>OZ020166.1:6532593-6782055 GCA_963971145.1 Sussaba pulchella
TTTAACTTTAACTTTAACTTTAACTTTAACTTTAACTTTAACTTTAACTTTAACTTTAACTTTAACTTTAACTTTAACTTTAACTTTAACTTTAACTTTAACTTTAACTTTAACTTTAACTTTAACTTTAACTTTAACTTTAACTTTAACTTTAACTTTAACTTTAACTTTAACTTTAACTTTAACTTTAACTTTAACTTTAACTTTAACTTTAACTTTAACTTTAACTTTAACTTTAACTTTAACTTTAACTTTAACTTTAACTTTAACTTTAACTTTAACTTTAACTTTAACTTTAACTTTAACTTTAACTTTAACTTTAACTTTAACTTTAACTTTAACTTTAACTTTAACTTTAACTTTAACTTTAACTTTAACTTTAACTTTAACTTTAACTTTAACTTTAACTTTAACTTTAACTTT
Organism: Sussaba pulchella; assembly: GCA_963971145.1. Lineage (NCBI taxonomy): Eukaryota > Metazoa > Arthropoda > Insecta > Hymenoptera > Ichneumonidae > Sussaba > Sussaba pulchella. The sequence goes on from OZ020166.1 coordinate 6,533,017, forward strand.
AACTTTAACTTTAACTTTAACTTTAACTTTAACTTTAACTTTAACTTTAACTTTAACTTTAACTTTAACTTTAACTTTAACTTTAACTTTAACTTTAACTTTAACTTTAACTTTAACTTTAACTTTAACTTTAACTTTAACTTTAACTTTAACTTTAACTTTAACTTTAACTTTAACTTTAACTTTAACTTTAACTTTAACTTTAACTTTAACTTTGACTTTGACTTTAACTTTGACTTTGACTTTAACTTTAACTTTAACTTTAACTTTAACTTTAACTTTAACTTTAACTTTAACTTTAACTTTAACTTTAACTTTAACTTTAACTTTAACTTTAACTTTAACTTTAACTTTAACTTTAACTTTAACTTTAACTTTAACTTTAACTTTAACTTTAACTTTAACTTTAACTTTAACTTTAACTTTAACTTTAACTTTAACTTTAACTTTAACTTTAACTTTAACTTTAACTTTAACTTTAACTTTAACTTTAACTTTAACTTTAACTTTAACTTTAACTTTAACTTTAACTTTAACTTTAACTTTAACTTTAACTTTAACTTTAACTTTAACTTTAACTTTAACTTTAACTTTAACTTTAACTTTAACTTTAACTTTAACTTTAACTTTAACTTTAACTTTAACTTTAACTTTAACTTTAACTTTAACTTTAACTTTAACTTTAACTTTAACTTTAACCTTAACCTTAACCTTAACCTTAACCTTAACCTTAACCTTAACCTTAACCTTAACCTTAACCTTAACTTTAACCTTAACCTTAACCTTAACTTTAACTTCAACTTTAACTTTAACTTTAACTTTAACTTTAACTTTAACTTTAACTTTAACTTTAACTTTAACTTTAACCTTAACCTTAACTTTAACTTTAACTTTAACTTTAACTTTAACTTTAACTTTAACTTTAACTTTAACTTTAACTTTAACTTTAACTTTAACTTTAACTTTAACTTTAACTTTAACTTTAACTTTAACTTTAACTTTAACTTTAACTTTAACTTTAACTTTAACTTTAACTTTAACTTTAACTTTAACTTTAACTTTAACTTTAACTTTAACTTTAACTTTAACTTTAACTTTAACTTTAACTTTAACTTTAACTTTAACTTTAACTTTAACTTTAACTTTAACTTTAACTTTAACTTTAACTTTAACTTTAACTTTAACTTTAACTTTAACTTTAACTTTAACTTTAACTTTAACTTTAACTTTAACTTTAACTTTAACTTTAACTTTAACTTTAACTTTAACTTTAACTTTAACTTTAACTTTAACTTTAACTTTAACTTTAACTTTAACTTTAACTTTAACTTTAACTTTAACTTTAACTTTAACTTTAACTTTAACTTTAACTTTAACTTTAACTTTAACTTAAACTTAAACTTAAACTTTAACTTTAACTTTAACTTTAACTTTAACTTTAACTTTAACTTAAACTTAAACTTTAACTTTAACTTAAACTTAAACTTAAACTTTAACTTTAACTTTAACTTTAACTTTAACTTTAACTTTAACTTTAACTTTAACTTTAACTTTAACTTTAACTTTAACTTTAACTTTAACTTTAACTTTAACTTTAACTTTAACTTTAACTTTAACTTTAACTTTAACTTTAACTTTAACTTTAACTTTAACTTTAACTTTAACTTTAACTTTAACTTTAACTTTAACTTTAACTTTAACTTTAACTTTAACTTTAACTTTAACTTTAACTTTAACTTTAACTTAAACTTAAACTTAAACTTAAACTTAAACTTAAACTTAAACTTAAACTTAAACTTAAACTTAAACTTAAACTTAAACTTAAACTTAAACTTAAACTTAAACTTAAACTTTAACTTTAACTTTAACTTTAACTTTAACTTTAACTTTAACTTTAACTTTAACTTTAACTTTAACTTTAACTTTAACTTTAACTTTAACTTTAACTTTAACTTTAACTTTAACTTTAACTTTAACTTTAACTTTAACTTTAACTTTAACTTTAACTTTAACTTTAACTTTAACTTTAACTTTAACTTTAACTTTAACTTTAACTTTAACTTTAACTTTAACTTTAACTTTAACTTTAACTTTAACTTTAACTTTAACTTTAACTTTAACTTTAACTTTAACTTTAACTTTAACTTTAACTTTAACTTTAACTTTAACTTTAACTTTAACTTTAACTTTAACTTTAACTTTAACTTTAACTTTAACTTTAACTTTAACTTTAACTTTAACTTTAACTTTAACTTTAACTTTAACTTTAACTTTAACTTTAACTTTAACTTTAACTTTAACTTTAACTTTAACTTTAACTTTAACTTTAACTTTAACTTTAACTTTAACTTTAACTTTAACTTTAACTTTAACTTTAACTTTAACTTTAACTTTAACTTTAACTTTAACTTTAACTTTAACTTTAACTTTAACTTTAACTTTAACTTTAACTTTAACTTTAACTTTAACTTTAACTTTAACTTTAACTTTAACTTTAACTTTAACTTTAACTTTAACTTTAACTTTAACTTTAACTTTAACTTTAACTTTAACTTTAACTTTAACTTTAACTTTAACTTTAACTTTAACTTTAACTTTAACTTTAACTTTAACTTTAACTTTAACTTTAACTTTAACTTTAACTTTAACTTTAACTTTAACTTTAACTTTAACTTTAACTTTAACTTTAACTTTAACTTTAACTTTAACTTTAACTTTAACTTTAACTTTAACTTTAACTTTAACTTTAACTTTAACTTTAACTTTAACTTTAACTTTAACTTTAACTTTAACTTTAACTTTAACTTTAACTTTAACTTTAACTTTAACTTTAACTTTAACTTTAACTTTAACTTTAACTTTAACTTTAACTTTAACTTTAACTTTAACTTTAACTTTAACTTTAACTTTAACTTTAACTTTAACTTTAACTTTAACTTTAACTTTAACTTTAACTTTAACTTTAACTTTAACTTTAACTTTAACTTTAACTTTAACTTTAACTTTAACTTTAACTTTAACTTTAACTTTAACTTTAACTTTAACTTTAACTTTAACTTTAACTTTAACTTTAACTTTAACTTTAACTTTAACTTTAACTTTAACTTTAACTTTAACTTTAACTTTAACTTTAACTTTAACTTTAACTTTAACTTTAACTTTAACTTTAACTTTAACTTTAACTTTAACTTTAACTTTAACTTTAACTTTAACTTTAACTTTAACTTTAACTTTAACTTTAACTTTAACTTTAACTTTAACTTTAACTTTAACTTTAACTTTAACTTTAACTTTAACTTTAACTTTAACTTTAACTTTAACTTTAACTTTAACTTTAACTTTAACTTTAACTTTAACTTTAACTTTAACTTTAACTTTAACTTTAACTTTAACTTTAACTTTAACTTTAACTTTAACTTTAACTTTAACTTTAACTTTAACTTTAACTTTAACTTTAACTTTAACTTTAACTTTAACTTTAACTTTAACTTTAACTTTAACTTTAACTTTAACTTTAACTTTAACTTTAACTTTAACTTTAACTTTAACTTTAACTTTAACTTTAACTTTAACTTTAACTTTAACTTTAACTTTAACTTTAACTTTAACTTTAACTTTAACTTTAACTTTAACTTTAACTTTAACTTTAACTTTAACTTTAACTTTAACTTTAACTTTAACTTTAACTTTAACTTTAACTTTAACTTTAACTTTAACTTTAACTTTAACTTTAACTTTAACTTTAACTTTAACTTTAACTTTAACTTTAACTTTAACTTTAACTTTAACTTTAACTTTAACTTTAACTTTAACTTTAACTTTAACTTTAACTTTAACTTTAACTTTAACTTTAACTTTAACTTTAACTTTAACTTTAACTTTAACTTTAACTTTAACTTTAACTTTAACTTTAACTTTAACTTTAACTTTGACCGGACCGGGTAGAATCGGCTAACCCTAGACGTTCGAACTAGAACGTGATTCCGCGGATCGGGGTCTTGCTGAAGGCAGTTTACCCTTCTGATCATTACTCAAGACTGACTCTCGGACGGTCGCTATCGCCCATTACGACTCCCGTCCGAGAGTTTATTTTAATGCTGACGGTTCTGTCAGCATTATTGTTTATTGACCTCGGGGTTCGGTGAGCGACCCCGTATTTGCGAAATAGATGCGATCTATTGTTCTGCATATTTTAGTAATGGAAATGCCGTATTTCCGTTACTTGGCGTAAGCTATTTTTTATACCTTGCATGTGATTTTAATTTGTTTAAAATAAAATCCAATAAAAGTGCAGGGTACCACAAAGCATTGAATTTAAATTTATCAGCAATCGAGAGCCTTTAATTCAACATGAATTTGGACACCTTAGTCGAATTTCCAGCCCGTCGGGATCCTGTGGATATGGGGGTCAAGGACAGTTGGGGGTGGTTTTCTCGTAGAGGGTTGAAGCATCAAATTTAAATTTATCGGCAATCCAGAGCCTTCAATTCAACATGAATTTAGACACCTTAGTCGAATTTCCAGCTCGTCGGGATCCTGTGGATATGGGGGTCAAGGACCGTTGGGGGTGGTTTTCTCGCAAGGGGTTGAAGCATCAAATTTAAATTTATCGGCAATCGAGAGCCTTTGATTCAACATGAATTTAGACACCTTAGTCGAATTTCCAGCTCGTCGGGATCCTGTGGATAGGGGGGTCAAGGACCGTTGGGGGTGGTTTTCTCGTAGGGAGTTGAAGCATCAAAGTTAAATTTATCGGCAATCGAGAGCCTTCAATTAAACATGAATTAAGACACCTTAGTCGAATTTCCAGCTCGTCGGGATCCTGTGGATATGGGGGTCAAGGACCGTTGGGGGTGGTTTTCTCGTAGGGGGTTGAAGCATCAAATTTTAATTTATCGGCAATCGAAAGCCTTTAATTCAACATGAATTTAGACACCTTAGTCGAATTTCCAGCTCGTCGGGATCCCGGGGATATGGGGGTCAAGGACCGTTGGTGGTGGTTTTCTCGCAAGGGGTTGAAACATTAAATTTGAAATTACCGGCGATCGAGAGTCTTTAATTTAACATGAATTTAGACACCTCAGCCGAATTTCCAGCTCGTCGGGATCCTGTGGATATGGGGGTCAAGGACCGTTGGGGGTGGTTTTCTCGTAGGGGGTTGAAGCATCAAATTTAAATTTATCGGCAAGAAAACTGGAAAACTAAAAACTGGATAATCGAAAGCAATTCTAACTGGATATTTATGGACTCTTTATGGTCTCTTCGAATATCACATTTTTAATTCAATCGGAACTACCCCTAATGAGATAAGGGTAGTTTTAGAAAACTAAACAATTAAAAACTCAACTATTGCAGGCAAATTCAACTGGATATTATAGACTTTTTATGGTCTCTTTGAATATTACATTTTTAATTCGATCAGAACTACCCCTAATGAGATAAGGGTAGTTTTTGAAAAACTAAATAACTAAAAACTCAACTATTGCAAGCAAATTTAACTGGATATTTATGGACTTTTTATGGTCTCTTTGAATATCACATTTTTTATTCGATCGGAACAACCCCTAATGAGATAAGGGTAGTTTTTAGAAAATTTATGAATTAAAAACTATTTTTTCGCAACCCATTCAACTGAATATTTATGGACTCTCGAATAAGCATTGACCTCATTTTTTTTTTTTTTCGAACCGACTTTCTTCGCGCAATCACCCCCCATCCTTAAAATTCTTGAAGTGGATGATCGGAACGAAACGATAATACATGTATCCATGCGCGGTAATTATAAACTATATATGAATTCTCAGTTTAACATTGTTCGAATTTGTTCGAACCACCCCTCCCCTCAAAAACAACCCCCATCGGATATTCCTCGGATAAAAAACTTAAAAAAAACAGGTAGGAAATTCGTTCTTAGGCAATTATTATGGACTATTTATGGCCTCTCCAATCCCGCTAGAATAAGATTTTGGACTCATCCCGTTTTCGAGAAAACCGATTTTCAAAAGTGGGGTGAGCCAGCTTAACGTCAAGCCAGTGCCAACTTTTTGTTTTTTCAGCAAGTAATTTTCCCTGGGTTTATCAATTTTTAACTGAGCATCAGCACATTTTTTTCATTTTTCTCATTTCTCCAGAATGTCTTGGTAGTTAATTCTACATTCGAGCATGAATAGTTAAACTTCCATCACATGCGAGTATCGTTCAATGGACATACTTCTTGGCATATTATATGCCTTTGTTAAATTCGACAGACCAGATTCAATTGAGAAAAGTTCAATCTATCGAACGTCGCCATTTTGATTGTTTAATTATAAACTGAAGCATTTATAATTGGTCAATCAAAAATGAAAATGCTGTTCGATGACCTATGTAAACCTGGCACCCCCGTTAAAAAAAAATTTTTTTTTTGCTATTCTCAAAGATATTGGTTTGTAGTTGTTTGTAGTAAAACCCAAAAAAAGTTATGGGACTTCAAAAAAAATCCATCCCGACTTTAACGAAACCCAAATCGGGGAATGTATATCGATAGAGAATCGTTTGTAGTTGATTGTAGTGAAAGAATTTTCGTTTGTAGTAAAAAACCAAAAAAGTTACGATTGTTTTTTTTTTTCCCCCATGCTTAGTTTCACTTCCGTGTACTGACAATGACCAGTTAACGCCGTACTCAACAAGGAAACGTTCTCAAATCTGATATTAACATTTGCAGTGTGTCAGAAATTTATTCCCTACGAGCATTGAAATCGTTTGTAGTAGAATAGTTTTCGTTGGTAGTTCCGCCAAAATAATTTTTTCTTTATACTCGGTCGAAAGTACGTACTTTCGGCTTCGACTTTGAAGCAGAAAGTCTAGCATCTATGCATTATTAGAGCCACGCATGCGCTAAGCTACAGTGCACCGAAAGAAATTAATCATGCACTGAACAGATACACGAAGGTGGCCGCTTGTCAGCAATCGCTACCGCTGACTTGGTTGTTTGGTTTGTTATTGCGGATGCTGGGTTACGCATAACATCAAAAAAATGGACGAACCATCTTCATCAGTGGAATCTATGGACGAGGAAGAGATTTTGCGAAGCTTCGATGCAGAAGCCAATTTAATAATCCAGTCGGATATGTTGCCGAAGAAATCCGCTGATAGATATATTTTAAACTACGAAGCATATAAAAATTGGCAAAGGGAACATAAAAGTTCTTTGTCGAACTCTGAAGAGAGTAATTTAATTGTGTATTTTAAAGAATTGACTAAAAGGTTGAACCCATCAACAATATGGAGCACATGGTAGATGTAAACAAAAACTTCAAACACACGAGAGAACATTGATATTGGTAAATTTCAAAACTTAAAAAGTCTTGTCAAAAGTAATTCCAAAGGTCACAGGCCGAAAAAATTTTTGGTGTTAAAATGGGATGAAATTACGAAATTCATAAATGATGCAGCAGATGAAACACATTTGGACAAAAAGGTTAGTATATGAATATTTACTTACATCGAGTACTTAACTAATTAATAATAATACTTATATTCTTACATGAATATTAATATTATCATTTTTATTGTAATTTAAGGTTCTCCTCATATTTGGCATTTGTGAGGCACTTCGATGTAAAGAACTCTCTGAGCTCAAGATACAAGATGTAGAAGATCTTGGTAATCGGTATCTTGTTTCAGTCATCGAAACAAAAAATGATGTTCCTCGGCAATTCATCATTGGAGGATTATTTTATAAAAAAATCAAGCAGTATACTGCGTTGAGACCGAAAGAACGATTCAGTGATAATTTTTTCATCCAATATCGCAATGGAAAATGTATTCGCCAAAATATAGGCAGAAATACAATTGGAGAAACACCTCAATCCATAGCAAAGTACCTGAATTTACCAAATGCAACACGGTATACTGGGCATTGTTTTCGTAGGACTGCCGCAACACTTATCTGATTCAGGTGCGAATGTGACTATGCTTAAGCTACTAGGAGGGTGGAAGTCCACAAATATAGCACAAGGTCTATTCTATTTATTTAATTACATTTTAAGTAATCCGTTTTTTCTACTAATCATTTGCATACATATGAATTTAATCCTTTATTAAATATTAAAATGATATTATGTATATTGTAAATGTTTTATTTATAAATAATTTAATCATTGACTTATTTACAGGCTATGTAGAAAATTCTATGAAAAATAGAGAACAAATTTTTGAACAAATTACTCATGCAGTTGCTTCCAATGTTCAAAGTAATCCACAACCGTCAACGAGTGCGAACGGTTCTACTGATAAAAACTTTGCAAACACCAATCAAAAGTCTACATGTGCCGAAGAGGATTGGGATAATTTTTCGGAAGATTTCGATTTCAATGCTCAAGAATTAGCTGCCATCGATAATTTAATTCAATCCAAAATACCTAAATCACCGAAAATCGCGTTTACAACAGCTAACAACAAAAAATTATCAGTAACCTATGATAAACAATTGAAACGAGCACATTTTACAACAAAACCACCGATTAATGTTTTGTCTAAAGGAAAAGAATATGAACCACCGATAAAAAAAATGAAAATTAATCCGGTTCAAACTATTTCAAGTGAAAAATCATCAAATTCAGCTTCCTACGCAAATACTGAATGTAATAAGTATGAAAACTGCGTATTTAATGGAAATATTATAAACAATTATTATTATTCGTGTATTGGTCATAAAAACTGTGAAAAAAAGAAGAGAATATGCAATAACAGATTTCACGATACAGTAATATATATAGATGATAAGTGATATCAATTTTACGTTATAACGACTCTAAAATGAATAATTTCATTCTGTTTCGTTTATAAAATGTTAATAAATTTGTGCTGATGTACGTAAATTAATTGTTTATTAAGAAGTGATTTCATAATTGTCGTTTCAGATGCATTTGATGCCCTCCTTGACCAGCAGCACTCGCTTCGCTCGTGCCACAAATGTCAGGGCAGGCATCAAGAACATACTATAGGTCTAGGTGACATTAACGGCTCAAAAAAGTAAGTAACCGGAAAGAAAAAAAAACAAATCGAAAAAATGCTGACATGAATTAAAATGAGATAAAACGTACTTTCAACCGGGTGTAAAGAAAAATAGTATACACTACACGGGCAGAAATTTGAGAGCCCTGAACTGCGCGCCAGATGCCCTCGGCTTTGCCTCGGGCATCATGTCGCGCAGCGCAGGAATCTCAAACTTTCTGCCCTTGTAGTGTAATATACTATCTCTTCATTCCATATATCAACGAATAAAATGTTGTTCTTTTGCAGCATTGAAAGTCGCAAAACTCCCGAGGCGAAACGACGAAGTCTGGCCGCCGTTGCCACGTCAGAGATCAGATATGCCGGGGCCTTCGGGTCTGCAACCACAGCAGCATCAGCATGATGAACAGCAACGACTTGAGCAGCATCAGCATGATGAACAGCAACAACTTGAGCAGCAACAGCATGATGAACAGCATCAACTTGAGCAGCATCAGCATAATGAACAGCAACAACTTGAGCAGCATCAGCATGATGAACAGCAAAGACAGGCGCAGCTGCCACTGCAGGAGCAGCAGGGTCAGCAACAACGACCGGCGCAGCCGCTGCTGCAGCAGCAGCAGGGTCAGCAACAACGACCGGCGCAGCCGCAGCTGCAGGAGACGCAGCAACAGGGTCAGCAACAACGACCGGCGCAGCTGCAGCTGCAGGAGCATCAGAACCACGCGCTGGAACAGCTGATGCAACAACAGCCGCCGCTGCAGCTGCAGCTGCAAGAGCAGCAACAGGGTCAGCAACAACGACCGGCGCAGCCGCTGCTGCAGCAGCAGCAGGGTCAGCAACAACGACCGGCGCAGCTGCAGCTGCAGGAGCAGCAGAACTACGCGCCGAAACAGCTGCCGCATCAGCTGATGCAACAACAGCCGCCGCTGCAGCTGTATCACCAACAGGCGCAGCCACAGCTGCAGCAGCTGCCGTTGCAAGAATTAAACAACATCATTGAACTGCAGGTCCAGCACATCCTAGGACAACAACTGCAGCAGCAGCAGCAACAACTGCAGCAGCAACAACAACAGCAGCAACATCAACAACAGCAGCAGCAACAACAGCAGCAGCAGCAACAACAACAACAACAACAACAGCAGCAGCAGCAGCAGCAGCTCATCGGAGACGAGCAGCGTGGGGACCAAAAACGCGAGGGAGGGCGTTTGGATATACGCCAAACTAATTGGCTGCGCCTGCTGCAGCGCCAATTGAGAAGCTTCTCACCCGCAGCAGGAGCCGCCGCTGCCGCCATTACCGGCAATGTCGCCGCATCAAAAAAAATTGCACGAGGCATTGTCGGTAGCGACCGGATTCCAGACGGCGCGGCGGCTGAATCTATGAGAACAGCCCTGAAGAGGGTAAGGGCGAATTGCCGATCTCTTACAAGAGAGATGAAAAAATTTACAAACCAAAAAAATTAATCCTGTATTGAAATTATTATTTTTTATTGTTATATTACTATTCTTCTAATATTATTATTTTTTATATTTTGATATAATTATTTAATACCTTTAATAAAACCGTTTAAAAAAAATCCTCCCAACAGTTATCAATATTGATTTATGTAAATCCTTTCGAACGATACATATTATAGTTATTATAATTATTTTTATTATTATTATTATCCATTTAAAATAATTTATTATAAAAGTTAATTTTTTATTGATTATTTTTATAAATATTATCAGTATTATGTATTGAAAGTGATTTATAATTCAAATTTATTAATCATATATTTTAGTATCATTATTATGACGCATTTCATTTCGAATCAAGCAGGTTCTACACTTCAAGTCACAGAATCTCCCGAGAACGGAATATGTTGTTTTCAGGGAAAAATAGGTCCCGAGTATTTTGCCGATTTGTGAATATAATTTCTTTCACGGAGTTATGATTATTTCAATCTCACGAGTCGTTTCCTAAAAAATCGTAGAATTTTGTTTAGATTTCCTATATTTTTGTCAATAATCAGAAAATTTTTATGTTCTTTCCCAATTATAATGTGGTTTTATGACTCTTTCCGAAATCTGTTGGAAAATCTAAAAAAAGTTCAAAGTTGACAAAATGGCGGCGGTTTCTTTGAAAACCATAAAAGTCAATTTTCTCGAAAGACACATTTTATTTTTTTTGCTGATTGTTTTCCTTAATTCCACCTATCTGAGAAAGATATTCTGTGAATTTCGTCCGAGCTTTTTTATTCGTTTGGCAACGAGACCATTCTTTCATAAAACCGAATTTCAAATTTTCCCCTGCCGATAAATGCAGGATATGCAGGAGTCTTAGGACAAGGAATGGTCCCAATAAAAAATTTCCCATAAAATTAGTCGAACATATCTTACATTATAACACATTATCCATCGATAATGCACGACAAAACGCGTTTCAAATTTGTTTTTCACAAAATCACCGAAAGTAATCCTAAAGAATTCACAAATCGATGAGAGTACGACTTTTCCGTAATGTGGAAGAACAAATGAAACTCTAGAATGCCCACAGGCATAGCTTATTTTGCAAACAACGAATTTAAAACGCGTTTTCTCGTGCATTATCGATGGATAATGTGTTATAATGTAAGATATGTTCGACTAATTTCATGGGAAATTTTTATTGGGACTATTCCTTGTCAAAACACTCCTGCATATCCCGGATTTTTTGGCAGTAAAAGAATCAAAATTTGGTTTTATGAAAAAATGGTCTCGTTGCCAAACGAATAGATAAGCCCAGACAAAACTCGCAAAGTATCTTTCTCAGATGGGTAGAATTACGAAGAAAAGTCAGAGAAAAAAAATAAAATGGGTTTTTCGAGAAAATTAACTCTGAAGATTTTTTAAGAAACCGCCGATATTTGTCAATTTAGAACTTTTTTTAGATTTTCCAACAGATTTCGGAAAGAGTCATAAAACCACGTTATAATCAGGGAAGAACATCAACATTTTTTGATTATTGACAAAAATATAGGGAATTTGAAAAGAATTACACGATTTTTTAAAAAACCACCCCTGAGATTGAAATAATCATAACTCCGTGAAAAAAATTATATTCACAAATCGGCAAAATACGTGTGACCTATTTTTCCCTAAAAACAACATATTCCGTTCTCGGGAGATTCTGTGACTTAAAGTGTAGTACCTGCCTGATTTGAAATGGAAACGGTCTTATAATTATTATTTTGTTAAAGATTTGATTATTATTATAATTATTATTTATTTAAACGGATTTATGATTGAAGTTTATTTATTTTTTTTTTATGACACGCTGTGCGTAAAATGCGATTTGTACGCGCACTTCGTTCGCGTCAAATCACATTTACGCACGTTGTGACATAAAAATTTGTACAATACTCGTGCGAAAAACTTTCTTGCGACACTACCTCACGCCATACTTTCCCGCTGAATCAACTGACGAAAAGAACATGTTCAAACTACTTGATGCAAACGACCTCCGAAGCCTTACAGTGTTATGCTGTTACATGTCAGAATGCGTTTAGCTAAACGGACGTCACTTTTAGTTTATTTCTAAGTATCGTCAAACAATATTAAGGGGGCACATCTGTGTAGATTGCCGGAAAAGTAGGTGAATTTTGGGTATTATTATCTCAAAAACTATTCGTCTGATTGAATTCAAGTTGGTTTTATTTGGAAGTAGATACATTGAGGTATGTTAACAATTTTTTATATAAATAGATAGCGAGTTCCAAAACTTCAAACGCGTTTATCTCGAAACACGCTTTTCAAGGTCGGTTCACACTTTTTTTAGATAACGGGATGACCGAATCCTTTGAAATTTAGACACAATATGCACGGATAGGTAATGGAGTTTGGCATGTAGAATTTTTTTTAAACTATATTATTCATTTTTTTATTAACCAATAAAGGTCGTAAATTAAGGTTAAAAAGTGAATTTCAATTTCAATCAAGCGCCATTTTGTAAGAAAAAAAATAAATAATCATACGTAACGGACAGCTCAAGACGTTACACTTCTTGAAATTTTGGTTTCAAACCAACCGACTGCGAGAAAAAGTGGGCACCGCAAACCGTGCCGACGACAAAGTTGTTTGACGCCGGCCAGAATAACAGCGCTCCCATGGACTATATAATTATATGAAAAATCGTCAACATACATCAATGTACAAACTTTCGAATAAAACCAACTTGAATTCAATCGGAATAATAGTTTTTGAGATAATAATTACGAACATTTAATTACTTTCCGGCAATCTACACAGATGTACCCCCTTAACGGAACGACAAACGATTTTAAAACAAAGATGTCACTTTAAATTAATTCCCGAGTAACGACAAACGAAAATAACGGAACGACAAACGATTTTAATACCAGGATGTCACGTTGAATTTATTTCTGAGCAACGACAAACGATTTCAATGCTAGGAGAGCCTAGGAAAATTATTTTGGCGGAACTACAAACGAAAAATATTCTACTACAATCGATTTTAATGCTAGGAGGGCATGAAAAAATTATTTTGGCGGAACTACAAACGAAAACTATTCTACTACAAACGATTTTAATTTTAGTAGAGCCTAGAAAAATTATTTTGGTGGAACTACAAACGAAAATTATTCTACTACCAACGATTTTAATGTTAGTAGAGCCTAGGAAAATTATTTCGGCGGAACTACAAACGAAAATTGATCTACTACAAACGATTTTAATGTTAGTAGAGCCTAGGAAAATCATTTTGGCGGAACTACAAACGAAAACTATTCTACTACAAACGATTTTAATGTTAGTAGAGCCTAGGAAAATTATTTTGCCGGAACTACAAACGAAAATTATTCTATTACAAACGATTTTGATGCTAGGGGGGCATGAAAAAACTATTTTGGCGGAACTACAAACGGAAATTATTCTACTACAAACGATTTTAATGTTAGTAGAGCCTAGGAAAATTATTTTGGCGGAGCTAAAAACGAAAATTATTCTACCACAAACGATTTCAATGTTAGTAGAGCCTATGAAAATTATTTTGGCGGAACTACAAACGAAAATTATTCTACTACAAACAATTTTAATGTTAGTAGAGCCTAGGAAAATTATTTTGGCGGAACTACAAACGAAAATTATTCTACCACAAACGATTTCAATGTTAGTAGAGCCTATGAAAATTATTTTGGCGGAACTACAAACGAAAATTATTCTACTACAAACGATTTCAATGCTCGTAGGGAATAAATTTCTGACACACTGCAAATGTTAATATCAGACTTGAGAACGTTTCCTTGTTGAGTACGGCGTTAACTGGTCATTGTCAGTACACGGGAGTGAAACTAAGCATGGAAAAAAAAAAAAAAAAATCGTAACTTTTTTGGTTTTTTACTAAAAACGAAAATTCTTTCACTACAATCAACTACAAACGATTCTCTATCGATATACATTCCCCGATTTGGGTTTCGTTGAAGTCGGGGGATGGATTTTTTTTTAAGTCCCATAACTTACTTTGGGTTTTACTACAAACAACTACAAACCAATATCTTTGAGAATAGCTAAAAAAAAAATTTTTTTTCTGAGGGGGCTGCCAGGTTCACATAGGTCATCGAACAGCATTTTCATTTTTGATTGACCAATTATAAATGCTTCAGTTTATAATTAAACAATCAAAATGGCTACGTTCGATAGATTGAACTTTTCTCAATTGAATCTGGTCTGTCGAATTTAACAAAGGCATATCATATGCCAAGGAGTATGTCCATTGAACGATACTCGCATGTGATGGAAGTTTAACTATTCATGCTCGAATGTAGAATTAACTACCAAGACATTCTGAAGAAATGAGAAAAATGAAAAAAATGTGCTGATGCTCAGTTAAAAATTGATAAACCCAGGGAAAATTACTTGCTGAAAAAACAAAAAGTTGGCACTGACTTGACGTTAAGCTGGCTCACCCCACTTTTGAAAATCGGTTTTCTCGAAAACGGGATGAGTCCAAAATTTTATCCTAGCGGGATTGGAGAGGCCATGAATAGTCCATAATAATTGCCTAAAAACGAATTTCCTACCTGTTTTTTTTAAGTTTTTTATCCGAGGAATATCCGATGGGGGTTGTTTTTGAGGGGAGGGGTGGTTCGAACAAATTCGAACAATGTTAAACTGAGAGTTCATATATAGTTTATAATTACCGCGCATGGATACATATATTATCGTTTCGTTCCGATCATCCACTTCAAGAATTTTAAGGTTGCGGGGTGATTGCGCGAAGAAAGTCGGTTCGAAAAAAAAAAAAAAAATGAGGTCAATGCTTATTCGAGAGTCTATAAATATTCAGTTAAAAGGGTTGCGAAAAAATAGTTTTTGATTCTTAAATTTTCTAAAAACTACCCTTATCTCATTAGGGGTTGTTCCGATCGAATAAAAAATGTGATATTCAAAGAGACCATAAAAAGTCCATAAATATCCAGTTAAATTTGCTTGCAATAGTTGAGTTTTTAGTTATTTAGTTTTTCAAAAACTACCCTTATCTCATTAGGGGTAGTTCCGATTGAATTGAAAATGTGATATTCGAAGAGACCATAAGGAGTCCATAAATATCCAGTTAGAATTGCTTCCGATTATCCAGTTTTCAGTTTTCCAGTTTTCTTGCCGATAAATTTAAATTTGATGCTTCAACCCCTTGCGAAAAAACCACCCCCAACAGTCCTTGACCCCCATATCCACAGGATCCCGACGAGCTGGAAATTCGACTAAGGTGTCTAAATTCATGTTGAATTAAAGGCTCTCGATTGTCGATAAATTCAACTTTGATGCTTCAACCCCCTACGAGAAAACCACCCCCAACTGTCCTTGACCCCCATATGCACAGGATCCCGACGGGCTGGAAATTCGACTAAGGTGTCTAAATTCATGTTGGATTAAAGGCTCTCGATTGCCGATAAATTTAAATTCGATGCTTTAACCCCTTGCGAGAAAACCACCCCCAACGGTCCTTGACCCCCATATCCACAGGATCCCGACGAGCTGGAAATTCGACTAAGGTGTCTAAATTCATGTTGAATTGAAGGCTCTCGATTGCCGATAAATTTAAATTTGATGTTTCAACCCCTTGCGAGAAAACTACCCCCAACGGTCCTTGACCCCCATATCCACAGGATCCCGACGAGCTGGAAATTCGACTAAGGTGTTTTAATTCATGTTGAATTGAAGGCTCTGGATTGCCGATAAATTTAAATTTGATGCTTCAACCCCCTACGAGAAAACCACCCCGAACGGTCCACGACCCCCATATCCACAGGATCCCGACGAGCTGGAAATTCGACTAAGGTGTCTAAATTCATGTTGAATTAAAGGCTCTTGATTACCGATAAATTTTGATATAATGTTTCAACCCCTTGCGAGAAAACCACCCCCAACGGTCCTTGACCCCCATATCCACAGGATCCCGACGAAGCTGGAAATTCGACTAAGGTGTCTAAATTCATGTTGAATTAAAGGCTTTCGATTGCCGATAAATTCAAATTTGATGCTTTAACCCCCTACGAGAAAACCACCCCCAACTGTCTTTGACCATATCCATAGGATCCTCATCCATAGGCTGGAAATTCGGCTGAGGTGTCTTAATTCATGTGAAATTTAAGGCTCATGATCGTTGATGTTTCAAATCTAAATGCTTAATCGCCTTTGAAAAAATGATCATTAATCGTAGTTATTTTAGTCGACTAGTTAACATGTACCGAGACATCCTACAGCCTATAAAACTATTGTCTTATGGGTCCTATAACCTGCCCGCTCAAGGTTTATATTGTGGACCTCTATACTACCTGGGTTATAGCAATCGATGAAAAAAAAAAAAAAAAAAAAATAATTATTATTTTCAAAATTTACTAAAATGCGATTATCTCCCGATCCCTTGGACCGAATCGATTGATTCTACGCTCGTTTAGGAGCCTTTAATGAGCCTTTCATTATGGCCTATTTACCTTTTTTATTGCATAAGAACTTAATGTTGTGGTGCCGCCAACTTTATCTCAAGCTCGCGGCACCAGTTTAAAAAAAAAAAAAAAAGAGAATTAAATTCGGCAATGGAGCATTTAATCAGCCTTTAATTAGCATTTAATTATTTCATCGGTTTCGAGAAGATTTGACTCTGTGGTGCCACCAGCTTGAGTGACGTCTCGACCGGCGTGGCTCGTGCAAAGCGACGTACCGCGAACACGGTCTTATATACAGGTCGGGACTCTCCTATACCGGCTACATGCAATCGAGTGTCCTCAAAAGTGTCCCCAATATGGCCGACCTAGGGGGCCAAATTATTATGATTATACCCCGATCTTGTGCGATCTCGTGTACACGGTCTTATGTATATTTGTAGTATCAAATACCTCACAATAATTATGAGTGGACATTGAACACGTTACAGAAACATTAAAAAGTTTTTTTTTATTTTTTTTTATTTGGTGTGAAAGTTTTAATAAAAAAAATGCCGAAGAAATGTGGAGTACCTGGGTGCGCAAGACAGGTTATGCGGGTTGTGGGGTGACATTTCCAACGTTTTCTGCACCAAAAGATGATTCGCTGAGAGAAGAGTAGCAGAAATCACTCCAGCTAACCAAGCCATTGACTGATAAATAATTCGTGTGTGTGTGTGTGTCCCTGTAAAGAGCATGCCCAGAATATTTTATCATATCCTATAAAATATTATTTAAGGATGCGAATGAGACAATATTCTCAGCAAGTAAACAAAAATGTAAAAAAACAAAGTGCTGCGAAAAAAAAGACAAGCAAAATATTACAAAAATTGATTCATGAGAAATAATAATATTTATTATAAGTTACAGTATGAAAATAAATATTGCCGAATGAATAAATAACGTTCATTTTATTCCCCAACCCACTTTCAGGTGTCATATTTAGTATAACTCGTAATAAATGGTTTTCTGCAGTTGATAATGAAACGTTAATGAAGAGTATAAGCACGCGGTATGCTCCTCACTCGGGTATCACATATTAAAAACCATCGCTGTATTACTAATGATAATGAATTGAATGGGCACGAATAAACTGATATATTTGCAACCGTCGAAAGGAGCAGAGGATGTTGCGCATGCGCTGGCCCCCTAGGTCGGCCATATTGGGGGACACTTTTGCGGACACTTTTTCCCAGCGAGTGTCCCGACCTGTATATAAAACCGTGACCGCGAACGTGAGACGGTGGCGCGCCGAGCCGCCGTCGCACCATCGATAAATCGGGGACCGGGTCCCACGGTAAGCCGAGAGGTCGCAGCAGACCCCGGGCAGCAACGCGTAATACCGATGAATAATCGATTGATGAGCGATGATGATTGGGTTGCCACCCGACAGGCGCTGGGGAAAAGAATTGTATCGCGGGTTGTCACCCGACAGGCGCTAGGGATAAGAATTGTATCACGGGTGGCCACCCAAAAGGCGCACCTTTTGAAGAATATATTTAAACCGTTGTTTTACGACGCGTCTCTTTACCTGCTCGAGTACCGAATTACCGTCTATCCCGACGGATATGTAACTGGAGGTAGAAATACTGTTACAATATGTAGAAATGAAGTTGGGACCTCTGTAATAACTCGTTGAATTACCAAATGTGTGACAAAAAAACTAAAACCTCAATTTATATTTTTTTCATTTCCAAATGATTCGTATTACTGTTTCTAAATACATAGGAACTATATGATCAAAGATGAAACTTAGAGTCATGTGGTGACGCTGTTAGCTTGACAAGTGCACCATCTACAACTTAAGGGCGGGGTAAGGTTAGTTCGATATTAAAAAAAAGGATATTCTTGATCATTTTTCTTGACGATACAGTTGATATACATTTAATTATATAATGACTACTCAATAACGTAACGTTTGAAGAATATTCTATACCATTTTCATTAACTTTTATGAACAACTGAGCAATTGACGGAGAATCTCTGCAGACGTCTAAGAAAAAAAGTTGTATCGCGGTGCCCATTATAACTTATTACTGAAGCATCTGAGACCAAAAAATTGGAGTGATTGCAGTAGCTGTTGAGTTTCTGCAGGTAATGACGGCGAGTATTTATTTTTTAATTGATTTTTTAATTTTTTACAGCATTTAGAAGTCAAAATACTGGTTTTTCATTCAAAAAATTGAGAATGTTTCCATTTCAAAATACGATGAAATGAAAAAACTTGACGTCATTACCTGCAGAAACTTATCAACCAATCAAATAATTTTGGTTTCTTGATCTCAGTACTACGAATCATTTGAAAATGAAAAAATATTAATTAAGGTTTTAGTTGCTTCGTCATACATTTGGTGATTCAACGAGTTATTACAGAGGTCTCAACTTAATTTCTACATATATTACGTGAAATTTTCTCAGCTTTTCGAGAAAAATACTTTGAAAATTTTAAAAAAATATGCATTTGAGAAAAATCGACTTTTATATTTCAAATGCGATTTTAAATAATTTTTCAAGTCCCAAAAATGTTTTTGTATTTTTTTTCGAAATGCTGAGCTTTTTTTACAAAGAAAAGGTGGTCGCGTTTAATTTTTTTTCCTATTAAAACACATTGCGAAATTAATGAAAACAAAAAAAACATGACAAACTCACAGAATTACCCATACAATTACAGTGAAAATTACCGAGGGAAAAATCTAAAAAAAATCAGAGTTCATTTCTCAATGGGAGCTTCCATTTTTCAAAGTTACAAAAAGATCGCTGATATCGACGCCCAAAACCGGTACTCGAATTGGTGGACTTGCTTATATATATTATAATTTTTATCAAAACAAGCTGCAAGTTGCAATTTGGGTTAACATTTCTGCAGTTTCTTTCCTTCCAACTTGCTTCCAATTTAGCAAAGAATCCGGACGTGGAAGTGGAAAAATCCTTCATGGCCGTCGACAGGTTTCTGGCTCCTGGAGCCTTCTTGAAAATGTCAAGCATAATTTTGAGTTATTGATTAATTATCTGGTTGGTTCGATTAAGTGTAGAAGCATAAGCCGAGTCTTGAGGAACATTAACGTCAAACATAACAATTAGTAATAGTTCGAATTTGAATTCTATTGGAACTCAGCGGTTGTACAAGAATGTAAAATCATTATGGAATAATCTAAGAAAACTCAATGAGCCACATCGATAAGATGTCTGACAGCGTCGATTTGAAATTGATTGATACTCAGCGTTAGTACAGGAATGTAAATTCATTATCGAACAACTACTTCAGCTATCGCCTGAAGAGGACTCGATGAACTTCATCGATAAGGATGTCTGACAGTATATACTTAGAAATTATTCGAACTCAGTGGTTATACATAAATGTATTTTGAGATATAGTTTCTAAGTAATGATCGAAATTGTGGACTCGATGAATCTCATTGATAAGATTTTTTTGCAGTGTTAATTTTGTATTGATTGAAATTCAGAGGTTGTACAAAATAAATCTCAAGTTTTTTTCCGATTTATTCTGTAGGGGAGACCGGGGCAGGTTTACACGCTTATAGTCATGTGATTTTACTCTTTTTATACGTTGCATTATTTGCTTTGTTTTTCATCCCTTGTCATTAGTTGAACTCTAAGCTACAGCGTGGTGCGTTTTATGTATCTTGAATTAGCATATTTTCTATGTTTCGCAATTTTTTGTGCGGTGATGACACCTGTGCAAACTTGCCCTGTAACCGGGGTAAGTTTACACGACGCCTGGGGTACGTTTACACACCACTAAAAACTGTGGAATAAAGGGGTATTAGGCATAAATGGCCGTTGGCAAAAAAGGCCGGGAGAAAATAGCCGGACCAAAAAGGCCGGGGAAAAAATGGCCGACGGAATAAATGGCCGTCGGACAAGATGGCCGCGGAAAAAATGGCCGAGGATAAAATGACCGAGGATAAAATGGCTGGGGAAAAAATGACCGGGGATAAAATGGCCGAGGAAAAAATGGCCGGGACAAAAATGGCCGAGGATAAAATGGCCGGGGAAAAAATAGTAGCGTGGTTAAGGTTAGTTTCGGTCAGTTTGGGTTAGTTCAGATCTGCTTTTATCGATTTAGTTTGGGTTATTGAGGTTATTTAGGTTATTATACAGTAGTTAGGTTGTACAGTGGTGGTGGGGGCGGGCGGAGGGGGGGGGGGGGGGTTGAAATTATACGGCCGTCTTTTTGATTCGGGATGGAATCACAATACTGTGAATCATCGATACAATTCTGTTGATCCACAAACGGGCGCTCATATACCAAATATTACGCCAGAGTCGTTCATTTTTTCGATCAGCCATTTTTTTCGTCGGCCTTCTTTTTCATCGGCCATTTTTTCAGTCGGCCATTTCTTCGGCGGCTTTTTTTCCGGCCATTTTGTCCCCGGCCATTTTTCCCCGGTCATTTTTTCCCCGGCCATTTTTTCCCCGGCCATTTTTTACCGGCCATTTTTTCCCCGGCCATTTTTTCCCCGGCCATTTTTTCCGCGGCCATTTTGTCCAACGGCCATTTATTCCGTCGGCCATTTTTTCCACAGCCTTTTTGGTCCGGCCATTTTGTCCCGGCCTTTTTGTCCTACGGCCATTTATTCCTAGATCCGAATAAAGGCTTATAGTTAATAAATAAAATACAATTTTATTTCAAAATTACGTCAGTTTATTTAAAAAGTTCAAATCGATTGTTACAACGTAGTTACGGTGAGTCGTTATCGGTTTCAAATTCCCTGTCACAATTTTTGCAAACAAAGAAGTTCGAATCACCGGTAATATGTATTTTTTGCAGTAATTAGCAAGAGTCTTGAACTTTAAGCCAAAAGCTGCAGCTACGCGTCTCAAAGATTGCCCACCTTTTACTTGCTCTACTGCCGCCAGTATCTTTGTGGCATTAATATTTTGGCTTCTATTGGTTTTCCTCTTATATGTAAGTACGAACCATCTTGTCATCTGCAAACATTTAAGCCACTTAAAATTGATAATAAAGAATATTAACGGCAAGGGGAACATTTACACACTGTGTAAACTAGCCCCACGAATTTCGTGTAAACTTGCCCCTTCGCCATTTTTTTTTTCAACCGAAACTCCACGCTTCATTCTTGAGGTAAACAACCAATTTATAGGCTTAAAATAACCACAAAAGAACCCTCTAGTAGAGTAAGCCATAATGGCCTACAAAGATCTGATGGTCCAGATTCTATTAACGCTGACATATTTGTATACAAATTTACTTACCCAATGAAAAAAACGAAAAAGTTTTTCATACGACGTAATACGCACGCGACTGACGCCGCACTAACATGACTATGTCAGGGCGGTCGCTACGCTTCTCCTGGCACGAGAATTGGCGTGCTCTGATGAGCAGTATGCAAATTATAAGCGTTGTGTATACCTGCCCCTGTACCAAACCTGCCCCGGTCTCCCCTACAACGACTGAATTTTAATCAATACAAAATTAACACTGCGATAAAATCGTATCGATGAGAGTCATCGAGTCTGCAATATTTATCATAACTTAGATTGAAAGCACAGATAACCTATATCGTTCTGAAAAATAAAAGTATTTCTCAAAATAGTTGTTCGATAATTAAAATGCTCGTTGACATGACTCTCTTCTACTTGCTGTTTCCAGAATTCAACGCTTTTGGCTTCCTCTTCAAATCGCAGCGAAACACAGGTATCTTGACCTTACATTTATGTATAACCGCTGGGTTCGAATAATTTCCAAGTATATACTGGCAGACATCCTTATCGATGAGGTTCATCGAGTCCTCTCCAGGCAATGGTTAAAGTAATGGTTCAATAATGAATTTACATTTCTGTACAACCCCTGAGTTTTAATCAATTTCAAATTAACGCTGTCAGACATTTTATCGATGAGGTTCATTGAGTTTTCTTAGATTAAAATAGTTGTTTGATAATCTTAGATCGATAGAAAAAATTTAAAAAAATAAAAAAAACGTAATGAATTTAAAAAGGATTTTTGAAACAATTATGAATTTTGAAAAACTCCCGGTGCAAAAGAAATTTGGACGCGAAAAAAAACAAAACTTAAAAAAATATATATTATAAAAAGTAGTTGTAAATGTTGCAACAATGTTACACACACACACACATAGGGGAAGATATAGGGACCCTTCGTACAAGGGGAACATTCGTACATTTAGCATCACCGATAAACTAAGTGTAGTACGGGCACGCCTTTGCATGTGTGCAAGGTCAATGAACAGCACTGTTGCCAAACCGACAAGCCGTGTCAGTCGCGTCCGTGGGTGTGTAATGACAGGTCGCAACGTGTTCTCGCGCTCGGTGAGTAAATATTTTCCGTTTATTAATGATTGTTTTGTGACTACTTTAATAACATTTATTTTAAGATACGTGTATTTACGGCGAGTTAACATGTCTAGGAATAAATTTTAAACACGAAAATCTCTCAGTTTATACTAGCTTGGAATCCAGAGGTTATTTTTTTCTAGTGGGGTGTTGGGGTACTTTCGGACAGCGACGTGTGGGGTAAATTCGTACGCGTATGAATGTGCACCTAATAGAAAAACATATGTTTACAGACATATGGTACGTGACGACAAAAAGAAGAAAACGAGGAGCAAGGATGTTGATGAAGAAGCGATGCAATCAGCTATAGATGATGTAATCTATAATCGTTTATCCTATAGAAAAGCAGCAGAGAAATATAATATCAAGCCATTAGCATTGGAAAGTCTCGTGAAGCAAAATAAAAACAAAGAATAGTGATGAAGATGATAAAATTCGTACTTTTAATTTTAAATACTCAAGTCTTCAAGTATTCTTAACGGAAGAGACACTTTTGAACGACTATGTTACAAAATGTTGCAAAATGCATTATGGACTTACAGCAATTCAAGCAAGGAAGTTGGCATATGAATACGCTAAAGCATTAAAGTTTACGTACCCTGAAAATTGGGACAAAAATGCTATGGCAGGAATAGACTGGTTGCAGAGATTCAGAAAGAGAAAAACTCACCTTAGCTTAAGGAAACCAGAAAATACAATAACTATAAAAATATTTTGGCGCGACATGCTTTGTCTGCAGAGCGTATATATAATTTCGATGAGTCAGGGGTGTCTAAAGTAGTCCTACTCCGAAAGTTTTGGCGCCAAAAACACAAAAACAAGTGGTCAAATTGTTTCTGGTGAAAGAGGTGAGCTAGTGACTTGTGGCGGCATCATTTCTGCAAGCGGAAATACAATTCCACCTCTGTTCGTGTTTCCACGCGTGCATTATAAAGAACATTTCAATGAAGGTGCACCCGAAGGAAGTATCGGTGCTGCAAATAACAGTTGCTGGATTAATGCAGAAATATTTGTTTCTGTTTTAAAACATATGCAGAAGCACACGCTTTGCTCCAAAACTAATCCGATATTATTGCTTTGCGGCAATCATGGAAGCCATATGAGCTTGGAAGCTATTAACTACGCTCGAGAGAATGGAATAATCTATTTGTCGTTTCCTCCACACACGACTCATCGACTCCAACCATTAGATGTTGCAAGCCTGCTAGATTTAGAAGCAGACGATCTGCAAGATGTTGCCGTCGAAGCCCGGGATCCACTTATTCCTGCACCGAAGGATTGGCAAGACGTTGCAGTTGAAGCCCGCGAGTCATTTATTTCAGTACTGGAAGATCTGCAAGACGTTGCCGTTAAAGCCCGCCAGCCACCTATTTATTCACCAGATAATCATGAGCAATTAAATCCTGTACATAAAGAACAACAAGGACTCCCCACAGAACAGTCAACGCCGACACGCCAAATCGTAAAATCTTATATTCCTGTAACACCAGAGGTAATTAGACCATACCCGACCATTGCAAAAAATAAGAGAATCAATAATAAAGGAAGACTACCTGGCAAATCGCGAATATATACTGATACACCCAAAAAAAATGGAATTGAAGAAAAACACAGAGAAAAAAAGATGAAAAAAATTGAAAAAGAGAGAAGAGCGAAAGCTAAATTAATAAAACGTACTTCACCAGATCACATGTCGAAGACAAAGAATAAAAAAACCAAGAGAGTAAGAAAAGTAAGGTTAAAAAAAATGAAGAAAGTGATTCAGAATCTGAAGAATCAGATATAAACTTGCACGAAAGTTCCGCGTCTATGATTGATACAGAAGAAGATGACTGCGATGAAAACTTAGTCAGAACAACTGTTGACATCAAACCGGGAAATATTGAAGTTAACTCTTTTATACTGGTAAGATTTGAGAAGAAAACAACAGTTGTTTATTACGTGGGAAAGGTTTTAAGCCGCTATTCCCCTACAGAGTACAAAGTTTCTTATCTTAGAAAGAAACGAGGATCATCGTGGTCATTCGTTTTCCCAAATACTGAAGACGAACATACTGTGTATATAACTGACGTGGCACTGGTTAATTTTTCGGTTGATTTGACTAATTTCAACGTCCAGTAACGTTTGCATGAAAGTTTGATCTCTCTTTGACCGCTAAGTTTAAGATGATATTTGAAGCAGAGATTGTTATTGATTTTTGAAAAATTTCTATAGCTAGAATATCTAGAATACTTACTTTCAGAATTAATTTAAGTAGTTTTTACATAAAAGTAAACCTGTAAGAGTTACCTTCGATCTCTTTTTGACTGCGTTATAGAAATATGAAGGTTTTGTATTTGCTTCAAAATAATGTTAGATGCAAAGGTCTGTTAGCTGAGACTATTTTTATTTTTTCCAAAAAATATATCGTTTCATTGGTTACAAATAAGTGACATTTAAGTTGTAAGGCTGTTATTTCTATGAATAAAGTTGATTAACGAAATTAATTGGATTTTTTAAACCTTTGTACGAAACGACCCCAATGCGTCCGAAAGTGCCCCCATGCTATATGAAAGTACCCCATTCGTGGGGCAGATTCGTACAAATTTTATGAGTAAGTTTGATCACTTTGGTGCAATAACGGTCCATAATAATAGGTTGAGATATTTTTTAATTTAAAGGCAGATGTGTATGCTATTCGAAGGTAGTTCATTCATAGTCGTTAATCGCTTTCGTTTGAAAATAAAAAGTAAAAACTGTACGAAGGATCCCAATGTTCCCCTCTATACATCCGGACATTTTTTCTAACTGTGATTTATCGGCGTTTTGGGACATGCTTAACACGTTTACATAAAAATCTGGAAAAAACACTTTTTACGAAAACAAAGCTTCCGCTATGAGGCAGCAATAAATAAATAATTTACATAAATGTTAAAAAGAAGTTACTGACCTTCACTCAGTGGGACGCAACGATCGATGACGAACAAACTCGATAAGAAAATCGATAATGGAACGAACAAAGAGTATATAACGGTAAAGAGACTAATATTAAATATTAATATAATATAGGTAGGTTAGAGTTTTACTCGCACAACTTTATTTCGTTTTTTACAAGGTATTCTCCCGACTACCCCCTTTTTACGTGTTCTGCATTATCTCCCGTGCGTCTGCAGACGACTTTACATACCGCTGTACCGCATTTGCCGTGGGCACGGTAAAACTGCCCCTACAGCACATCATATTGTGGCAGTGCTGCAAAAATGTTCCAATATTGCAGTTGCAACGATATGTTGCACATTTATTGTGGTTAAGTTTTGTGTACGATATTGCACTTAAATATTACAGCGATATTATATTGGAAACTGTCCTGCAATCTTTTGCAAAAACCTTGCTTATAATTTGCAGTAATATTGGAACTACAGGATTTTTTGAAGTTTCATGCAAAACATACATGTAAAACGAAATTCTTTTTATTATCTTTATTTATTATTAGCTTTTTTCCTACAAATTATGACCATGGCGCAATGGTATCACATAAAATTCGGATTCTGATTGTCGAAACGACATCGATAACGAGTCTTTTTCCAGTGCTGAATGATCAGCGAAGATAGATGAGATGTATCCAGTTGTCAATCAGTGCAAAAAAAACTATTGTTAATTTAAAGAAAAACATATATTCTATAAATATAAAATATATATGTATTATGTAATCATTCTCTACTTATAAATGTAAAAATGTAATGTAATAAACCTTATGGATCATACTATTATAACATCATATTTGTACTGATTATAACAGTGTGGATTTGTTTGTATGCACATCTCTATTTGTCTACTTTATACACCTATTTTCAATTCGTCACGATAAAATCGTTGAATCAATTCTAAATTGGTGCAGTCCTGCCTCGATATTGCAAGATATATTTCATTGAAATGTTTTGAAAGGATTATGGCAAAATTTTGTGTACAGAGTCTGCATTATTACCACAATATTTTTGAAACAGAATTGCAATGTTGCGAAGGGGCGGACATAGATACACTCCAGCAGTTTTGCTTTAACGTTCCGTGCTATATTTCAATATCTCATAAAAAGATTCTTGCAAGATTGTTGAAAAAATTCAGGCTGTAGGGGTGTAGAAAACCCGTGCCGGTACAGTCGACCCTATGTTGCTCTGGTTCTCCGGTGATGCACGTAGGAGCACATAGTACTCCACCTCGAATGCAACAGAGGGGCCCCAAAGGCACTGGTCTCCCGCTCCCCAATTGATGCGCCAGCCGGTGAACGACTAGGCGGTCACCCATCCAAGTACTGGCCGGCAGAATTGCTGATTAACTCGTAGGACCGCCGAAGTCGCACTCCGACCGCACACCCATTGGTGTCGGTTAATCAATATAATATATATCATATATAAAATAATATATTGTGACAAATAATACGTTTGTCACATCGGGCCTAAAGCCGACCGACCCGAGCGCGAGCGTCGAAAGCCCACCGAAAAGAAATTGTATTAAAATATGTCGATTAACCGAGCACCATAACAAGCCCTCGAGGGGCGATCTCCCTAACCCGCATTCCTTCCGAAATATCACCGCGTAAATAGAATCATCCAACGCCACGTAAGCGACCCAACGGCCTTCAAAAAACTACGGCTGCCGTCCGTAATATCTTCGAAATTATAATATTTCGAAGTTATTCCAACAATACGAGGAACGTGACCTCGGTACGCGAAACCACCGGCAACACCCAGCGGCCTTGGAGGGCCCACGGTCAAAATCTCGGGCACGTGCCAACGAACGAGACACCGGTGGAGGAGGGGGCTCCAACCAATGAAAAGCCGAGATCGAACGAGCGGACACACCCGAAACCATATAAAAAGGGCACGCCAAGACCAGAGGAAGATAGTCAAATTATTTGTTTCAGAACCTCCGGACCTCCAGCCATCGCCATACCAGCCGCAGTACGCAGCCACCGAGATAGCCAGGCAAAAGGTGGAGTCCGAGCAAGAGTACGGAGGACCGACGGGGGAAACAGGGAAATCCGAAGAAAACGAAACCACTCGAGGCGACAGCAGTTTATGTTGGAAATCGAAAAGATTCCAAGTTCCCTCCTCTCTGCTAAACCTGTTGCAGCATAAAAACATTCCGGGGAGGCGCCGCATAAGCGCAAGCAAGGGCATCGACTATCGATCCATCTCCGGCCGAGCGAGAAGCGTACCCCGATTTCTAACGGGATCCGCTGACGGATCGATACTGACGGATCTGCAACCAGAGCGCCGCGAGAACCCGATCAGCCGTAGCCAGGGCGCACGGAGGGGGGTACAGCGAGCACCGAGGTATCGACCATCGATCGAGCGGCGAACGGCAGGAGAGGGGCTACCCCTATCGCCGTTGCAAGCACCAGCGCGCCAGCTTCGTAGCCCCGCGGGGTGAAGAGGAACGTCGCAGCGAGAACAACAACACCCCGTCCCACCCCACGTCCCCCACAATTTAAAGAGCGAAGCGACAGGTGTATGTAGGGGAAACAAAGAACCCAGATTAAAAACAAACGGCGGCGAAATAAAAACGATTTTACCCATTTACTCGTGTTACTAATTTTCTTGCGTACTCTTGGCCCTAATTTAATTATTGTAACAAATATCTACCGTTACATTTGGCGCCCAACGTGGGGCCTGGAGTACAAAAAGAAAAATACCGCGAAATAGGAGAATAATAAAATCAAAAATGCCGTTTAAATCTCGCTTCGCTCGAAGATTGTCGGAGGGAGATGCGTTATCCGGGGAGCTGGATGACAGCACCGGTGATGCGTCGTTAAGGTGGGAATCGACCACGGCGGATGCTTTGTTACAGAACCTCAGAGGCCACCCGAGAAGAACGATCCACGACCTCTCGGACGTCGGGGAAACGAGCCGGGAGGACTCGGTTGCAGCACAAAATGCAACACAAATGGTCGCGACACCAACGGCCACGTCACAGGAGCAGAGGTCACAGATGGACGAGATGCTGGCGATCCTCCACGGATTAACCCTGAGATCCGAGGCATGGGAACACCAGACCGTAGCTCTAGAGGATCGGCTACAAACCGAGAGTGCGGAACGCGCCGCTGGATTGGAAAAAGAGAGGAACACCTGCCAGACGCAGGCAGCAACTCTGCGCGATAATTTAGTCCATCACGTCAACTCGGTGGTGGAAGAAGAAAGAGAAAAGACGAAGGAGAAGATCACGGAGGTGACGACACAAATTCAGAAGGACCAGAAGACAATCCTCGGGCAAATGGGGGAGGCTGAAGCGGCTACGGCACGGTTACGAAGAATCGTCGAGGAAGCTCGAAAGAGAAATCAAGAAGCGATAGAAGATCACGCCGTGCGCATCCAGAGGCTGGAGCAAAGGCCGCCGACAGCTAACGACACGACGGCCTTTGGATTGACCTTCGGGAATGCAACCGGAGTCGCGCGGATACAAACGGTGAAACAAAGAACACCGGTATTCCGCGCGGACGGGAAGCAAAGACCGATGGCTTTTCTCCACGACTTCGAGGCGTACTGCACGGGTACCGGGGTGGAGGTAAGAAGCATCTTACCGGAAGCCCTAAAAGGTACAGCAGAAGATTGGTGGCACCTTATTCGCGACGAGGTTCACGATCTCGAGACTTTCAAAGAACTTTTCATTTCCCGATACTGGACTCGGGAAATGCAAAACAAAGTTCGGAGGAATTTGGAATTCGGATGCTACCGCGCGGACGAGCAGTGCCGGACACGAGCCGAGTACGCAGCCCTAATGCTCGGAAATGCGCGAGATCTTGCAGATAAACGTACGGACGAAGAAATAATTCAATGCTTGGCAAAGCATTTCGATGACGAAATTTTATGCGCGGTCCGGATCCGACAGATCTGGACTGTGCGAGAATTTTTAGAATTGCTCGAGGGCATTGATCTCTCCGGTCCAGTGAACCATCGGAGACGAGAAAACCGTCCGTACGGACGTCCAAGCTTCCCAGCCACGAACCGAGAAAGAAGGGATGAACGACAACAGCAACGTGAACCAAGATGGCGGCCACCAGAGCAGAGACCGTACCCGAATGAAGAATACAACCAACAAAGGCGGCAAGGGCCTACGATGCAGCAGCCGTCGATACCGAATCCGCGACAACCACCGATGGGATGGC
This sequence comes from Sussaba pulchella, assembly GCA_963971145.1. Taxonomy (NCBI): domain Eukaryota; kingdom Metazoa; phylum Arthropoda; class Insecta; order Hymenoptera; family Ichneumonidae; genus Sussaba; species Sussaba pulchella. The sequence goes on from OZ020166.1 coordinate 6,563,454, forward strand.
AACCACCGACTGCACCGCCGGTCCAGGCGATGCAGCTGAACGGGGGGGCAGCTCCATGGATGGCACCAGGGCCATTCATCCCGCATACAACAAGCGCGGGGGATGCATCAGGAGCCTGCAACAACAACAACCCGGGAAACGCATAGCCGTTGCGTCCGGAGCCTCAGGAAGAGGAGAAGAGAAGGAGAGGGGGGGGGGCGCAACGGGCGTTGGAAAAAATAAGAAGAAAGGAGAGAGAAGGGTAAAGAACAAAAAAGAGAAGAAGCCGAAAGAAGAAGCGAAAATAGAAACAAATAACGACAAAAAGAAAACGGAAGAAAAGAAGAAAGAAGCGAAGAAGATACAAGAAGAGAAGAAAGAAGCAAAGAAGACAGAAGAAAAGAAGATCGAAGAAAAGAAGATCGAAGAGAGAAACGAAGACGAAGCAAAGAAGGAAAATCAGAAAATCAAAGGGAGAAGACGAAAACAAGACGAGGAAAACGGAGCAACGAGAAAGCATGCAACGCCGTACAGAATCTTCCGGAGGCACGTGTCAACACCCTCCTCGACGACCCACGTGAATTCCTATGTGAGGAATCGGAGCGTCAAGGGCGAGGGTGGTACAGCAATGTACACCCACGGTGCCCGGAAATTCTCATCGATCTAGCGGGAGTGAAAGCTCTCACACTCGTCGATAGCGGCAGCGAAGTCAGCAGTATCTCGGAGGAGCTTTTCGAACAAGAGAGAATAAGGTTCGAAAAGTTGCCGATTCTCCCCGTAACGTGTGCCAAGGTAGTGGGTGCATTCGGGGGGGAAACAACGAGAATAAAAAAACAGCTCGTCGTCGAAGCTAGCGTACAGGGAATGACCGGGCAATGCCACATGCTCGTTATCCCGAAGTTGCTCCGACCCGCGTTAATCGGTATCGATGGTATGACAAGCCTCGGTATCAAGATTGACGCGGAAAAAAGAGAGGTCACCGTTAGAGGAATTCGGGTGGCCATACTCGAAGAAGGAGAATGGAAACAGACCGAGACGAGGAGGAAGGAAAACACAACAAGAAGATGCAACGCGATAGAGACAAGAGATGAAGAAACAAAATACGAGCTTACGGAGAAGGAGTTCGACGAGAAAATGGCGGAGGAAGGAGGGGTCGAGGAAAAATGGCGCCAACAATTTAAGGACGTCGTTTTTCCATGTCGAGAGATTTTCGACAAAAGACCGGGCCGGATGGCGGCATACGTGCACAAACTCGAGCTGAAGGACGCAAAACCTTACTTCCACAGGGCTTACCCAGTACCGCTAGGTCAAAGGGAAAAAGTCCAGGAAGAGCTCGAGCGTATGCTAAGATATGGGGTGATACAAAAGTCACAAAGTACTTTTATCAACCCGTTGATGCCGGTGACGAAGGGCGATGGGAGTGTGCGACTGTGTCTCGACGCCAGGGAATTAAATAAGTACTTGGTAAACGATTACAATAACGCACCTCCGATCGAGGAAATTTTCCAAAAATGCGGAGGAAAAACAGTCTTATCGACTCTTGATCTGACCAGCAGTTTTTGGCAAATACCGTTACACCCGGAGTCACGAAAATATACCGCGTTTCAACATAACTGAAAATGTTATGAGTTCACGGTAACACCGTTCGGCCTTAAAACCAGCACCGCCAGTCTCATACGAGCTCTCGACATCGTATTAAAAGGACTCGATTTTGTTATCAACTTCGTCGATGATTTGTTGGTGTTATCAGAGAGCCCGGAGGAACACCTTGGTCACTTAAAAACGTTGTTCAACCGTTTCAAAGAACACAAAATGACACTGAAATTTGAAAGGTCTCATTTCTTTTGCAAAGAAGTTACGTTTCTCGGACACATTCTAAACGTCGAAGGGCTGAAACCAGACCCGGAAAAAATCAAGGCGATCCACGAATACGAGGCTCCGAAAAATATCCGACAATTACGAGGATTTCTGGGCTTAATAAATTTCTATACGAAATTTACCAACCGTCACGCCCACGAGACCGCGCCATTGCTCGAGCTGCTGACGAAAGGTGTTCGATGGAGATGGGGGGAGGAGGAAGACAAACATTTCAATAAAATAAAAAACTTATGAACGGAAACAGTCATCCTCCGATACCCGGACGCTCGAAAAAAATATTCCTTCGCCACCAACGCAAGTGGATACGCCCTGGGAGCACTGCTGGAGCAAGAAAACGAAGACGGAGAAAAACAAATCGTCGCATGTGCAAGCCGGACATTGAAAGGTGCGGAACTCGGTTACATGACTACCGAAAAAGAACTTCTGGCGATAGTATGGGCCTTAAAAAAATTTCGGACGTACCTGGCAGGCGCAAAAATAAAAGTGGCAACGGACCATAAGGCACTGACTTTGCTGCGAACGTGTCATTTTTCATCGGAGAGATTGATGCGATGGGCTCTATCAATACAAGATTATGACCTCGAGATCGATCACATCGAAGGAAAACAGAATATTATCCCTGACACGCTCAGCCGACCAGTGGAAGGATCGAGAAGCATCGGAGGTCATCCGAAGGACGTCGTGATAATAGCAACGGCGCTGGCGAAGAAACCATCCAAAACGCTCGTGCAAGCAATAAAAAATATCAGAAAATTGCAACGAGCAGACGAAGGGTTGAAAAGCGTCATCGAGCAGACCGAAAAGGGCGAGAAAGGAACGAGATATCGACTCTTCAAGGGAATTCTTCAACGTAGATCGAGGGAAAAAGAGTGGAAGAACGTGGCTCCAAGGCAAATTATCGACCAGCTGATCACCGAGTGCCACGAAATGTACGGGCATCTCGGAACAAAAAAATGTTTCCGGATGCTGGACGAAGATTTTGCCCATCCACATCTTTTCAGACGCATCCGGAAAATCCTCGCATGCTGCGACACGTGTCAACGGAAGAAGGTCGCCGTACAAACCAGCCACGCAGCAATGCAGAATATAATTCCGGACGGACCAAATGATCTGCTCTCCATCGATTTTTACGGACCGCTACCCACATCGGTGGGCGGGGTGAAACACATCCTCGGGACGCAATTCACCTCGAAGAGCTGGCTGAAGAATTTAGAAGAAGCGGGAATAAAAACGGTGTACTCATCAATCCGGCATCCGCAGGGAAACATCGTCGAACGGGTCAACCGAGAGCTCGGACGTTTCTTCCGTACGTTCCTTCACGAGAACCACGGAGGCTGGTACAAGTGGGTGCAAGTGGTGCAAGACTGCATCAATGAAACCCACCACGAAACCACCGAGTATACACCGACGGAGTTACACATGAAGAAAAAGCCGCTCCGACTGTGGAACAAATGGATGGGTTTACCCGAAGAAGAACATGATGACGAAGAAACATACAAAAATAAAATAAAAATCGCCAGAGAGAGAATCGAAAAGAAAGGCCGTGCCGGGCCGAACGGTACAACGACGGAAAGAAATTCACGACGTTCGGTGAAGGAGAAATGGTGCTCGTGAAAGCGCTCACTGTCTCCGACCCGGCAAAGCAAATCATCGCGAAATTTTTGCCGCTCCGAGAGGGACCGTATAAAATAAAAAAAATAATCGGTCTGGCCACGTATCTACTCGAAGACCCGGTGACAAAAAAAATCCGTGGCAAGTTCCATGCGAATTTGCTGAGCCGGTATTATACCGAAAACATCGAAGGTGACACGATAAGCGAGCTATAAACAGTGGGACGGGGAGAAGGGCCGGCCACGTACCGAGCAATATGCATCGTCCAAGGAACCCATGGATACGCACCAACACAAGCACCACCATCGCCAAGACACCACCAACAAATTGGAGCACCGATAGAAGTGAACCCAAGAGAAGAGGGAGAAATAAGCGCGAAATAAATTTGCCGAAGAAAAAGATGGATGGCAGAAAAATTGCCGGATGGGGACTTACGCGCAAGCCCCAAATTCCGCAATAGCCAGTAAGCACCCGAGAACACGCGGAAACGGAACTCCTAAATCGGAGATGACGACTCAAGAAAAAAAAATCTCATCCCCCACGTCCCAACTATTCACGCCGTGGACTTAAAAAAAGAGTGGAAATTAATTCGGTGCCACGACAAAAAGGATAAGATAAAAAAATTAAGAAAAAGTGAGAAGAATTAAAAGACAAGCTGGGACGTCCGTTTCCCGCGCGATTCGGAGGATTTCGTCATCCTCACCGACGATAATATAGTGGGGTGGTTTCCGGGAACCGGAGCCGCCGAAGACGATCATCAGTAACAAGCAACGCACCGTCCAATAAACATGGCTTCCCGAAACCGAACGACGACGAGTCTAACCGGAGTACAGGAGGATTACACCATCGTGGGGTTCTCCAACCCCACGCGCTTCTACGTGCATGTGCACGACGAAAGCGGCATCCGGGATCAGGCCATATCCCGGATGCAAACCATACCAAAGACGACGGAACTCGTGCCGCTAAAACCGGAGGAAGCCACGTCGGGTCGGTGCGCCATGTGGCGAACCGATCGAACGACGTGGTTCAGAGTAATCATCGAAGAAGAGGCTGGGGACGACGAGGTGTGGGGGTGGTTTGGAGACTGGGGGGTCACCTCGGTGATCCGTACCAACCAACTTTTCAAACCACCCGCCCATCTAAGCAACATCTCACTACAAGCCGTGGCCGTCAGTTTATACGGCGTCAGACCCCGCCAGGGAGAATGGACGCCGGAAGAGAACCTCGCGGCGGAAGACATCTTCCGGCAAGACGGCTGGAAGATGTCCATTCTCACAACACCTACCCACGCCGACGCGAGGTGGGTCCATCTCTGACGGGAAGAAGCCGACGGCACAATAATCACAGCGGCCGAAGAACTCATAGCAGCGGGCTGCGCAGCACGGGGCAACCCACCCCGCGAATTCGAATGGGGCCCGGACGGCCCCGGATATCTCGACCGACACGTAAGATCCGGAGACGACAGCGGGTACGAGGGGAGCGATGCAGAGGACGAGATCGAGGAAGAAGACGACACCGACGACGAAAAAAGAATCGAAGACAACGACGAGATGAACGACGAAGACGACACCGACGACGAGGACATCGACATGAGAGACGACGTGTAAAAAAAAAAAAAAAAAAAAAAAATGTGACACATACAGAGACACTAGGAGAAATGTGCGCGGCGAGAAATCGACACAAGTTGACATTGAACTCTTTCGGTTGGATTCATATTTGTTAACCAACAACAAAGTTTTTATATTATAACTTTATCGCGACGTTGTACGACGTTTTCTTTTTTTTTCGTGGTTAGACGCACCCACGTAATGTGATTGACAAGAACACATTTTTTGATCTTATATTGTATTTTTTTTTTTTCGGTTTTGTTATATTGAAATGACTACACAGTTTTTCCTTTTTTTTGATAATAAGTTTATCACAGGACGACGTCTTTTTTTTGGGATGGTTAGACTCCCACTTGTAATAATCGACGACAAAGAAAAAGAAAATAATTTCTTTTCGTTCTTTTCTCCATATTGTGCATGCCCCCCACCCGTATTCAAGTACTCACGGACTAGCGAACCGAAATAACGAGCGAACGATTGCGAACGAACGAAAGTAGACAGAGAGAGAGAGAGAGAGAGAGAGAGAAAAAAAAAAAAAAAAAAAGCTCAAGGCCAATTCTATTGATTTTCGGTGAAGAGAGTCACCGAAAATGGGTAGGCAATGTGACAAATAATACGTTTGTCACATCGGGCCTAAAGCCGACCGACCCGAGCGCGAGCGTCGAAAGCCCACCGAAAAGAAATTGTATTAAAATATGTCGATTAACCGAGCACCATAACAAGCCCTCGAGGGGCGATCTCCCTAACCCGCATTCCTTCCGAAATATCACCGCGTAAATAGAATCATCCAACGCCACGTAAGCGACCCAACGGCCTTCAAAAAACTACGGCTGCCGTCCGTAATATCTTCGAAATTATAATATTTCGAAGTTATTCCAACAATACGAGGAACGTGACCTCGGTACGCGAAACCACCGGCAACACCCAGCGGCCTTGGAGGGCCCACGGTCAAAATCTCGGGCACGTGCCAACGAACGAGACACCGGTGGAGGAGGGGGCTCCAACCAATGAAAAGCCGAGATCGAACGAGCGGACACACCCGAAACCATATAAAAAGGGCACGCCAAGACCAGAGGAAGATAGTCAAATTATTTGTTTCAGAACCTCCGGACCTCCAGCCATCGCCATACCAGCCGCAGTACGCAGCCACCGAGATAGCCAGGCAAAAGGTGGAGTCCGAGCAAGAGTACGGAGGACCGACGGGGGAAACAGGGAAATCCGAAGAAAACGAAACCACTCGAGGCGACAGCAGTTTATGTTGGAAATCGAAAAGATTCCAAGTTCCCTCCTCTCTGCTAAACCTGTTGCAGCATAAAAACATTCCGGGGAGGCGCCGCATAAGCGCAAGCAAGGGCATCGACTATCGATCCATCTCCGGCCGAGCGAGAAGCGTACCCCGATTTCTAACGGGATCCGCTGACGGATCGATACTGACGGATCTGCAACCAGAGCGCCGCGAGAACCCGATCAGCCGTAGCCAGGGCGCACGGAGGGGGGTACAGCGAGCACCGAGGTATCGACCATCGATCGAGCGGCGAACGGCAGGAGAGGGGCTACCCCTATCGCCGTTGCAAGCACCAGCGCGCCAGCTTCGTAGCCCCGCGGGGTGAAGAGGAACGTCGCAGCGAGAACAACAACACCCCGTCCCACCCCACGTCCCCCACAATTTAAAGAGCGAAGCGACAGGTGTATGTAGGGGAAACAAAGAACCCAGATTAAAAACAAACGGCGGCGAAATAAAAACGATTTTACCCATTTACTCGTGTTACTAATTTTCTTGCGTACTCTTGGCCCTAATTTAATTATTGTAACAAATATCTACCGTTACAATATATTATATATATGGGGCAGGCCACGCCAACTCAGCCAGCTGACAACCTTCTATCCTCCGATCAGGTCGATAATTTTTTTTTAGTATCTTTAGGGTCCTACGACTTTACTAATTTTTTTTCAGATTTTTTAGACCTCCCCTTCCCCTCACCCCACCCGACATACAGAAATAGGGCAACCCACGCTATTTCAGATGACTGATTCCCCGATGCGGTCGATGATTTTTTTTAAGTATCTTACGGATCCTACGACCTGACTAATTTTTTTGAAGATTTTTTCGACTCCCTCTTCCCCTCACCCCGACCCGCCCAATTTTTTTTATCAAGAGGGAACGGCTATTTCGCCATTTTTCAATTGAATGAAATTTTTTTCCCAGATACCTTATCGAAATTGAAGAATTTTTTTCATAAAATTGAAGTGGAACTATTGTTTCTAATATTTTATTTCAACTCTTTTTCAATTTTGAAAAATTCCACTTTTTCCGAAATTTTAATATATGATCATGGTTTTCTATTTAAAAAAAAAAAGAAATATGAAATCTCTTTTGCAAGAAATCGATATTCCGATTATTTTCTGTAGAACATCCATTTTCCCCCCCGTAAGACGAGCTAACCCTGTCAATCTGATTTCTAATCGGAATATCTTCTAACGGAATCGAGATATTGATTTTTGGCAAGAGAGATTTTATATATTTTTTTTTTTTTTAAATAGGAAACCATGATCATATCAAAATTTCGGAAAAAGTGGAATTTTTTCAAAATGGAAAAAAAATTAAAATAAAATATTGAAAACAATAGTTCCACTTCAATTTTATGAAAAAAGTTCTTCAATTTCGATAAGGTATCTGGGAAAAAAATTCCATTCAATTGAAAAATGGCGAAATAGCCGTTCCCTCTTGATAAAAAAATTGGGGGGGTCGGGGTAAGGGGAAGGGGGGGGGTCGAAAAAATCTTTAAAAAAATTAGTAAGGTCGTAAGATACTTAAAAAAAATCATCGACCGCATCGGGGAATCAGCCATCTGAAATAGCGTGGGTTGCCCCATTTCTGTATATCGGGTGGGGCGAGGGGAAGGGGTGGTCTAAAAAATCTGAAAAAAAATTAGTAAAGTCGTAGGACCTTAAAGATACTAAAAAAAAATTATCGACCTGATCGGAGAATAGAAGGTTGTCAGCTGGCTGAGTTGGCGTGGTCTGCCCCATATATATATATTTTGTTTTGAGAGTTTTACTTGCACAACTTTATTTAGTTTTTTACAAGGTATTCTCCCGACTTTCCCCTTTTTACGTTTTCTCCGTTATCTCCCGTGCGTCTGCAGACGACTTTACATACCGCTGTACCGCAATTGCCGTGGGCACGGGGAAACTGCAGAAAACCCGTGACGGTACAGTCGACCCTATGTTTTTCTGGTTCTCCGGCGATGCATGTAGGAGCACACAGTACTCCACCTCGAATGCAACACTGGGGCCCCAAAGGCATTGGTCTCCCGCTCCACAGTTGATGCGCCAGCCGGTGAACGACTAGGCGGTCACCCATCCAAGTACTGGCCGGCAAATTTGCTGCTCAACTCGTGAGACCGCCGGAGTCGCAGTCCGACCGCACACCCATTGGTGTCGGTTATATAATATATATAGTAATAATATATATAATATGGATATAAATATAATCCGCTTAAATGTTGCTTCAGGTCACCTGTCACTGTTTAACTCAATTAAAATATGTCGGCATCAGATTCTGAACATGGCGGATTAGGCATCAACATATAGATATGGACCGATAATACTGCGAGGAAAAGTGTTCACGACACAACGTGAACCTGGGATCCGCGAAATCGTTTTGTATTTACCGCGTTACGCATGTCCAGAGCTCGAGCACTACCGTAGCCAAATAAGTACTGAGCCATTGAACACATGCGCGAACTGGTCATTGTCATGACTCGCAAGACGATACGAACTTAGAAAAAAAGAGACGATTTCCGGAGAGTTCAGAAAAGTAAGCTAGAGAGCGAGCGCGCCTTTGGGGGACGTGTGTGAGCTTATCGTGTAAATCGAATGGTTACGCCTCGCGAGTTTCCGATCGAACAAATTAATAACTTCGTGCGGGTTCTCCGAACTCTAACTAATCTAACAACGAGAATCTTCCCGGAATTTATATTACGGATTATCGACGAAAGAAAATAAAGAAATTTAAGTGGTTGCACGTGTGAATGGTGAATCGTGTCGAGTTCTTCTTTGCCCCCTGTACCCAGAATCCTCCTTCGCCCACGAGTAATTCGTGGATTCAATAATTGAATTACATTCGCTAACTGGTAAGTGTGTTGCGTTGAGCGAAGGCGCGCACATTTTTTGGTCCTTCGAGCCGGATTGTCGGGGACACGGGTAAATAGGTGCGACGCGGTGTGGGTGACCGCGTGTGTTCATTCTGTGCATCGTCTATTAATTCGAAATCACGAATATCCAAGGTGCGATCGGAAAGAAGGATTGCCGGGAGCATCAATTCTTCAATAACATTGTTAATTACAACGCGAAAAGTAAGTAACAATCAATTCGCGAATCGTAGTCCAAGCGATTACGAGCTTCCTACGAAATCGCGCGCAAGTTTATTTTATCGAGTCCTCGGTCCGTCCATAGCGAACGAGACCGGTAACCGCGGAAGCAATTTGAAATCATACCTGTTTCTCGCGTATTCCGAACTTGCAATATCGTACAATAATTGCAGAATAAAGCGAGACCCCCCCCCCCCCCCCCCCCCCCCCGAATCGGTTACGTACAACGCGACGAACACTCGGTATCGCACGTTATCCGCATCCGTATACGTTCGTCGAACGCCCTTTGTGTTTACACTCAACGACATAAATTCGAGTTAAGGTAAACGGCCCAGTTTCTGACCCTGTCCCAGATTGTGACCCCGACGGCAAAGTTTTAACTGCCATAAATACAGTTTTTGTCGAATAATAATGAAATTACCGGCTAATTAAGGAGCGTTTTTTACTTTTAATTATTGGGCAAACACACTTTTTTAATGAAATATTTTATAATAGTAATTGACCAGTGAACAGTGTAACACGCGTCTCAGTGGCTCCGCAGCGGCCGTGCTAAACGCTGATACCAAGAGCAACGACCTACGAAAAACGAAAAATTTGTTTGTACTGTAAGTATAAAACGACATAAAAATGGTATCGACATATTCAGCATGAACCACACTGTCGATGAGATAAAAAATAATTTAACTTTTGGTTAGATATTTGGTTAAATCCGTAGTGTCAATAACTACGTCACATAATTGAGGTTATGTTGCAGTTGTTGACCCTCGACTTGTCACCTGCGAATAGCTTTTTCAATAACAAAGTGAAATAATGTAAGTATTATTGTGTCCTTTATTTTACATATTTTGGGTGTAAAGAAGAAACGGTTTTGAAAGACGAAGACGAAGAAGTGATGGAAACTAACGACTCATCTGTCACTCCACGGACTGTTTCGAAAAGGTACAATATACATTCAATTTTTACTATAAGTCACCTTTTTAAAATGAATAATTGTATTGTATTATACAATACAAATACCAATATATACATTTTTTTACCTATTAGGGAGAGGACAAATGTTGCGCGGACATACACAGATGCTGATCTCGAGAAAGCCTTAGGCGCGGTGGAAACGGGAATGCCTGTAAGGACGGCAGCGAACCTTTACAAAATCCCGAAGACGACATTGCTTTACAAAAAGCGTGGCACATTACCACCTACAATAAAAAGCCGTGGACCTGAATGCATACTTGGCGAAGAAAATGAAAGTAAGCTCGTTCAGTGGATCTTGCACATGAGTCGAAGCGGCTTCCCTCCAACTCGACTCCGATTGTTGGACAGTGTTCAACTGCTTGTAAAGCATCTAAAGATCAAGACTCAGTTCAAGGATAATCGCCCTGGGAGACACTGGTACGACGCTTTTAAAAATCGTCACCCGGAAATAACTGAAAGAACGTCACAAAATTTGACGCGCAATCGAGCTGATTTAAGCGAGAAAAAGCTTCGAGGGTGGTTCAGCGAGGTACAGGAGTATTTCCATTCGAAGTCACTCCTTGATATTGACGCTTCTCGCGTATTTAATTGCGACGAGTCGGCTTTTTTTCTGAGTCCAAAGGGGGGCTCGGTATTGACCAAAAAAGGTGACAAAACGGTATACAATTTCATCAATAATGATGAAAAAGAGTGCTTGACTACGCTTATCTGTGGAAGTGCGAGCGGTGAACTCGCGCCACCGATGGTGGTTTTTCCTTTCAAACGAATTCCCGGACATGTCGCTGCACGAATGCCAAAAGACTGGGGCATCGGTCACTCGGATAGTGGATGGATGACTGGGGAAACGTTTTTCGAGTACGTTGCTAACGTTTTTTACCGATGGCTGCTGAAGAATAAAGTCGAGTTCCCAGTCATACTGTTTGTAGACGGGCATACTTCGCACTTGACCATGGCGTTGAGCGACTTTTGTCGGGAAAAGGGCATCGAGCTCGTAGCGCTATACCCTAATGCAACTCACATCTTACAGCCGCTGGACGTTGCATTTTTTCATCCCCTCAAGGGTGCATGGGGGAATGTAGTTCGTCATTGGCGACTAGAAAAAAACGGTCAACGTTTAAAGCGAGAAGACTTCGCACCGCTTCTTCAGAAAGCTATCGAGGCCCTCGACGCGAAAAGCATACTAAAGAACGGTTTCAAAACAACTGGGCTCCACCCTTTTTCAGCGGATGGAATAAACTATCGCAAATTTTTTAAGAACAGCGATAGCTCCGAAGAGATTCCTCCGGTGACTTGAACAAAAGGACCTCGGCACGAAGAAATTGTAGAGTGTGTCGAGAATAACATCGAAACCGAAGTGCCGGAGATGTTCAAAGACGTCAAAGAGGGAGCAAAATGGTGTGGCGATCTGATACATCTCAGTTTATTCCATTTCTGGCGAAAAATAAAGGGGATTGGTAACGATGAAGCCGAAGAAGTCAGTGACCCTATTTCAGCCAACAGCGTTGTCCAAGGAGGACACGTTGATGACGAGAATGAAGTTTCGGTATATTAACGCAATATTTTAAGAAATGTTAAGAAATTGATAAAATTTGGTGATAATGTTCTCCAACATCAAGTGCAAAAACAAATTTTTTTTCGAAATTCTTTTCCACCTAGTTATCGAGTAATTGAGCATTAAAGTAGAGTTCTTATGCCCAGAATGTATACTTATATATACGAAAACGGTATGCTTATACACGTGAACGTTAGTGTTTAATTACTCGATAACTGTGTGGAAGAAAAATCTGAAGAAATATAAATCGTCGAATTTAGTACTGAAGAATATGTTCACCAAATCTTATGAAATTCTGAATTTTTTAAAATTTTTTATGTTAGGCTTTTCATGGTTTCATGGTTTATTATGACAACATTTTATCGACTGTACTGAAACTCCTTAATTTATCTCAGGGAATATTTTATGCCGATGCCAGCGCAGACATTCTTGTACACATAGAAAATTATGATTCCCTGTGAAATTAGATTCACGGTAGATGTACGACGGGTAAGGTGGAACAAGAAGAAGGGAATCGGAAACAAGAAGAAGAAAAGGAAAATAAGGAAGACTTAGACGCCACAGAGATGGCTGCGTCTCTTCCACTCGGAGACGACGCTGTGATAATCGGAGACGAGATTTCAGATATCACTATCTACGAGGTCACCGCAGATGGAACATTAGTAACGTTCGATAAAGATAGTACAACAGAAGGGACGGAGATGGTTCAATTGCAAGATCAATGCATTGAAGAAGGGACGGAACTTGTACAAAAGCAAAGTGCATGCAACGACGAAAAGCCTAAAAAAACGACCTCTCCGCAGCCATCTATGTCAAATTCGCAAGTGGACATTCCTTCCGGTATCCCTTCGCCATTCAAACATGTTTTTTTTTGGCCTCCCAAAAGGGAGGAACTTGCCAAAAAAAAACCGGGAAAACCTAAAGTGCCGGCAGTACTAACGTCCGACGAATGGATGAATTATGCAAATGCGAAGAATGAGAAAAAGCGTGTCGAAGAAGAAAACAAAAACGCGAGAAAAGAAGAACGTTTGAGGAAAGCGCAGATCAAAAAGGAGCAACAAGAGATTGCAAAAGCAGCCCAAATGGTGAAAAAAGAACAGTTAAAAACTGCAAAACTCGAAAAAAAAATAAAGAAAGAACCCGGCAAAGTTGCAAAAAGAGTTAAGATTGAAGAATTAGAGCGCTTAGAAAATGAGCCAATAAGGAAGAAACAAAAACAAAAAAAGTAATTTTTATAACCATTTTTAGCTTTTAATTAAAATTTTTTTTACATATGTATAGAAAATAAAATAGTTCACTAATGATTTATGATTATGATTAACTAATAGTGCACTAATTAAATTTTTTTTACTGTTTATACTCGTTTGTATATATGTGTGTGCCCGCGAAATGACATATATTTCAATTTAACCCGTTTTCATGGGGATATTCGGAAATCAGGAAGTGAGTTCGCATAGGTGTCATGAATTGCGCCAAGGGGGTCATAAATCGGGTACACGTAGGTGTCACAAACTACGACATGGATGTTTCTCTAGGGTCAGAAACCCCGGCAGCAGAGAAGCGATATTAAAACAAGTATTATATGAATAAATATTAATTATTTCACTTGTTTAATAGGTAAATCTCATTTAGGGGGCCTTAACGCATGTGTTAAAACCTTTACTTTTCATTTTAGCTATATCACGCGTCAATGAATAGTCAAAATCCGACACCGTTGCTCTTAGAGTGTCAGTAACTGGGCCGTTTACCTTATAGTCAATATTCGTTCACGGCTCTTAGAGAGGACGCACTTCGGAATCCAAGACCCGTCACACGACAGTCTTGTTGAATAGTTTCGTTCGCCTTTTCTCGCGGCAACAGTGAATACAATGATAACTTCGAATATCGTCAAGAGTTCCAGCGGATGAGAATCCCGTTCGTACAAAATATCCCTATCCACTCCATATAAAGACTTAACCCACGCCAATTACAGCATCGGATTAACCAATAAATACTTAACCGATTGTCGGCTGTGAAAGTTCTTTCAAATCTCGCGAGTGCAAGTGGACCAGCTGATCCGAATTACAACTTACGCGATTGGCTTCGAAGCCTTGAATCGTTATTCGTTTCGGATTACTTCTTGGAGCCTATGCGTAACAATACGCGCGTTGGTTGTGGACATACCCATACGTACAACAACTACACAAGTGCTACGATTTAACTCCATTATCCTAAAAATACGCGAAAATTCATCGATCGTCTCCCGCAACGTGCATTCTGTCCAATTCAAATTAAATAATTCTCGATGCATCGTCCAGAAGATCTGGAGCATTGACATTAACTCCAACTCCGATTTACAGTCGTTAAATCACGAGGCACTTACGTAAATGAGACCCTCGACGACTCGTGCAGAAATCAGACGAAACTAATCACAAGTGATTAGCTTCGAGCTTCTTCGTCAAGAAGTCGAGACATCGTCTTCGATACTACTTTCAAAAAATAGTAAACAGATACCCACGCAGTCGGGATCTCGTTTAAATAAAAAAATAGTAAACAGATACCCACGCAGTCGGGATCTCGTTTAAATACAAAATAGTAAACAGATACCCACGCAGTCGAGATCTCGTTTAAATAAAAAATCGTACATCTAATACGATTGCGCTATAGTATCCACGCAGTCGGAACTGCATTAATTGTCAATATGACGACATTGGATAGCCTGCTCTACGAGCAAAAAACCAGGATGGAATCAATGTCACGCCTTCTTACCAACCTTAAGAAGGTAGGAAAAAACAACTTTACACCAGCCCTCCTGCAGAGCCGACTCAACAATCTGCAAAGCATCCGATCGGAGTACAACGCTCTCGATCGCCAGATCTACTCGGCGGCCAGCGTGGAAGAGAGGAAAAACCTTCAGTATTTCAAGGAAGGAGAGTATCTCAATGCGGAAAGTATCTACTACGAGGTTAGCGATTATATTTCAACCGCGTTATCCAATTGTTCTCCGTCAGTTAATGCGAATTCTACTGCACTCGGTAATTGCTCATTTCCGGACGGGAGTCGCGGCAGCTATACTCCGCTACCGAGAATAGACATACCAAAATTCTCAGGGTCGTATACTGACTGGGTCTCCTTCCGAGATATGTTTCAATCGTTAGTCATAAACAACGAAGCAATACCTTATGTCCAAAAATTACATTATTTAAAAATGGGAGTAACTGGGGAAGCGAGTTCCCTTCTAAAAACAATATCAATTTCCGAAGCGAGTTTTCATATTGCTTGGGATAAACTTAAGGATCGGTACGAAAACTCGCGCCATATAATCGACGCGTATCTTATCAAATTGTTCGACGTTAGCGCTGTCACGACCGAAAACGTGAAAGACCTAAAACGTTTACGCGATCAGACTTACGAAGCAATTAGCTCTCTCGAAAATCTGCAACGACCAGTGGATCAGTGGGACGATATCGTTACATTTATGACCGTGCGAAAATTAGACCCAACGTCCCGTCGCGAATGGGAAATGCGGATCGGTGAGAAATGCACGTATCCAACGTATAAGGAGATACACACATTCCTTGAGTACCGGATTGGAGCTTTAGAATCTATTCTTCCTATGTCAAACAAACGATCTAACCAAACTCGAGGCGACGCGATCTCGACAAAGGCCCATTTATCCACCGCGTCGAAAACTTGCGAGTGCAGCGAAGCACATCCACTACACAAATGCAAGCAATTTCGCGGAAAAACGATCGAGCAACGCCAAAAGATAGTTCGCGATCGCAATTTATGTAATAATTGTTTAGCAGCCGGACATCAAACGAAACAATGCCATAGTAAGTTTGCATGTTATCATTGCAAACAAAAACATCATACATTGCTACACTCTCCCAATACGCAAAAGAAAGGAAAAATTGAAAAAATAACATTCCCCGCTGGAGGGGACTTGAATACAAATACTCCGGTTCAGTCGTCTACCCCTCAACAGTTAGCTCCTCCCCCCAGCTCTGGCGTACACCCGAGTACAAGCCAGCATGTGGTTGCAAACCTTCACGCGTGTGAAACCGAATTAGCTCCGGCTACGGTAATGCTCGCGACTGCCTGGGTGTTTGTGTCCTCGGCCAAAGGGCGAACTACTAAAGTAAGAGCGCTGCTGGATCAGGGTTCCCAGTCATCTTTCGTTACGGAATCGATCGTACAAACCTTACGCGCTCCTTGCAAAAGAGTGCGTGCCCCCGTAACCGGTATCGGTGGCACCGACGCAGGCATTGGCCGGGCCTTAGTTAATTTAACGTTAACGTCCTGTATTTGCAATGACGAACAGCCAATTGAGTGCACCGCAATCGTGTTCCAGAAGATAACCTCCTACGTGCCTCCACGAGCGCAGTGTGTACTGACTTGGAGACACTTAGGAGGCCTCGAACTGGCTGATCCCGAGCCCAGCAGCAGCGGCGCGATTCAGCTCATTTTAGGCGCCGATATTTACGCGAGAATTCTTCGAGAGGGATTGAAGCGGGGACCACTCGGATCACCCGTCGCGCAAAATGCGTCGTTTGGTTGGATCCTTTCCGGTCCAACTACGAGTAGCAATCCACATTGCGTTACGACATTAACGGCGCATCACGCCACCGAAAATGCAAATTTAGCATCCGATTTACGACGATTTTGGGAACTCGAAGAGGTCCCCGCCTCTTCCCCCCTCTCCGAGGAAGAAGCCGCATGCGAAAATTACTTTGCTGCGACGCATACTCGGCTGCCGGAAGGGCGGTACTGTGTAAGGCTGCCTTTCAAAGGACCGACGCCCATCGCGATCGGATCCTCACGATACACGGCTGAAAGTTGGCTCGCGAAACTTGATCGCAAATTTATCCGTAACCCCGACTTACTCGATCCATATCGTGACTTTATGACAGAATACTATGAGCTTAAGCACATGGTACCAACATTCTTTGACGCTCCCGACTCGACGCCTGCCGTCTATTTACCGCACCATCCCGTCCTCAAGGACAGCAGTACCACCCGATTACGAGTCGTCTTCAACGCTTCAAGTAAAACGACAAACGGTACGTCCTTAAACGACCATCTTATGATAGGACCCAAGCTCCAATCTGACCTGCCATCCACCATACTACGGTGGCGGCAACATCAGTACGCATTGACCGCTGATATTACAAAGATGTATCGACAGATCGTAGTCCACCCAGAAGATCAACGGTATCAACAAATACTTTGGCGACAAACGTCGACATCCCAAGTAACTCCCTATAAACTCGTCACCGTCACATACGGCACCGCATCGGCACCTTTTCTCGCAATGCAAGTTCTCCAACAACTGGCAGACGATGAAGAAAAACAATTTCCCAACGCTGCTTTAATTGTTCGAAACAATTTCTATGTTGACGACGTGCTTTTTGGGGCCAACGACGCGTCATCGGCACGCTCGTTACGCGAGGAATTAGAAAAGTTGCTGCACCGTGGAGGTTTTTCCCTACGAAAGTGGATGTCGAGTCACGCGACACTCCTCGCAGACATCCCGGCCCCGATCTGGAAAAAACGAAAGTTCGGACCTTTGACGCAACAGAATCTGTTAAGATCCTCGGTATTGGTTGGATACCTGAATCCGACTCCTTCTGCTTTAACGCTACGGTGCCAAAGCGCACACGTAATACGAAACGTTCAGTCCTGTCAATTACAGCACAACTGTTCGATCCACTCGGATGGCTATCACCAGTCGCCGTTACTGCAAAAATCCTGATGCAGGAGCTATGGATTAAATCGATCGACTGGGATGACGAACTTCCTCGAGACCTGTCGGAAAAATGGGATATCTATTGCGATCGGCTCCCCGAGCTTCAAGCCCTATCAATTCCGCGATGGAATAACCTTTCATCAAAACAAACCGAATGCGAACTACACGGGTTCTCCGATGCATCAACACGAGCGTACGCAGCCGTGATCTATTTGCGTACCATCACTCCTGACGAAAAATTTAAAGTCAGTCTGCTCATCGCAAAAACCAAAGTCGCGCCGATAAAAACTATCAGCGTGCCACGGCTCGAACTTTGCGCAGCCACACTTCTTGCGAAACTCATTGCATATGCCGTCGACGCAATGCAACTAACTTCCGTCGCAACATACGCCTGGACGGATTCGAGCGTTGTCCTTGCATGGATTAACCAGCACCCATCTGAGTGGCCTACGTTTGTAGCGAACAGGGTCGCTACGATCCAATATACAACTCCAAATGTAACATGGGGACACGTGCCAACTGCACAAAACCCCGCAGACTGTGCGTCACGTGGGCTAACGGCATCAGAGCTTTGCGAGCATCCGCTATGGTGGCAAGGCCCACCGTGGTTGAAATCGCCGCAAGCAAACTGGCCCCCTGCTCCATCGTTTCCATCTAAAGCGAATCTCGTCAAGGCTACAAAAACAACAAAATCCCACATTGCCGTCGATACCATTCTTCATTGGGAACTTTATTCAGATATTTCCTCATGGAAAAAACTATTACGCGTAACGGCATACTGCAAGCGATTCATCGACCAATGCCGACGACGCAGTGCCCGAACTGAACGTCGGCTCGAGGGCACCGAAGTAGATGCTGCACAAACGTTTTGGATCAACGACACTCAGCGTGAAAATTTCTCCACTGAAATCCAAGCGATCCGACATGGAAAACCACTTCCACGCAGCTCCCCGCTACGAAGCCTCACTCCATGGTTGGACGAACAGGGTATTCTACGTGTTGCTGGTCGTTTAGAGCGAGCAGAAGTGCCGTTCGAAGAAAAGCACCCTGCAATTTTGCCGCAACATCGCATCACTCATCTCATCGTAAAAGATGCACATGAACGCTGTCTTCATGGAGGCCCACAGCTGACTACCAGCATCGTTCGACAACGGTATTGGATCGTAGGTCATCGATCGTTCGTACGAAAATTGATTCAACAGTGTGTGCCATGCGCACGCGAAAGAGCACGAACACCGACGCAGCTAATGGGTCATCTCCCAAAAGCACGAGTCACTCCATACCGAGCCTTTTTGCACACCGGAGTCGACTATGCCGGACCGTTTCTAGTACGCACGAACAAGGGTCGTGGACAGAAGGCACACAAGGCCTATCTGTCTCTATTCGTATGCATGTCAACACGAGCAGTGCACCTCGAAATCGTTTCTGACTACACATCAGCCGCGTTTATTGCAGCGTATCGTCGCTTCATAGCTCGTCGCGGGTTACCGTCTGACGTGTGCAGCGACAACGGGACCACGTTCCAGGGCGCCAAGAAGGAACTACAAAACGCCTTCCGCAGTGCAGTATCGGACGTCAATTTCGGAAACATGATTGCCACCGACATGACAACATGGCATTTCATACCTCCTGGCGCGCCACATTTCGGTGAATTGTGGGAGGCGGGTGTAAAATGCGCTAAGCATCATCTCAAGCGTGTTCTCGGCAGCCACACGCTCACTTACGAGGAATTCAGCACTCTTATCACGCAGATCGAGGCGTGCTTGAATTCACGCCCAATCGGGCCGCTGAACTCGGACCCGTCCGAGTTCGCAGCGCTCACACCAGGACATTTCTTAATCGGTGCTCCTCTTCTGGCAATACCCGAACCGTCACGGCTTCACCTGAACGAAAATCGTTTATCGAGATGGGAACTAGTGCAACGTGCACTCGACACTTTTTGGAAACGATGGTCAACGGAGTATCTCCACTCTCTTCAAGTCCGCAGCAAGTGGAAAACCGCTCACGCCAATCTCGACGTCGGCAACATCGTTCTCATCCGAAACAACAATCTACCTCCGTCGAAGTGGATGCTTGGGAAGGTAGTCGCGACCCATCCCGGATCAGACAATCGCGTCCGAGTAGTCACTATCCGCACCGCTCACTCGACCCTGAAACGACCGATTTCTCAGATCCGCGTGTTACCTTTCAACACCGCCGACCCTACGCTATCTCCGACTTCTCCTGAAACCCCTAACACGAGTAAATCCTCCGAACTCCTCGACTATCACACGGACGCATCTCCAAACATCCATGTTTCATCATTGACCCATTAACTGCCACGTCTCGCGGCAAAATGAAATCGTTCAAACCGAGCCAACGTAGCTTTATTTAGCCCGTAAGCCATTCATGCACATGTATTCGATGTTAGGTCGTTAACATATTGAAAACCGTCACTGCCGTGAACCTTCGCTAACAGTACACCGAAGCGACGACGAAAAAAAAAAAAAAAATTTTTTTTAAACCATGTCAACTCTTGACGGACCGACCGACGGTCCACGGCGGGCGGCGCCCTGCAAATAGCCTGTTTATAGTAGCCTTAGGCCTAACTATAAAAGTTCAGTATCGCTACCCAGCCAAAGTGATAACGGCGGGCGGTACTCTACGCCTCACCGTCAATTGTAACCGCAAAAAAAAGGTTTCAAATTTCGTCCGAACAATCGAGGCGGGCGGAATGTTCACGACACAACGTGAACCCAGGATCCGCGAAATCGTTTTGTATTTACCGCGTTACGCATGTCCAGAGCTCGAGCACTACCGTAGCCAAATAAGTACTGAGCCATTGAACACATGCGCGAACTGGTCATTGTCATGACTCGCAAGACGATACGAACTTAGAAAAAAGAGACGATTTCCGGAGAGTTCAGAAAAGTAAGCTAGAGAGCGAGCGCGCCTTTGGGGGACGTGTGTGAGCTTATCGTGTAAATCGAATGGTTACGCTTCGCGAGTTTCCGATCGAACAAATTAATAACTTCGTGCGGGTTCTCCGAACTCTAACTTATCTAACGACGAGAATTTTCCGGAATTTATATTACGGGTTATCGACGAAAGAAAATAAAGAAATTTAAGTGGTTGCACGTGTGAATGGTGAATCGTGTCGAGTTCTTCTTTGCCCCCTGTACCCAGAATCCTCCTTCGCCCACGAGTAATTCGTGGATTCAATAATTGAATTACATTCGCTGACTGGTAAGTGTGTTGCGTTGAGCGAAGGCGCGCACAAAAAGTGAAATCGTAATAGAAAGAGAGGACACTAGGTAGGTTTATCTCTCTCGCTTCCTTTTCCGTGAGAGAGAGAGTGAGAGGGATAAACCCACCTAATCTCCTCTCTTTCTATTACGATTTTACTTTTCCTCGCAGCATTATCGGTCCATATCTAATTGTCGATGTGATTACCATCGCTGATTGGTCACATTGTGACCAATTATGACATCGGTGTCTGGTCAACTTTACTGAGGTTGTCTGGTCTGGTCGGGTCTGAACGTCGCTGGGTAGCAGATATTTTTCGTTTCTCAGGTTGGCTCCACAGAATGGTAGAATAGGCCTGACGCAAAATAAAAAATGGTGGGGGTACATGGAGTTTTACCCCACTGGCTGGCACCCGATGGCGTAAAGTGACCTTTGGGAAAGTGGGTCCGTGTCAGTTTGCCCCAAGTCTCCCACCGTTTTTCCGAATTCACCCGGAGGCAAATCGAGCAGTGGGTCTCAATCCGCGGTTCGTCGTCTAAATTTCAGAGCCCGTAATTGGCGCAATTTTCGAATCAGCGCAGACGGGCATAAAGATTGAAGTTGTATAACCATTGAACATTTAACAAAAAAATTATGCGCGACTGTTCATATTCGATTTTCATACTTCGTTTGTGTTAAAAATGAATCGTTTTCATCCCGCCACGTGAGCTTTGACGACAAAAGACCGCATCTTCATTTTTTTATATTTTCTATATAATTTTAAAGAGAATATTTCTTGGATATAGAAGATATTTGTGAATAGGGGCTGGCAAATAATATATTTTAAGATTGACGATGGTATCTTACTGGGAGTATCCCGATTGAACAAACCAATCGTAGCGATATACAAACACGAATGTAAAATATGTCAAATGAATAACGAATTAAAATATGAATTACAATAAATATATGGGGTATTCCTGGGAATTTCGGCAACTTCAGACAGTTGGTACAACATTTTTGCCCCCCAATTTTTTTCATTAATATGTGTTGAAAATAAAGAGACACGTATTTCGGCGTTTTTTATTTTGAGCCCCCACTTTTGAAATACAGTCAAATGAAGTTTTTGAAGTACTGACCACATTCGGTCATTCAAATCGATATATGTCAGCAACGGTTAGTGATAACTCAAAAAACCACGGGTCTTTTTTTTCGTTTTTGAATGCTCTATACAATGTGTTCGTTTGCTGAACAAACACTGTCAAAAAAAGTGTTACACAGGTTTTGTTTTATGTTATGTGGTAAAAAATGTCAAAAAAAATAACTCTTATTAATATTCATGGCGGCGTCACACAGTATTATTAATTCTTATACCTTTCGTTGTTTTTACAATAGTGGACTGTAGTTTTGTAAAATACCTAGTTTGGTTGAAAAATATTAACAGTTAATATTGTTGGTTTTTTTATGAATCGCACTGAATTTTTGAAGAACTGATTCTGATCTTCTTTCTTGAATGTCACTGAATGCACTGTCTGAACTTTGGCTGAATGTATGTGAATAATGTGCGGAACACTGTGTGAATGTTGCTAGCGTGTATTTGACTGTCTCCTGAATGTTCTCTGACTGCATTTGAATACTCCTCTCCGAATTACTGCTGACTGGTTGTTGGATACGAGTGTTATCTGATCGGAGACCTGTTGCGCTCGCCACGCGGTCGCACGTGGCTGAGCTGCTAAAATTCTCTGTATGAGACGCAAGGAGTAGAGTCAAGCTTTATCTGGTCTCAAGTTGATAACTAGCTTCTCACTGTTCACTGAACACCGTTATCGATTGAACTTGCCACTGATTCTTATTTCCGAACTGTACAGCCGCATTCGTCGCATGGCACCAGAAAGGAAGAGGGAAAGAGACCGATCAGCATTCCAGCTGCTTGCCAAAACCTGCGTCGAAATTAGCGGCTCTTTACGAGTACCACATTCTGCCACTCGCAGTGCAAGTGTTCCACGCCGGGTCATTTGGTGGCATGGTGGGGGTTCGTTTACCCCTCATGCCCCTCATTTTGCGAAAGGAGTTTAATTGAAAAAATGTCGTGTTTTATATCTGGGGGCAAAACCGGTTACAAGTCGGAAAAACGAAAAAATAAAGACTTAGGAGTTAAAAATCCAAGTTTGTTCAAACCTTATACGGTAAGTTTCTATTTTACAATGTAGAGTTACGAAACTTATTAGAAAAAATCTTCCATAAACAAAAATTAATTTACGAGGTTAGAGGTAGTCAAAGGCGTGAGAAAATAGACATTTTGAATACTATTTTTTCATTTTTTACATATTACATATAAACCAAATATATTCAACAAGTTATACTGTGGTAATACATCTTAAATATAAAACATTATATCTACAACAGTTGGAATTTTTTTTGTCAATTCCTATTTTCTCACGCTTCTGACTACCCCTAACCTCTTAAGTAACCCTTGGCGGATCCAACTATATAAAAAATATAGCGACAATTTTCGGTATGAAAGTGAAAATTTTAAATTCAATTTATGGATGAATAATCCGGCCTATTCTCATACTTAATTCATACCGTCAATTTATTCTGTCATGTTTTAGATATTTAATATCATATTACATTGAACTCAACGCACACATTTTTTCTTTCAATTCGGGTAAATGGAATGCTAAACGGGACGAATACATAACATCTATTCTATCTTACAAACAATATAACTTTTACGAATAAACTCTATCGGTAACCATTGTTTATCTGGATAACCCCAGTCAGCGTCAATAGTTTTTATTAAATTCATCAGTAACCACCCATTATTGCGAATCGTTATTATTACTGATTATTCAACCAATATTCGACAGGGGATTGAAAAAAATACCAAAATATATTTTTTAACTTGCTAGTAACACGTAATGACGCACGTATACGTGTATGTTTTAACAAGTGTGCCCAAACAAGTGTGGCTCGCCACCGTAAATTTGGTAATTGGAGTTATTGCTCTTCTTACGTTAAACGTTGATCTGTAAAGCAAAATAGATTTTATGTATTCTATGTAATGGGAGCATTTATGCACGAATTGAGTCTACAATTGTCACTTTCATACCAAAAATTCGTGGTATATTTTCTGTGTAGTTGGATTCGCCACGTACAAGTTATACAACAACGATATTAAAATAAATTATTTTCTTGTATTATTCAGAAGGACATGCTAAAAGACTGGCAAAATGCTCTTGCACGACCTGGTAAATTATTTACGGAAAAAGATCGTGTCTGTTCGAGACATTTTACTCCAGATCAAATTTGTTGACTTTGTTGTGCCCCGCAATTTTCAAGTACATTTTGTCATTATAAATTTATAAAAAATAAATTCACGAAACAATTATATGCTTCTCACGATATAATTGTTTCTCACGATCGAACATCGCTGATTCCGAATCAGGCGATATGAAAGGAGATACGATATTTCCTTTGCAGACAGCTAAATATTGAAATTATAAATAATAAAATAAAACGAAACAGCTTACGCGAAGTAACGGAGATACGGATTTCCGTTACAACAATTGAATTCTTTTCGAAATATCGTGCTCTGACCGTGCTGACAAAGAATCATGCGATTGGCTGGCAACGGTCAGACCACAAAACTGCAAAATCAGCTTTTCGACGACGAGCCTCGAAGAACCGAAAGCTCGCCATCGAAAAGTCAGTCTTGAACGAAAGATCAAGTCGAACGGTCCTCTGATCATCAGACTCCCGTGCCGCGATAGAATTTCCTCGTCGATACTTTGTAACAAGCGCGAATAGAAATATCTAATAGAAACCCGCGGCGCGGTAAACGTGATACGTCGCACCGCGATAATAAAGTGTTAGTCCGAGTCATCGAGAATAACATCTGCTGTGTAAAAACCCAAAAACCATAATAAATCCAAAGCGTGTCTGTATTTTACGAGTTAATACTTATTTGTGGCAAGAGATCCCGACTTATCCCTCCTGACCCGTAATCTGAAGATTCGAGGAGACACGGGTCATCCGGGGGACACAACATTGGTGGCAGCGGTGGGATCTGCCATAATAACTCTAAAATCAGTGCGTTTTTGAACCCTTCCATACGCATTCGATACAGGAAGGCTTCACACAGCCACGCGGACCCGAGCTCGACGAGTTGGTCTACGCTCGCGACGTATCCCCAGCGTCGAAGTTCCCGACACGCAGTCGTCGTGGAATTCGCCTGGAAGGCGGAAACGTGATATAAACTATCGACATAGTCCGCGATAAATTAGAACCGCGATAAGAAATCTTCCGAAAAGTGAACGTTAAATTTTTATCCGGTTACACGGCACCGAATCAGAACAGTGTTTGCGGTGCGCGTGGTGTACCAGTGTCAAAATCCCGACACCGAAGCTGTCGAGGCATTTTACCTGGTTGTGCAGTGCAGTGATAGTGAATCAGCTGTGCCTGCACGATACTCGGGGTTAAATTCCGGAAGTGCACATCGCGAGAATTTACCTGGGTGCAGCGGCCACACCATTGTGACGCAATAGTGCAATCGGTGCAGAGTCGTGTGCGAAAGTCCAGCGCTCTACGCGACACGCAGTCGTCGCGGTACAGCCTGGTTCTCCTACCGCGCAGTGGTATCTGCCGTAGCGAGATAGCGAGCCGCCTGAGAAGCATACGTCGGAGGGTCAAGGACAAGGACGAACCGAACACCAAGGGGCTCAAGGAAACGCAGCGGAAGGAACCACAGCCGACCGTTTCAAGGATCAACAGAGATCATCGAGGAAACGCAGCGGAATGGATCAAGGCCGACCGTTTCATGGATCATCAGGGATCATCCACCTGTAAGTGGCAGTACCTAATCTTATCATATAAACCTATCAAAGCCAATTTACAATTTATTCCGATGTCCGCGAAGATTTAGTAAAAGAAAGATTTGTAATACAATATTTCGGATTGGTATTAACCGTGACAGAAAAGATAATCTGTTTACGCGGCAATCGTAGTAATAATACGCGAGAGAGAAAAGCCCACGCAGCGTGGCACATGACAAACGCTTCGAAGATAATTAAATTAAATTCAGCCAGAATTAATTCTCAACAAATAAAACGCGGAATAATCGAATCAGGCGAGAGGTAGAGGATTAGGTAAACGTAAAATAGAAATTTGAATTTATTAAAAGAAAAATTTAAATAAATAAAATATGGAGAACGACAGGCGAAATGACCCGCGACTCGCGCATTCCTTTGACTCGACCTTGCCCGGGCAAGCGGTAGGGGCAGCGGCCGGGCTAGATGCTGCAATTGGCGACATCACATTTCGCACAAATGAAGCGCTAAACACCCTGTCGCCGACGGGGCGCTTGCCCCACGCTCGCCAAACCGCGATGTCGGAAAGTTTCCGGCAGATGGGGGTAAATGAGAGGCGCGGTACGGATTTCCTGGAGACGAGTGACCCTGACCGAGAGACGCACCGTCGGGCGCGACGTCGTATCACGGACGAAATGATCGACGAAGAGATATCGCGCCTCCGTGATGAGGTCTCGGGTCTTCCGCCAGTGAACACCACCGTACGGCCAGTCGCGCCCAATCTCGGGGCAATACCGAAAACGCGAAGAATCGACGACGACGACGGTAGAGATTCGGGTCGAATGTTTCGCGACGCTGTGAACGTCGACACGCAACGACGCTCCCGCGACACGTCGAGATCAGCTCGACGCGATTTGGCTGAGACGCTTCAGGGCGTCAATGCCGAACCCTACGAATTAATTACG
Source organism: Sussaba pulchella (assembly GCA_963971145.1). Lineage (NCBI taxonomy): Eukaryota > Metazoa > Arthropoda > Insecta > Hymenoptera > Ichneumonidae > Sussaba > Sussaba pulchella. The sequence goes on from OZ020166.1 coordinate 6,590,131, forward strand.
GACCTTGAAGAACAGAATGCCGAATTAAGATACAGATTAGAACGAATAGAAGAAAAAATATCGGAAGGAAGGACGTCGAGACCGTGGAACCGCCGACAAACCGGATTCCCGGGCGAACGACGGACCGTGGAACTCGGGATGGCAATGAAACAGGTCCCGAAATTTTCCGGAGAAGGTCCTGACGAATTAGACCACTTCCTACGCGCTTGCCAAACTGCGCACGACCGAGTCCCGTACGAAGACCACGAAGTTTTCATAGAATTCGTCGTATCGGGGCATATTACCGGCAGGCCGTCGCAGGACCTAAAACATAAAAATATTAAAACCCTAGAAGAACTTAGGACAGAGCTGAAGACGCTATACGGAAAGCGTAAGTCACTGGCAGCTCTACAACTGGAATTCAACTCCCTGCAGCAGAATCAGGGCGAAAGTGTCGCGACGTACGCATCGAGGGTAGAACAGGTGACGGTCGACCTCATAGGAAAGTTGTGTGAAGGAATATCAACCCCTGGTGAGGCGCGGACGATCGAAACCATCACCCGACGAAGTGCACAGGCCAATTTCGAGAACGGACTACATGGCCAAGTGCAAACGATCGTGCGTGCTCGAAACTTTACGACGCTACACGAAGCCGTAGTCGGAGCCATCGAAATCAGCGAGATGATGTTACCAAAAGGAAACGGAGGAGTGCAGGGCTCCAACCAACGCCGTAGTTACAACAACAATAACAACAACAACAACAACAACAGCAACAACGGCAACCAACGCCGAAGCTACAATAACGGTAACAATAACAACGGCAATGGCAACAAAACCTGTTATCATTGCGGAAATGGAGACCACTACGCGAGAGATTGTCCGAAGCAATCCGGACGAAACAGCCTACCCGTCGCGGATCAGGACAAAACGCTCCACCAGGTGGACATAGTGTGTCATTACTGCCAGAAAAAAGGGCATCTGAGGAGAGATTGTCGAAAGCGAATTGCAGACGAGAAAAACGGAGGTCAACAGAACAATCGTCAAAACGGTCAACAGAACAACGCGCAAGGTAACCAAAGAAACAACGGAAACGGTCAACAGTCGCAAAATAACAACAAGAAGAATTACCATAACAACCAACAGAAGACGGGGCAAGACGACGCGTCGACAAAGCTAACGTTGGGCTCGCTATCTATCGATCTAGTATCGATAAGCGACCAAGAGCCGACGTCAGACGCCTCGGAAAAGGAGGAAACGCAAATCACGCAAGTCTCAATCCCGTCAGAGTTGTCGGGCAGCGACTTCGACATCGAGTCTCCGAGTTCGGCCAGCGGAATAATCACCCTGGAAGCCGACACCGGGGCTCAGTGCCGCGTCATCAGACGAGACTGTCTATTGCCTCCAACGACGATCGAAAAAGAAATTCCCGTCGGTGCCTGTGTAACGCCACCGAGAGGGAACAGCTGTGCAGTTAGCGTAATAAACAACAGCGACCGAGCACACACAGTAGTAACGACCGATGCGTCAGATAAGGCCATCGGAGCGATATTATCTCAAGGGAAGGTCGGGGACGACCTTCCGAGATGTTACGCGAGCCGTACTCTGTCGAAGGCCGAGCTCACTTACACAACGTTGGTGGCAGTGCTCGCGATCGTGTGGGCAATAACTCAGTTCCGGCCTTACGTTTACGGTACACGTTTCGAGGTGGTAACAGACCACCAACCCTTAACTTGGCTATTCGGTGTGAAGGATCCCGGCTCTCGACTCATGCGTTGGAAAATTAAATTAACCGAGCATGAGTTCGATATAGAGTATAAAGCGGGGAAGAAAAACACGAACGCCGACGCATTGAGCAGAATATGCGCGGTGACAAGAAGCCAAGAGAAGGAGAGGAAGGGGCACACTGCGCGAGAGAGAGAGAGAAACAACTCTCCCGGCATGGCCCCACGCTCAACCGATCCGCCGTACCCCATAGCAACCGAGAGCGGCGCGAGTGGGGACAGCGCGGACAGCCGTGCGAAAGGAACGGGCGAGAAGAGCGAGAAAGCAAGCCTCGCGCCGTGCGACAGCGAAACCAGCGGTGTAGCGAGCGCTAGAGCCAGCGGCTCGAGCCGCCGGGCAACGGTCAGCGGACAGCTACCCGTGACTGAGGAAGCGGAGAGCGGGCAGGACAGTGATACGGAGACGGAACACAGTAGTGACGAGGACAGCTGTATTAAAGACAAGCGCAGCGTCCACAATAGCGTAACCTGTCCCAGCCCCGAAGAACGGAAAATTATTATTAAAGAATATCACGATGCTCCTTTAGGTGGACATCAAGGACTAAAAAGGACTCTATCCCGGATTCGCATCAAATACGAATGGCCCGGAATCCGAGAGGAGGTGGGGGACTATATCTCCCGCTGTTTAAAATGTCAAAAAAATAAGCTCCGAAGGAAGGAGCGAGCACCGAAGATAATTACGGACACTCCTGAAAGATCCTTCGAAAAAACCGCGGTTGACATAGTCGGTCCCTTACCCGAAACATCTCGGGGAAATAAATACGTCCTGACGTTCCAGGACGCACTTACCAAGTATAGCGCAGCTATGGCTATACCAAATCAGGAAGCTAATACCATCGCTAAAGTTTTTACCGAGGAAATAATATGCCGATACGGAACCCCAGAAACCGTTCTTTCCGACCAGGGCAAAAATTTCCTCAGTACCATTTTCAAAGAAGTGTGCAGGCTGTTGCACATAAAGAAAATACAAACGACTGCATACCATCCCGAAAGCAATGGGGCATTGGAGCGGTCGCATCGCACACTCGCAGAATATCTTCGTCATTTCATCAATGAAGACCAGAGTGACTGGGATGAGTGGCTCCCGTACGCGACGTTTACGTACAACACCACCCCTCACACCGCGACCGGCTTATCACCGCACGAACTGGTGTTCGGCCGTGAAGCCGAGCTACCGACCGCGGTGAAACAAGAGCCGCGTAGCACCTACACATACGATGACTACGCGAGCGAACTGCGCGAAAGATTGCGAGCTGCGTGGACCATTGCAAGGGAACGACTACAGAGCGGAAAAGAAAAAACGAAACTCTCTTATGACAAGGGAACGAAGCCGACAGAGCTCCGCATCGGAGACCGCGTACTCCTAGACGACGAAACAATCCGACGCGGAAGGTCGGCAAAATTAACACCAAAGTGGACAGGTCCTTATCAAATAATAGGACAGCCCACTCCGGTTACGTTTGAAATACAAAAAGGAAGAAAAACATTAAAAGCACACGCTAACCGGCTGAAGCTCGCAGTAGAGCAGTAAAAAAAAAAAAAAAAAAAAAAAAAAAAGAAATAAATCTAAAAGGGAGGAAAACGGAACAAAAATTAAAACAAAGGGTGATAAAACGAAACCACATAAAATGGAATAAAATAAAATGAAACATAATGGAATACAATTAAAATAAAATGAAAACAAACGAAAAAACATGAAATAAAATTAAACAAAATGCTACAAAACAAAATCGAATGAAATAAAATGAGCTTGAAAAGAACTTAAATGAACGTGAAAGAACCTAAACTAAATTACTAAAATCGGCCACGCTGCTGGGAGAAAGCGGCGGGCGATGAAGAAAAATTGAGAATGGAAAATAAATAAAAAGGAACAAAAAATAGTTTTCCACTAATTGGACCCGGCTCCACTCGATATTTCTATAGACATTTTTAATGAAACCTCGAAACATATCGAGACGAACGGGAAAACCCCTAGAACTCTCATCAAGAAAATGGCGTAGAGTCTCACCGACAGCTAGGACAAGGTTACCTGACGAAAGCAGCTAACCGAAATTTTATACAGATGTCGAACAACGACCTTCCGAAACGCAAATTCGAAAAAAATCTGCACGTGTGTTCCGCAGCGTTGCCGGTGCAACCATTGCAACCGACTAAGCGCCGTGCGAAACACAACCATACGCGAAAATACGTCCCGATAGCGAAATCGGATGTGAGAAACGGGCCGCGAATGTAGAAGTAACAGTTAAAATAACCATGCTACAACCGGGTAGATGGCTACGCGTGGCGCCGAGAATCGAAATGACCGGGATAACGTGCGAAAACGTTATAACGAAACAAAAAAAAAAAAAAAAAAAAATATATATATTTAACAGGGACAGGAATAATGGCTTTGATAGGAATATGTAAGGTAACTGCCCGGGGCTTCAGCGTCGCAACGGGTCGGAGATACACGGAGATGGTCAAGGAGGATCATCTGCCCCCAGCAATCTCACCCCCTTGGACGCGGACAAGGAAGCGCCCATTTAGAAGAACGACGGGGAAATAGCGAAACTACTAGTAGTGATTCGAAACCCCGCAAAGTTACGCGAACTCGGACAGCGAATCCGAGAAATTAAGAAAAAATTACGCGAAGAATTCCGTATTAAATTCCATAGGACCCTCGCGATAGGTACTACTGTCATGTTCACCATCGCAGCGATAGTACTGGTTAGCTACGCTGCATATACGCAAAAGAAACGCGACGCCGCAGCCTTCAGCCGCGACTGTCGCTATCAACCTCGAGACCGTTGCCCCTCAAGAAGAGGAGCAACACAGAACTAGTCGCAAAGACGAAGTGCAAACTAACCGTGACACAGTACACCAGCTAGACCAATACTACCGCTGCGCGAAATTAAATAAACCGACACCCTCCAACAAGTCGAAAATTCCATGGGCACATAAGAAATGTATTCGAAGTAAAAATTGTGTCCATTGTCAATATCCAAATTTTTACTTTTCAGGGGGGAGGGATGTTGTGCCCCGCAATTTTCAAGTACATTTTGTCATTATAAATTTATAAAAAATAAATTCACGAAACAATTATATGCTTCTCACGATATAATTGTTTCTCACGATCGAACATCGCTGATTCCGAATCAGGCGATATGAAAGGAGATACGATATTTCCTTTGCAGACAGCTAAATATTGAAATTATAAATAATAAAATAAAACGAAACAGCTTACGCGAAGTAACGGAGATACGGATTTCCGTTACAACAATTGAATTCTTTTCGAAATATCGTGCTCTGACCGTGCTGACAAAGAATCATGCGATTGGCTGGCAACGGTCAGACCACAAAACTGCAAAATCAGCTTTTCGACGACGAGCCTCGAAGAACCGAAAGCTCGCCATCGAAAAGTCAGTCTTGAACGAAAGATCAAGTCGAACGGTCCTCTGATCATCAGACTCCCGTGCCGCGATAGAATTTCCTCGTCGATACTTTGTAACAAGCGCGAATAGAAATATCTAATAGAAACCCGCGGCGCGGTAAACGTGATACGTCGCACCGCGATAATAAAGTGTTAGTCCGAGTCATCGAGAATAACATCTGCTGTGTAAAAACCCAAAAACCATAATAAATCCAAAGCGTGTCTGTATTTTATGAGTTAATACTTATTTGTGGCAAGAGATCCCGACTTATCCCTCCTGACCCGTAATCTGAAGATTCGAGGAGACACGGGTCATCCGGGGGACACAACATTGACTTGACTTGACTTGTTGACTTGATTTGTTGACAAACAAAACGTTGACTATGTATGAAATGTACAAACAAAATAAATACTTTTTATAAACTGATGATTGTTTATGATTTTATTATGTTCAATTTTAGTTTCTCAAATATAGAGATAAATATACACATTATTTGCTGCCTTATGATTATTATTATATAAAAATTTGTTTTATATATTTACAAATAATTTTCATTATGGAGTCTGACGTTATGACTCACCAATTTTATTACTTTTTTTCGTGTAAATTGTTGGTTATTTAAAGGTGGAGCGAATAATAAGTGTAAACGTAGGTAGTTTGACTACGGAATAGATATTTTATTACAGCGAATAATCGGAAATATATACGCATGAATATATACACTGCTCGACGGTTCATAACAAGTGCTCTAATCGAGGGCTCGAGTAATACTGAAAAACAGTACATACACATTGTACCGAGACCGTTCGGTGGGAACACGGGACGAACCGATCGCCACACAGATTCACACGGGCACACACATACACACACGTACGCTGCGGATTGCGAGACAAGAAAACTATTTCTAACACGCCCTCTCAAGCCGCACGTTTACCGTGTCTGCAACTACGCATACCGAGTCCATATAAACATTTTTCGTGGCCAGCCCTGGCCAATGGTTTTGTAAAAACGTCTGCTACCATGTCCTCGGTGGGCATATGCTTTAACACCAATTTCCCTCCACCTATCGATTCGCGAACAAAATGGAATTTAATATCAATATGCTTCGTTCGCGCATGAAATACGGGATCGTTAGCTAAACACTCGGCACCGCGATTATCGATATAGATCATCACTACATCGCACTTACACAGCCCCACCTCCTGTAGTAGGCTACGCACATACAGAGCTTCCTTTGCTGCTTCTGCCAGACTAACGTATTCGGCTTCGGTCGATGATAATGCTACGCTCCTTTGCTTTTGCGATTTCCACGTGATTGCCGCGCCACTGAGTAGATACACGTACCCCGTATAGGAGCGTCGATCTACGGCACAACCGCCCCAGTCAGCATCGACATACCCAAACACCGAATCACTTGTATTTGTATACGACAGTCCAAGCTCAGCTGTTCCTGCGAGATACCTTAGCACCCGTTTTGCAGCAAGCCAATGGCACTTGCCCGGACTACTAGTGAACTGCGCTAACCTTGACACTGTGTTCGCTATGTCAGGACGCGTTGCCACCGATGAATACATGAGTGCTCCGATCAGCTCGCGATACGGATAACTCACGGTTTTCTCATTTTCATCCGTTTGCTCGAAACGCATACTCGAGTCGGAAGGGGTCGCAACGGAGTTGCATTTTTCCATGCCATAGTGGTTGAGAAGCCCCAGGATGTACCCTGTCTGTGAAAGATTAATTCTTCCATCACTTTGACTTATTTCCAACCCTAGGTAATACGTCGCTCGGCCCAAATCGTTTATTTCGAAGTCGTCGTACAGACTTCGTTTGAAATTCATGATACACTCCGCGTTCTGTGACGCCACCAGCATATCGTCAACGTACACAAGCACGAGCAGAAAATGTTCACCTTCACCACCGAAAAACAGACACGGCTCATTCTTCGCCGCTCTCAGCCCCAAACTTGCCAATTTGCCACACAGTGCGTACCACTGCCGGCCCGCCTGCTTAAGTCCGTACAATGCTTTCTTCAATTTACACACGTTACCGCCGTCGTGTAAATCGTTTAGCATTTTCTTCGCCTTTACTCCGACATTTGACGTTGCTCCCTGTCTTTTTACGATCCTCTCCAGCATCTCGTGTAACATTTCGGGCACTTTCATATGCACCTCATCGTCGAGTATGCCGTTTAAATACGCTGTTACCACGTCGAACTGCCAAATTATGAGTTTATATTTAACGGCGAGAGCCAATAATAATCTCAACGTTTCTAATCGAGCTACGGGTGCATATGTTTGGTGATAGTTGATGCCATACCGCTGACTGTACCCTTTTGCAACCAGCCTGGCCTTGCGTCTAACTACTTTACCATCGGCGCCATGCTTATTCGTAAGTACCAATCGACATCCGACGGAATTACTCTCGTCGCGTTTTATAACGTCCCACGTATCATTTTTCACCAAACTTGTCACCTCGGATTCAATTGCATCCTTCCACTCGTCGCACGCTTCACCGTTCATAGCCTCCTTCATGCTGACCTCAGCCACACCTGCAAATACGTCGTCTTCCACGTCAGACTCGGTACGATCGGGGGCATCATCGTCGGTCACTGTCGATCGTGCCGACTGGAATAATTTTCGCGGTCGCCCTCTGCTCCCAGTAGGTACGTACGAGGCGCGGTCTACCCCGCCCTCTCGCTGGTACATTTTCTTTAGGGTTCCGTTTAATTTTTGGCACGAACTCCTCTTTTGGATGACTCTCCTGCTCAGCATGGGCTTTCTTTGGAGGAGAAAACTCGACAATTTTTCGAACGTCACCTTCGCGCGTGCTCTCAATCGGTAAGAACAACTTATCGATTTCACGCGTGCTTTGCGGGTCGCGCTGAACTTCTTCGATGAATTTAACATCACGGGCTTCCACGATCTGGCGCGAACTTGATATCCATACACGGAAACCTTTCCTCTCTCGTGGATATCCCACAAATATCCCTTCCACGGATCTTTGCGCGAGCTTATCTCTCGTAGGATCTTTGTCCAACACATGTACCCTCGATCCAAACGACTTGAGATAATCAACCTTCACCTTGCCGCCGGTCCACCTTTCGAATGGGATGCTACCGTTCAGAATACTTGTCGGGCATCTATTGCGAATATGGCTCGCTGTCGCTACAGCTTCGGACCAAAACGATGCACTCATTCCCGACTGCAACAATAAACACCTGGCCATATCTAGCAACGTGCGATTCATTCGCTCGGCGACTCCATTCTGCTCAGGAGTGCGAGGAATCGTCAGCCGTCGCTCGATCCCTTGCTCGGCTAAGTATTTGTCGAACTCTGCATTACAATATTCGCGGCCGTTGTCAGACTGTAAACATTTTATTTTCCTACCGGTTTGCTTTTCAACCATTTTCTGGTACATTTGAAATGCATCAAACACACCACACTTTTGTCGCAGAAAGTACACTTCACACCACCTTGTGCTATCGTCAATAAACGTTACGAAATACTTCGCGCGTCCTAAAGATTCGTTTCTAAACGGACCTACCACATCGGAATGCACAATATTTAATTTTTCTGCGCACGGCACTCGGCCTTTTGCAAACGGTAATGCGGTCATTTTTCCTTTCAAACAAACTTCGCACTGTGATAGTTTCTCAGCAGCCGAAGTATTGACAGGAGGGAGAACTCCGACTTTTACAAGCTTCAATAGATCTTTACCGCTCAAATGTCCCAACCTCTCATGCCACTTCAAAAGTTCGGAGCACTCAGGTTGCACAACCGCGCATTCGGCATTTTCACGGATGTAATAGAGATCCTCCTTGCGGTCTGCAATTACCGATTTCACCCCCCTCTCATCACGCACGTACGCGTCATTTCGCCGAAATGTAACTTCATGGCCTTTATTTGTTATCTTTGCTACCGATATCAAATTCGTTCGTAACTCGGGCACATACAACGTTTCACGGAACTCGAGCAATCGAGGACCACTGTTGCTCGCCACGGACACACGAACCACACCTTTACCTTTTACCTCGGTTGACGCTTTACTCGCGAGATTCAATGTACACTTAGCAGACTCACACATTGACAGAAACCGACTCTCATCGCCACACAGATGTGCCGTACATCCACTGTCCAGTAGCCACGGCTTATTCGAAGCCTTCGATATATAACCGACGTTGTTGACACTCGTAGCTGTATGATTAGCTAAATACGATTCGTCGACACTGTTCGCCGATTGCGGCTGCCGCTTTCGTCTATCGTCGGATCGCTTCTCCGGGCACACGTTCGCTTTGTGTCCCACAACACCACATTTGAAGCACTTGATTTTATTATTATCTTTTGCCTGGACGAACCCGCGTCCCTTGGAATAATTTTGGCGCGCGTTTCTACCGTTGCCGGCGGCCATGGCTGTAACGACGTTTCCAACCGCTTGCTTACGTGCTTCGCTCTCTTCAATAATTTTCACCTTTATAATTTCAGCATTTGGCAACTCATCTCTGCTTTCTATGGCACATCGAAAATTTTCGTATAAAGAAGGAAGGCCATACAACAACATGATTGCTAACAGGTCACCGTTTATCTGCACATCCATACTCTCGAGCTTATCCACGGCATCGAAGAATTTCGCCATGTGCTCTTTCACATCGCCGCCATCTTCCAATTTTTGGAGCATCAATTGCTTCAATAATGTTGCTTTTCTCGCCGGTCCTTTCGACGCATAGATCGCCTCCATTAAGCCATACCTCCCTCGATGTATCACATCCTCGAACTTGCTTAAGTTCCGAAGGTTGAATCGACAAGATCAAATCGGCCTTTGCCTTTTTGTCCTGCTTGAACCAATTGTCCCGTCCTGGATCCGGGCCATCCGGCGTAACACACGCTCCACTAACGTATTCCCACAGATCGTTTTTCGTTAGGAGAGCTTCTACTTGCATGCTCCACGTGTCGTAATTATCCTTCGACAACATCTCTAATCGCGAGGAACCGGACGACGAACCTGCAGCCATCGTGAACGAATCTATTTCCACTTTCCGTCAAAATCGAATTCAATTAAACCGACGCGTAAACTAATTTTTCGCGATTCAACACTCTGGGCCCATAACCTGTTGGTTATTTAAAGGTGGAGCGAATAATAAGTGTAAACGTAGGTAGTTTGACTACGGAATAGATATTTTATTACAGCGAATAATCGGAAATATATACGCATGAATATATACACTGCTCGACGGTTCATAACAAGTGCTCTCATCGAGGGCTCGAGTAATACTGAAAAACAGTACATACACATTGTACCGAGACCGTTCGGTGGGAACACGGGACGAACCGATCGCCACACAGATTCACACGGGCACACACATACACACACGTACGCTGCGGATTGCGAGACAAGAAAACTATTTCTAACATAAATGAAATCCAAAAATTAGAATAAATGATTAATATACAAATACAAAAGTAGTTCGTAAAGATGTAGCGGAATACATATTACAATTCAAGCATATCAACGGTTTTCAATAGTTCACTACATTCATTGGTACTATGTATGTGAATAAATTTGGAGAAAGGCATTTTATTATCATCCAAATAAACGACCACCCGTTCGTCGGAGAGTACAGCAACTCTTTTCCTCACTCTGTAATCTAGTTCAACTTTTTGAAAACCAAAGAATGATTGGTTTCCTTTTAAAAACGACCATTGTTCTGATGGCAGACAAATGGAGTCCAAACGTTTCTGTAAATATTTGAAGGAATCTTGGTGGCTTTTATCCTTAGTGGCAATTGACATGACGCTTTTCCGTTGATAATCTGAAATTAGAACAAAATTATTTGTATACAAAATTCGTTATAACCTCAAAAATATCAGTGTTACAGAAGAATGTTGGGTAAATTACTTGTTACGACCGATTCTTACTTACCTTAGTAATAATCTTCATTGTAGTATCCGAGAGGATATGCAAATGCACGTATTTCTTCTCGACTTAACTTCGCACACTGAGTATTATGAACGTTCAGGAAAGATTAATAACGTTGAAAATCTTTCGAGCAAATCAAAAGTGTGATACTTTTTGCAGCAAATATAACTGTGATGGCTGCCCCAGTTGTCGTATCCCGAAAATTTTGAGACTAGGCCGGACTTGGGCCGACGCTTCGTTCGAAAGTTATAGCTTTTTTTTCTCAACAACCGGGTAAACATTTACGGGTTTTTTGTGACAAAAAAATCTATAGCTCCCGAACGAAGCGTCGGCCCAAAAAGTTCAAGGTGGCTAAATTTTTGTTTTTGTTCAAGAAATTAAAAAAAAAAATACATTTCAAAAATTAAGGGTACGTTTGTTGTTTTATTTCATTTTCAATTTTGAATTGTTTATAACTTATTGTTGAATTTGTGCAACATAATCGTAAATATTTTCATTGTATAGAACGTTCAAAAACGAAAAAAAAAGACCCGTAGTTTTTCGAGTTATCACTAACCGTTGCTGAGATATATCGAGTTGAATGACCGAATGTGGTCAATACTTCAAAAACTTCATTTGACTGTATTTCAAAAGTGGGGGCTCACAATAAAAAACGCCGAAATACGTGTCTCTTTATTTTCAACACATATTAATGGAAAAAATTGGGCGACAAAAATGTTGACCCAACTGTTCGAAGTTGCCGAAATTCCCAGGAATACCCCATATGTATTTTCTTTCGATTCACCTTTCAATTCTATGCAATCAGTATTATCGGAAAAGAATAAGAAGCAGCCCAAGAGCAAGTACAACTCGCGCCCTTCGAAGGTGTTTATTTCTTTCTTTTACTTTTCTACTCAATATTCCATCCGATTGCGAGTCAGAACAGAATCGAACGCTACTTGATGAAGAGATCCATAATGTCAGATGAGAATTGCACGCTAATAGTGAGTATTGCTTTATTGCATTCATTTTTGTCGTAGAAAATATTAGAATGCCACCATTATATTCGACTAAAAATAGGGATTTCGAAGGTGCTAAGGATTACAACAGACACACGACTGGTGCTCGGGATACTCCCGGTAAGATACCAGCGTCAATCTCAAAATATATTATTTGCCAGCCCCTATTCACAAATATCCTATATATCCAAGAAATATTTTTTTAAAAATTAAATAGAAAATATAAAGAAATAAAGATACGGTCTTTTGGCGGGGTGAAAACAATTTATTTTTAACGCAAGCGAAGTATGAAAATCAAATATAAACAGTCGCGCATAATTTTTTTGTTAAATGTTCAATGGTTATACAACTTTAATCTTTATGTCCGTCTGCGCTGATTCGAAAATTGCGCCAATTACGGGCTCTGAAATTCGGACGACGAACCGCAGATTGAGCCCCACTGCTCGATTCGCCTTCGGGTGAGTTCGGAAAAACGGTGAGAGATTGGGGCAAACTTACACGGGCCCACTTCCCCAAAGGCTACTTTCCCAAAGGTCACTTACGAAATTCCGCTGGCACAGCTTTGTGTGAGTTCATACTGCGTCGTCGTGCCTCGTGGGAAATTTTGAGCTAGTGCGTTCGTGCCAATTTTACACAGTGAAAATTTGTGTCATCTCTTTGTTGTTGTTATTTGTTGGTGCTGTTTTGTTTTTTGTTTTTGTTAATAGTTTTGTTGATGGTGGTGTTTTATTTTAGTGCGTGCACACTAGGGTGGTTTTTAATTGGGTGATGTCGGTATTTCCGTGGTTTCCGCCTACAAAAGTAATCAACATAAATAGAATAAAAATTGGTCGCAATCGGGAATTTGTCCGATAAGCCTAACCCACGGGGCAATGCAATCGAATTTTATAGGGGAAAATGCATGCATTTGGAATTTTTTGGGAATTTTTTTTATTACTTCAAAACTATACATGATAAAAATATGATCTCCTACAATTTTCTAGGAAATTTAATGCTCTACAAAAAAGGTCTGTTATCAAATTTTCGCGAATAAAAATGTTTTCCGGTATCGGTAGTGTCTCCTAAATTTCGCTGAGATTTTTATGATTTGGTTGATTAGCTAATTACAACTAAAAAAAATGCCGGTCTGATTAATGGAATCATTGCTGTTGTTGATCCACTTACCGACGGCCATATATTATTTGACCATAACACGAGTATTCTAAATGTTCGATCGACGATCGATGCCGAGCAAAAAAAAGTCATTTATTCGAAAAATTATGAGTCTTCCAATACTTTATACAATGTAAACACCAATGTGAAAAATCGTGGGTCAAAAATGTTGAGTCGACGTCACGCAGCTTCCGTGCGTTAGTCACGCAAAAACTCGAGAACGGCTGGACCGATTTGGATGATTTTTTTTGTTTTGTTCGTCTGGATACAGGGGTGGTTTAGAAAAAATATTTCGGAAAACCCCAAAGGGAAAGCCGGAAAATGGAAAAAATCGAAATTCGCGTTTTGCATGGGAATTTTGTAAGGGAATTTGAGAATCGATTTTGTTAAAGCAAACTGTAACGTATAACGCTACATACCGTTGCCGCTCCAACAGACTCAGGGTCACCGCGGTCAGCTCCGCGATTAACAAAAATATAGAAAAATAATAGAATAGAGAAAACGGCGAAACACGGTAAACGAAGCAATGTTACAAATAACACATTCGCCACATCAGAGGCCTTGGAGGCAGGCCCGGCGAGCGCTCCACGAATAATAGAAAAATCGATAATCGACAACGGCCTTGGGAAGACCGCGGTCGACGCCACGGGTGTTTACCGAATTATAATATTTCGGAATTATAATTTGACATCATCGACAAAAACCCAACGGCCTTGGAAGGCCCACGCTCAACGTTTTCGTACGCGTGGCAACGGACAGTCTATGGCAGAGGAGGGGACTACAACCAATCAAAGGACAGATCGAATAGTTGGAGGCACCCGAATTCATATAAAAGGGGCCACCCAAGAACCGGAGAGACAGTCAATTTTTCTGTTTCAGCACCTCCGGACCTCCAGCCACCATTGCACCCACCAAGACAGCGAAGACGAAAGTGAAGTAAAAAACAGCGATACGAACAAAAGTCGGAGGAAGGCGCCAGAAAGCAGGACGGGGAAGAAAACCGCATCGGGATTCAACATCTATGTTGGAATCATAAAGATTCCAAGTTCCTTCCACCTCTGAAATATTGTTATAGATACCGGATCCGGCGGAGGCGCTTTAGAGGAACCGACGAGGGCGCAAAACATGAATCCAGCTCCAGACCAGCGTGAAGCGTACCCCTGCTCAAACGCGATCCGCTGACGGCAGGCCAAGCCAACTTCCCCGGCAAAACTGCAGAAGGAAAATAGTTCAAGGTGCGACTCACTGTATCAGTTACTGCGAAGTGTTTTTCAATTACATCGATTGTAAAATAACAATGACGTCGCGGGCGATAAGACTCGATCGGCGACGGCGCGTCGTTCCGGGTTGCTCTTCAGCGCGATCGGAAAAACATCATGTTTTTCCCAAATACGAGACGTGGAGGAAAGTTTGGCTAGATACTGTGCGCAACCCTCTGTCAGTGCTGCCAGATTAGGGGAGGGAAGAATTTGGAGGGTACCCTTTCCACACTGTTTTTGGTACAACAGCGTGTAAGGAGAAGCAGCCGACGCACGGCGCTCGAAATTCTGCCGCGGACAATCGCGTCCTTCGACGACCCAACCTCTTCTGACGTTGCGGCAGTGAATACGAATGTAGCATTCACTTTACGAGATCTGTCGTCTCCTCAAATTGCGAATTTTCCGATAAAAATTCAGGATCATTATTTTTAAGCAATTTAACCGAATTCGATAAGTCGGAATGAAATCGGTTAAAATTGACAGGGCCTGATAACTGGGTGCTAACTGGTTTTTAAGTTATTTCCGTCCAGCCGCGCAAACGAGGCAACATGGCCGACAAACATGAGCTGATTGGCGGCGCGTTGAAGAGATGCTATTGGCTGCGCGTAGTTGTGTTACGTCCCCGTAACGCCACCACGCGGACTCCCATTCTTTTATTAAATATTTAACATAAATTTAGATATGAAGGTAACGCGTACCCACGTGGACCTTTATCACACACACACTAACCCATACATACATTTTACACTTTATTCCCAACGAATATCTCAAACAAATATATAAGAATAACTTTCTTTCTAAATCAAATCGTCAGCCCGTATCCCTGACCGATTAGCATTTGCTAAGGTAAAAAACAGGGTAATTCCAATAGTTTGTTACGCCGGACGTAACAGTTGCGATCGATGTATGATGCGCGAAGCCGACCGCCGGCGGCCGGCGTGGTCGATAGAGTTGCAGGACCTCACCTACAAGGAAGTTTATGAATTGGGCAGTAGATAGGCTAGGCCGGTTCTACATCAATTTGGATAAGGTAGATTCCTACCTTACCGACGGGGCGGCAGGTTTCTCCAATCTATCAGATTCCTACCTTACCGACGGGCGGGTTCTACCGTAGATTCCTTACCGACGGGGTTTCTGCAGTAGGGTCCTACCTTACTGACGGGGTGGCAGGTTTCTGCAATCTATCGACGGGTGAGTCGATAATGACAAAAATGATATCTTTTCGACCTACTTTTTGAAAAATGCGGTCGAAACCGGTAGATTGTTACTCCAAGGATGAGACGGGTGAGTCTCTGCCGCCGGCTGATAAAAAGGGGGTTCGTGTCTCCGCTACCGATCGCTGCGCCCCGCCGGCCCAGTTCGAATCCCCGATCCCCGATACCCGAGTCTGAAGTTGAATTATCGAATGAGCGTTTGGATCATGCGTAATGAAATTTCTAAATCCCCCTCCTTCCTTTTGAAAACGAGTTTATGGGTCAATGAAATACAGCGGTGATTGATTTTTTTTTGCTTTTTTTTATTTAAGAAAATTACAATCATAGTCATGACTAATCCTAATTGCTTATACCAATTTTTTCACTCCGCCGCTAATTGGTTTATATTCAACTATACGATCGTGTAAAATCAAGCAATAGGCTGATGTTTGAGGTGGGAAAGGTTGAGTCGATTCGAATTCCAGGCGTATATCAACAGGTCCTGATTTCAGATATTCATTCTGTTTCGAACAATCGATAACAATGAGTGGTGCATAGTTGATAAATTCAGTTTTATCTAATAACGGTTCACACTCTTTTCCATAATACGACGCTTGAAAATTTACATACATATCATAGAGCAAAGCGTATTGATTGTTGGTTATATCGAGATTTAAATTTCCGTACGGATAAGACTGAGAGTTCAAAAAAAGCTTGATATCTCGCATGTTACAGTGATCGAAAAGACTGGCATTTTTATTCATATTATTTTTTCGTCCACATTGAAATCCTACGATAACATATCGCGGTTTTTCGAGTTGCGTCGATGTTTTGATGACCCACACATGCTTCGAAGTTGCTGGTAGTAGTGGATACTCGTACAATTCCCACGTACGAAAACTCATGGTAATCGATGGATCCTTGGCAATGAAATTGAGTAATTGAATTTTCTGATGATCCGAAACTTTGATGTATGGCACCATCCATTCAATTTTCATCAGCGAAATCTTGAACTGTTCCACAGCCGCGTTATTTACCGCTTGTGGTTGAATAATGGCATTCATGTCATTGTTTGTTCTAATAAGAACCAATTCATGTTTGGCATTAACTATGATCCGATGATAATCCTCAGCGAAGCCCAATATTAAACTGAGTGGTATTGATACATTGAAGTATCCATTTTCATCAGTCAATTTTGACTCATCATTGAAGATCCAACCAGAATTTTCCATCAGAGATTTTTGAGTTGGACTCTGCGATAGATAATTCTTCATGACAGTTGTGAGTCCGAGATTTTTATTTCGATCAATCTCAACCCCATTTAGCTCATATCGAATTTCTTCAAATAGATGACAGATGGCATTGTTGATCAATGTTGTATTTTGTATTGCAGTTCCATCGGTCTTGGTTAATTTGCCATATATGTGTAAGGAGCTCTTGCTTGGTAACAAACACAAATCCTGATGCTGAACGATGATTCGAATTTCATCATTATTATTGAAGGCTGATGATGTGAATGGTTGATGAGCGTGTGTCTCGTAATGTGCGATAGATTCATCGAACATAATCGGTTTTTGAATATTTAGAATTTCTTCCATGGTATGAAACAGACTATGGCAATGCAGCAAGTATGAATTTTCAATTTCTTTCTCTTCCAAGTCTTTTCACGACTTTCAGACCCAGTTTCCTCAAAAACTGAACGTTCTGAGGTGTTAGATTCTTGAGCAGTGCTCGATGACGACTGATTGATTCTCGGCATGTTGATTCACTTTTATAGCTTTGTCCAACTTTTGTATTATAAACAATTCCCATTATATTGGTTTCACATGTAGTCTAATTGTTATAATTTCTCCACGAAAATTGACCAATTCACCGTCTTGATCGACAAGCTTCAATTGAATACGATCTATTGATTGCACCGCGATCGGAAGATAAATGATGTGTGACGGCACTTCAACGATCTTATATCCTGGTGGAACAGTTGGAAAAAATTCATGAATCGTATGCACTCGTTGTCCATTTATGTAAGCACCTCTTGTAATGTTACATTCAACGCGCAATGAATTTACTTTGAGAATGGCCACCGGTAAATCGGATTTATGTCGAACATTAGCTGTCAGAATACGCGGAGTAAAACCGAGTAATCGACCAATAGAGTCGTTGTGAATAAAATTTATCGATTGATCACATCTGATTTCGCTGCATAGAGTATTGTTGTTGGGTTTCAGTTCGATGGAAATATTCTTGTTCGTCAATGCATTCCGCAAATAGTTTTCAATATCCTCAATTTCATAACTCCCAGTGGGAATAATGATTACCTCCTGTCCTACGTAGAACTTATTGTTTCGTTCATCGATGTTTGGAATCGAATTAAAAGTGAGCAATTCGATGAGTCCAAGAGTGTAATTTATCGATGGCGATAGTTCGATGGGTGGGAAATAGTTGGCCTCCAATATTGAATCCGTTCCCGATAGAGTCAATGTAAAATAATTATCCATGATGGTTGATTTTCAACTGACGTTTGATGTATAATGAGAACGTCTTTTATAGATATCCACAGAGAAATTGAAGACATAGGTGTCCACACACAACTGTATCATAGTTTTGATATCGTTCATGATTGTATTTTACAATGCTACCAACACCGAAATATTTTATCAGATCTTTTGGTGGTTGAAGATTTCCAAAACTGTCAAAGTAGAGAACTTCATTATTCTTTTTCCGATATGCCACCCAATGTGTTCCCGGTCCATCTTCAGCATCGAGATTTATAATGGCTGTTTCGATTTTTCGAGGACCACTTTTTGGTAATGCATTTCTCATATAAACTCCACGAAAGTATGGAATCTTCATGGTTTTAGCATATTTCATAAGATCGATATCGGTGAGTGCTCGATGCGGTAGCTTTATGCGTTTTTTGATAATCCAAGATGCAAACCCATACCATTTTTATGAGGTTTTAAATAAAGTCCACGGCCCAATGTAATAGCTTCCATTGCTTCATTATGCCGTTTACTTTCCGCTAGCTGACGTTTGGCAGCACTTGCATCATTCACAGCTTTCGCTATACCCGCAACACCACCAGCTAAAGCTCCGGTAGCACTTAGACCCGCGAAAATTGGTATGAGAAACGGTAGAAAACCACCAATTTTTGTGGATACAGGTAAAATGCGTGGTGATTTTATTTTACTCTTCCCACCGGCCTTCTTTACCGCGTTCTGCGCACCTTTAAGAGCTGATTTAATCACTTTCCGATGATTGACATTTGGAATCATAGATTTCTTCGCCGCACTGATGATATTTCGCAGTGTGATTCCTTTTTTTTTTTTCTCCATTCCCATACCAAATTTTGTTTTAGTTTTCATTATATTGGTCACTCCCCAGGCAGCAGCTTTTTCTCCAAAGCTAGCGTCTTCAGCTCCGACTCGTTTCCACGCTTCTTCAGCAAGTATTTTATCGGCGATTTTTCTTGCCCCCGGATTATCTCGAGTTTTTGAATAAGCGATATCGTGATTCTTGCAAGCTACGTCGAGAGGATTAATTCCCAAATCCCCGCGAGCAAGACGTTTTTCTAATTTCGTGCCTGGTCCACAGTACTGATATCCAGGCAAATGAAGTTCAATCGGAAGCTTATTGATGAGTGTGTTGACTAAACCTTTACCACATTTTTTATCGATGTTCATGTTCTTTACGAGAAGGAGGGGGAAAATTTCGATGCTGTTCTTCCGCGAATTTCTTCAAACTTTGAGAAATAGGATTTTCTTGTCTTTGCATAATTTTATTTACTGTGTACAGTACGACGGCACACTCTGAACTGATAAGTTTGCCTTTATAAGGCCTTGTATTTATACTCGTTTGCTTAGTAATAATCAAGTCAAGATTCGAGCAACACAGCATGAAGTTCAAAGAACAGCCAATAAAGCTACCGGTAATGAATTTCGATGTGCTTGCGCAACGAAATACTGAGAAAAAAGTGAAACGCCATGGTGAATTATTACCAAACAGTGTACGTGCGATAATTTGTGGTCCATCGAATTGTGGAAAAACTAATGCACTGTTTACTCTCATAATACACCCACATGGTTTGAGATTTGAAAATATATACGTTTACTCAAAATCGCTAAATCAACCAAAGTATCAATTTTTGCAAAAACTACTCAAATCTGTTGCAGATATTGGTTATTTTCCTTGCAACGAGCATGAAAAAGTTATCAATCCTCACGATGCACGTCCAAGCTCAATCATAATTTTCGATGATGTAGCGTGCGAGAAACAAGATAATATTCGTGCATTCTTCAGCATGGGCCGGCATCATGAAGTCGACTGTTTCTATCTCAGTCAAACATATGCTCGTATTCCCAAACATCTTGTTCGTGATAATGCAAACTTATTGATACTTTTTCGCCAAGATGACATGAATTTAAAACATATTTATGACGATCATGTTAATACCGATATGACGTGGATGCAATTCAAGGACTTGTGTTTCGCTTGTTGGAATAATAATAAATTTGGATTCGTTGTTATTGATAAGGACAGTGAATTACATGAATGTAGATATAGAAAAGGATTTGATTGCTTCATAAATATGCAATCATCGAGTGAGTGAAACACAGTCGGCGTTGGAACTTTACGGCATCAACATGCAAACTATCGCACAAAAGAGCGACGTATTGCATCAAATCATAAATGCAAGTGATTCGATTCGAAGAAAGCATAAAATGTTAAAGTTGGATAAAATGTCATCTGAAGAAACTATGAATGAAGTCTTTAAGCCTATGATTACACCTTTGGAAAAACTAGTGAATACATCGATCAAACAACGGCCACAACCATTGGCGAATATAAAGAAAGAGGAGAAAGTAGAAAAAGAATCTGACAATGAAAATTATGGTTTTGATAATAGTTTTGCATCGGCTAATTCATCGGAAGATGAGTTGGATTCTACAATAATAGACAATACCGATTCAAAAGGTTTATTCCGTAAATATATTCAAATGTTTGACTCCGAGGAAGAACTGAAAAATCTCGATATTTTATGTGGAGTGCGTCAATTATCGGGAAATCGTTTAATGATTGGTAATTCATCAATCGCATTTGATAATAATCTCATTCATATTGGTGATAAGGATTATCAACAAAGTGAAGGTTTGCTCGAACTATTATTCAAGAAAGCACCAGATGAGTCACTCATAAATATGAATGATCAGAAAAATTATCGTGAAATTCTCAACTCTACAAATGCTTATCGCAAACATTATAGAAGCGATTCCGGTATTCGTGAAGATAAAAGTGCGAAATTTCAAAATATTATTGCATCGTTGATTGATTCACCGACTAAAACGACACCATTGAAGAGACGATCACAGCGAACTGGTGGAGGCTTACCTCACCACATGATTGTTAAGAAAAATCGTAAAATGGATTATATTTATTGGGATGATCCGAATGAGTTGGTTGATCGTTTGCGCCTGCTCCTCGCATCTCAAACAGCTGGGAATTCCAGTCATTCTAATGAAATTATTTCCATTATTGAAGAATTACGCGAAGCTAAAATGATTTATTAATGCTGGTTTGAGACTGTCCGAGCTCAGTCATACGACAACTATCACCATGAGTGTAGATGTGTTTGGACGTCAGTTGATGGGGAAAAGTAAGACCCTCAACAATAAAAACATTCGTGGACCTCCTGGTAATGGATTTAAAATTACAGCTGATGGTCACTATGATATGAATAATAGAAGACTGTGCAATGTTGCTGATCCAAAAGATGAAAACGATGCTATTTCCGCACGAGTAATGCAAAATGCTATAAATCAAAACAATGGCCTTGTATATGGAATTACATCATCTTTGCGAAATTCCATTGATGATCATAATTTAATGATTGGAGCGCTTCAACAGACATTTGATAAGGAATTGAAGAAGCAACGCATTGACTTCGAAACAGTACAAGAGCTAATAACACATAATTCTCAAATCATTGTTCATCTGGAAGACCGACTGGAAACGTTAGAAAGATCCAGAGGTGGCGAGGAAAACAATAAATTGTTAATCCAAAGTCTTGAATCTATGGTCAAGAAAAAATTCGCGAAAGTTGAAATAAACGATCAAGCTGGACAAGCATTGGCATTACGTAATTCACAAGTGATCGCGGTTTTAGATAGTCGATTGAGCACGCTTGAACATGAATCATAAAAAAGCAACACTGGTTGAGGAACTTCATAAACCTGCAAGAAGAAATTATCCACGACGTCGTGTGATTATCCGTGGATTGGACGAGACATGGCAGGCTGATCTTGTGGATATGACAGCATATGCGCGATATAACAACGGTTATAAATTCTTATTGACAATCATTGATATATTTTCAAAATTTGCCTGGGCAGTACCAATGAAAAGCAAGAGTGGAAAAAATACTACGAATGCAATGAAATCTGTACTCGAAAAGAATCGTATACCGAAAAAATTGCACGTCGATCGAGGAAAAGAATTTTATAACCGCGAATTTTCAGCGTTATTGAAACATTATAATATTGAATTATATTCAACGTTTAGCAACTTGAAAGCATCAATCTGCGAACGTTTCAATCGAACTCTCAAGTCCAAAATGTGGAAACAGTTTAGCTTGCGTGGTCATTACAAGTGGACGGACATCTTAACCAAATTAATATTCGATTATAATAATAGTAAGCACAGAACAATAAGACTAAAACCCCAAGACGTTAATTTGAAAAACGAGAAAGAAATTCTTCATAATATATATGGAAAAAATCGAGTGAGACGTATCCTGAAGATAAAATTCAACGTCGGTGATAAAGTACGAGTGAGCAAGCGTAAGCATGTGTTTGAGAAAGGCTATACGCCCAACTGGACTACCGAAATCTTCACGGTGCGTCGAGTGATATCAACGGATCCGGTTACATATCATCTGACTGACTATCGAGATCAACCCATCGCTGGCGGCTTTTACGAAGAGGAATTGTTGAAAGCAAAGCATCCCGACATCTATCTCGTTGAGAAGGTTCTCAAGCAACGTGGAAATCAAGCTTATGTTAAATGGTTGGGATTTGATAATGCGCACAATAGTTGGATAAACAAGGATAATTTGTAAAAAAAAAAAAAAAAACAAAAAAAATCATGTAAACCGAACCATTTATTTATGTTGGAATAAAGATTTACTTTTTTTTTCAAAAATTTGTTTTATTCGACGATAAATTTACATTATTCGACGATATATTCGATGTACATTGTTCGATGATGAATTCATATTATTCGATGATAAATTCGATTTGAGTCCATTTTGTTTCTCCATTCAGTAATTTTATAAACAGTTTTCCATCTGTTGCTGTTTGAGTCATTTGGTTGAATAGCGCTGGATCCTGCTCAAATTTTGCCGAAACGCGTTTTGGCATAAATACTTGATAACTGCTATCGAGCGTTCCAATAGTACTCAGTCCATACTTTGTTGTAACTTGACGCAACTCCGTGACTTTATAAGTCTGATTGATTTTCAGCTCGTTTAGCTTTTTCGTTGGCAAGAATGCCTCCTGACGAGCGATTTTATTAAGACTTGTGATATCCATTATTTCCAAAGTCCAAGCCGTAAAACAGACGGTGGCCACAAAAATATATCAAGACCGTTCGCGTAAACGATTCTAAGTCCAAACCGTGAATTGAAACGGTGGACGCAAAGAGTCGAAGTTTGATGAACGCGAAACGATTCTAAGTCCAATCCGAAATAATAATCGGTGGACGCAAAGACGAGCTCCCGTTCTCCCGGAGTAACGGTACTGTTGAGTTCGATGGAATAACTAATCCGCTAAGAAATCCGAGCTTTTATACTCTGGCATAGTGTTTCTGTCTCTCTCTTAATCCAATAAAAGGGCTTATCGTTCTGTCGCATGAGTGGAGTACGTGATTTTCTGCACGTTTTTGGGCTACGCATCAGTTCGGTAGCAGATCGCCGCTGCGAATTCTCTTAAATTATTGCCGAAAGTGACAAGTACTTCCGGTGTCGCGGCTTTGCATCTTCTCGACGCGTTGAAACCTTATACCTTATTCTGAGAAATGAATCGCGAAGAAGGCAATAATATTCGCTATTTATTGCGAGCGAGCTGTTCGCCGGCGCGTATGAATGTGACAACGCGCGCGATTGGAATATAATTAAAAGATTGCCTCTTGTTCTCTCAACGTAGCAGATCGCCGCCGCGAATTCTCTTAAATTATTGCCGAAAGTGACAAGTACTTCCGGTGTCGCGGCTTCGCATCTTCTCGACGCGTTGAAACCTTATACCTCATTCTGAGAAATGAATCGCGAAGAAGGCAATAATATTCGCTATTTATTGCGAGCGAGCTGTCCGCCGGCGCGCGATTGAAATATAATTTTAAAAAGATTGCCTCTTGTTCTCTCAACGCGAATATGGTTCATCAATTTCTTTGTCGCTCTCGATCGTCGGATAGGAGCGAGGACGTAACAACCACTACCATGATCGAACGTGACCGTGACATTTATGATTCATCATCGCGTCTAAGGTACTACTTGGTAATGTCCCCAGGGGAGCGTGTCGGTCTTATTAGGCAGGATGTATCGTTTATCATCGTGCGGACTCAATGCAATCTTCACATGCTTCTCAGTATATACATTATGCATATGAGATCGTATTACACATTGTTCCCTCTCCTGAGTAGTATTTTGACGAAGACAATTCACAAAATCATCGAACGTGATGCTTTTTTGTACAACACTCGTCTTAACACCTTTGACAATCTTCTTACAATCTTTATCACCATAATCATCATCTACTCTCACGCTGTACATTTTACTACGCAAACCCACGAATTCAGTCATGATTCGACCGTTCCACTCATCCTTCATAAGACCAATAACTTTTTTATTCATTCGTGGCATCGCGAATCGATTTGCAGTCTCATAATCCGACGTATCGAATTTATCAATATCCCGTTTCATAATTTCATAAATATCGAAACACTGAAATTCGTATAGCAAACTGTCGGTGTCGGTATACAGAAGTTTACAATTATCATTACCGAACTGTTGTTTAATGTAGTCATAGTGGAAGTCATAAATGTGAATCTTGGACAAGTCGAGTACACATAATCCCACATAGATCGGTTTGTTGAGCCAAACCTCAGTTTTTCGAAGTTCTATAGCCACGAGATTCTCATCGAAAATGGAACAGCTGTGGAAGTTTGGTTTCGCGATGAGTGCTTCAGCTCCATAACGTCCTTCCCAATGTGTCACGAGCTTAACGTTAGCATGTTTCCGAACGTTCTCCATTGTCTTGCCGTATACTGCGTTATTCATGAGCTTGAATAGATTTTTTTCGAACTCATTTTTCGCTTGTTTCCTCATATCACTATTCAAATCAATATACGGTTTGAGCCACGGTTTCTGATCAAATTTCAGAACTCGATGAACACGTACGAGTTTCAATCCATGCTTGAGAGCCTGTTTCAGACTCCTATAGTGAAGAATATATCCGATTTTTGAACTCAAAGTTGTCATTAATTTGATGTGTTTGGAATCAGGTGCATGCTTATGCTCGGGACATAGTGGTAAATCCTTATGAGAATCGTGAAGACTTTCAGGATATTCGAGATCAACTTCAAGAATGTAGCCCGTTGGATTATCATCGGGTATGATACTGAAATCGATATCTTCCGAGTTTTCGATCCACTCGAAATTATCATACGGAAGCGATTCCATCATCGCCCAACCGTACAGATTGTTGACGTCATAATACATGAGATACTTAGTCTCCTTCTTTGAATCATAATTGCGCATGTACTTGTTATTAGCTTGAGCATAACGATTGCAGCACTGACTCACCCCACCTCTTATTCCACGCTCGATGAACATATGCATATCCAAATCCGTGAGAAGTTTCAACTTCACTTTAGTGTACTTGAGCATTGCATCCCAAGTGAGACCTGGCGTTGTGTAATAGTGAGCAGGATCCAAATGATACGTTTTCATACAATTGTCCCGGAAATTCTCGAAGATATCAGCCAATAGTAGCACATCGATTTTTAAGTACAAATCCGAGTATTCACCCAAGTTATTGATATTAAATTCTTGCCATACTTGCTTCGCATGTTCATAATCCTCGTCCGATATGTGATTATTATTTAGTGTGCTGAAAAAATCGATTTGTGACGGAAGATTCGTTTCATTCAGTCTTGTCAATGCATCCACATATTCGTATGGAAATACTCCTTTTCGCGTCAGAAGTTCGAATTGATCGTTGGAAAAGTTGGAGAATTCAGCTCGCATGATCTTTAAATCCGTCATGTATGATGCCAGCTTCTCCAATGATGATGCCATGAATCGAAACGAATCAATGAATCGGAAATTCACATCACTTCCGACAATGTGTTTCGTGAATGATATGTATCGCTCTTTATTCTCCGGGATTACATCCACTCGACCGTCGAAGCAAGTGGCGATTTCTTTAATGATGAAATGTGAGTCGTATCCGGTAAGATTGTGGAATACAACCGGTATCATCCGTGAATCTTGATAATTCAAGTTGCATTCATTATGCGCTGGACCTCTATACCTATGAATATAAATTAATTTTAAATAATTACCATTTTTTAAATTATTGTTTTAATGATTCATACCTTCCAGTCAGATGACAATGATCCATCACTTTATTGGTCGGGGATATGTTTTGCTCACAGATGTGACATGTTGTTGCAGCATCGAATTCTCTTCGCTGTTGCAACGATAATCTATCCATGGGCTTTGGATTCATGTAAATATCCTCAACGGTTTTCGCGAGTTCTTTTAACTCTTCAACGAACCATTCCGCAGGCTTTGCATCTCTACAGCTACGATACCTCGACATTGAGTCATCATAACTACATTTCAAGTAGTATGCCATACTAAAGGCTTCGTGTTTTTGATACGCGTCTTTATCACGAATGGGTTTCAATATACACTCGATATCTGCATATATTACGAACGGCACGCGCTCCTTGTTACTATGATTCTTAAAGTAAAGAATTCTGTTCCACGATGTTGGCATATTAACCTTACACTTGTTAATATTTTTACAATCATTTTCGTGGTTATTTAATTTGTCTTTATTACGAAAGTAGTGGAGACATCGGTCGCAAATGTATTGCTTGTGATTTCGTTTCGTCAGCTGAGACGATACCAAGCGAGATAAGTCTTTTATCCAAACATAATGGAGCGTGGGTAGCTCGTAAGCGTCGGTCTCCCTCTCGTCCTCATTCTCATCCTCATCGATGTAGCGATCTTGTATGAGAAGTAGATTAATATGAATAATCTTCTTCGATGCCGTTACATGCAGGGGTACAACCTCAAATTTTTCGCGTTGTTTTTTCAAAATATAAACGTTAACTGACATTTCATTTTGTTTCTCAAATTTTGGAATTTGTTTTGGTGCCACAGGAAATTCAATACCCTTGAAGTTAAGTTGATTTTCGTATTGTCGATATATGCAAACACGATTTGTATTACTCAAATAATTGTCCGAATGTAATGCGCATAAGATGGCCCACTTAAAACACATATTGTCATCGTTTTGCACGTTGATGCACGCATGTTTCTTTTGTATCACTTCTGGCAGCATCACATACGAAGATCCTCGCATCGGATTAAATTTGTTAATGTTCACTGTTAGATTGATAATTGAATGTAGCGACCAGCCTGAGTCTCGATGTTCGAATTCTTCAATATCTCGTTGAATCGGGGTTTGAACGTTTGCGGTAAACCACTCATTCACATCAGTATTTGGATAAATCGCTTCAGCCTTTGTGTTGAAATACTTTATATCCAAAACCTCTTTATTACATTTCATTATTATAAATTTAGTTGCGAGCACTGTATATACTTTCACAACAGTTAACTCTCCGTTAAATACATTTGCAATTTTTGATTTAAAAACGGTTGCGCAATCGTTCAGGAATGCATTCGTATCTAGATGTTTTAGATTTGTGATTATACCCGTTTTAATTCGATTTTTAAATGCTGATCTTAAATCAGTCCATTTCACTCTATCGCTAACTTTTTCATGAGTCTTCAAGCCCTCACCGCGCTTAAGCAAGCGTTCCAATTGAATTTTGATTCCGAATCGATAAATTTTATTCACAACGACTCTATTGGTCGATTACTCGGTTTTACTCCGCGTATTCTGACAGCTAATGTTCGACATAAATCCGATTTACCGGTGGCCATTCTCAAAGTAAATTCATTGCGCGTTGAATGTAACATTACAAGAGGTGCTTACATAAATGGACAACGAGTGCATACGATTCATGAATTTTTTCCAACTGTTCCACCAGGATATAAGATCGTTGAAGTGCCGTCACACATCATTTATCTTCCGATCGCAGTGCAATCAATAGATCGTATTCAATTGAAGCTTGTCGATCAAGACGGTGAATTGGTCAATTTTCGTGGAGAAATTATAACAATTAGACTACATGTGAAACCAATATAATGGGAATTGTTTATAATACAAAAGTTGGACAAAGCTATAAAAGTGAATCAACATGCCGAGAATCAATCAGTCGTCATCGAGCACTGCTCAAGAATCTAACACCTCAGAACGTTCAGTTTTTGAGGAAACTGGGTCTGAAAGTCGTGAAAAGACTTGGAAGAGAAAGAAATTGAAAATTCATACTTGCTGCATTGCCATAGTCTGTTTCATACCATGGAAGAAATTCTAAATATTCAAAAACCGATTATGTTCGATGAATCTATCGCACATTACGAGACACACGCTCATCAACCATTCACATCATCAGCCTTCAATAATAATGATGAAATTCGAATCATCGTTCAGCATCAGGATTTGTGTTTGTTACCAAGCAAGAGCTCCTTACACATATATGGCAAATTAACCAAGACCGATGGAACTGCAATACAAAATACAACATTGATCAACAATGCCATCTGTCATCTATTTGAAGAAATTCGATATGAGCTAAATGGGGTTGAGATTGATCGAAATAAAAATCTCGGACTCACAACTGTCATGAAGAATTATCTATCGCAGAGTCCAACTCAAAAATCTCTGATGGAAAATTCTGGTTGGATCTTCAATGATGAGTCAAAATTGACTGATGAAAATGGATACTTCAATGTATCAATACCACTCAGTTTAATATTGGGCTTCGCTGAGGATTATCATCGGATCATAGTTAATGCCAAACATGAATTGGTTCTTATTAGAACAAACAATGACATGAATGCCATTATTCAACCACAAGCGGTAAATAACGCGGCTGTGGAACAGTTCAAGATTTCGCTGATGAAAATTGAATGGATGGTGCCATACATCAAAGTTTCGGATCATCAGAAAATTCAATTACTCAATTTCATTGCCAAGGATCCATCGATTACCATGAGTTTTCGTACGTGGGAATTGTACGAGTATCCACTACTACCAGCAACTTCGAAGCATGTGTGGGTCATCAAAACATCGACGCAACTCGAAAAACCGCGATATGTTATCGTAGGATTTCAATGTGGACGAAAAAATAATATGAATAAAAATGCCAGTCTTTTCGATCACTGTAACATGCGAGATATTAAGCTTTTTTTGAACTCTCAGTCTTATCCGTACGGAAATTTAAATCTCGATATAACCAACAATCAATACGCTTTGCTCTATGATATGTATGTAAATTTTCAAGCGTCGTATTATGGAAAAGAGTGTGAACCGTTATTAGATAAAACTGAATTTATCAACTATGCACCACTCATTGTTATCGATTGTTCGAAACAGAATGAATATCTGAAATCAGGACCTGTTGATATACGCCTGGAATTCGAATCGACTCAACCTTTCCCACCTCAAACATCAGCCTATTGCTTGATTTTACACGATCGTATAGTTGAATATAAACCAATTAGCGGCGGAGTGAAAAAATTGGTATAAGCAATTAGGATTAGTCATGACTATGATTGTAATTTTCTTAAATAAAAAAAAAGCAAAAAAATCAATCACCGCTGTATTTCATTGACCCATAAACTCGTTTTCAAAAGGAAGGAGGGGGATTTAGAAATTTCATTACGCATGATCCAAACGCTCATTCGATAATTCAACTTCAGACTCGGGTATCGGGGATCGGGGATTCGAACTGGGCCGGCGGGGCGCAGCGATCGGTAGCGGAGACACGAACCCCCTTTTTATCAGCCGGCGGCAGAGACTCACCCGTCTCATCCTTGGAGTAACAATCTACCGGTTTCGACCGCATTTTTCAAAAAGTAGGTCGAAAAGATATCATTTTTGTCATTATCGACTCACCCGTCGATAGATTGCAGAAACCTGCCACCCCGTCAGTAAGGTAGGACCCTACTGCAGAAACCCCGTCGGTAAGGAATCTACGGCAGAACCCGCCCGTCGGTAAGGTAGGAATCTGATAGATTGGAGAAACCTGCCGCCCCGTCGGTAAGGTAGGAA
The DNA here is from genome assembly GCA_963971145.1 of Sussaba pulchella. NCBI lineage: Eukaryota > Metazoa > Arthropoda > Insecta > Hymenoptera > Ichneumonidae > Sussaba > Sussaba pulchella. The sequence continues at coordinate 6,620,278 of OZ020166.1, forward strand.
TCTACCTTATCCAAATTGATGTAGAACCGGCCTAGCCTATCTACTTTGGGCTACCGAGTGTGCACTCTGCATTTTGAGCCGGACGATTATCTGCCAGGGTCGCGCTACGTTTTTAATAAAAAACCAATCCCATCTTTACGATTGCCAGCATTGCCTGCTGAGAGTGAAAACGTTTCTCCGGTGGTCTCACCAGAAAAGACCAAAATCGATTTCTCGTCGCCAAGTGAGAGATCCTCCAGCCCTTCTCGTATAACACGTGAATTTTCGCCCGTAAAGTACAACGATTGGGTATTGTGATCGAAGGCAAGTCGTTGTTCTATAAGGAAAAGCAGCATAGAGGTTGCGGACAACAGCTTGACCGCAAAGTGTGTAAGTGTGTAAAGTACCGCAGAGAGGTGTCAAGAGGAAGTGGAACGTCTCGCAGGACAATGATTTTAAAAAAAGTGAAGAAAATTGTCAGGTCGTAGCTGCCAGGGAAATAGTGGATGTCAACGAGGAACCCAGTGCTGCAGGACTTTCGTCGGACAATGTGGAAAAAAGCTTCGAACCTACGTCCTCGAAACGTTTCGTCTGGAAACACCAGCGGCTGGATAAAAATACAGAATCCATTTACGAAGAAGTTTTGAAGTGTCGAAGAGCATTGGATAACAGCAGAACAAAGAATATACGGTATTGTTTCTGTCATCTCATACATAATTTTAATTTTCAATCAAAGTATACACGACCTTCGAGACATTAAAAGTATAACAATGAATAATTCGTTTTTTTTTATTTACTCTCTTTACATTGGTCATTTTTCTATTCTCTTATATTCTAAATTATTGTTAATTGTATAATTATTAACCGTGCATTTGAATTTTTGAAGAAAAAAAAAGTTAAATGATAACTTTTGTGGTTCTCCCAAGTATGCTAAGTGATCAGAAAATATATTCAGGTATTCAAATCGGATAAAACTGCTTGAAGACAGAATCAAAGCCAACTAATTCGACGAACACATTTCCCACCTATCGATCCTGCAACGAGACTTCATCTCCATGGTTCTGCGCAATGCTAATAGAGATACGAGAGGTTGACGATTCTCAATGAACGAGAAACTGATCTGCTTATGAGACGATATTCCTGATCTGTCCAGACTTTAAAAGTCACATTTTTTGATTCACTTCAAATTTGCAGGGTATGTTTGTCTATACAATGAGCAGTTACCCACCAATTTTTAGACCTCTACGATCATCCCTTTTCGAGTGACAGGGGATGAAAGTTCCAAAAACATCAATTTTCGACGCTCGGCCCCCGTAACTTCGAGTGACCGTTACTCCCTTTCTGGAGGACCTAAATTAAATTTGAAGGGGTGTTTTGGAAAGTGGTTTTTACGTTCTTTCAGGTTATTGAATTTGTTTTTAATTTCGTTTACATTTTCATGAACAAATTGCAAAGTGAAATGTTTAAACAATTTGTGCCGGTGAGCTATAACTCCCTTTCTAAAAGAGCAAAATGGACTCTTAAGGGGTGTTTTCGAAAGTGATTTTTATGTTGTTTCAAAATATTAAATATACATATTTTTCAAATGGAATTTTCAAAAACAAATTATGAAGTGAGATGTTTAAACAATTTTTTTTTGCTCTTCGGGCACCTTTGATTCTTTCGAAAATATTTTTAAATGAAAGCTTAGCTTTTTTTGCATCGAAAACAGCCCCGGGCGGCTCGTCCGAGCGCATGAGCACCCCCTCCGCTCGGATAGAACCGTACAACTCCCACACTTCTACGGTGTTCACGATCAAAAAATATGTTTTCGATAGAAAAAAAGCTGAGCTTTCATTTAAAAATATTTTCAAAAAAAACGAAGGTGCCCGAAGACCAAAAAAAATGGTTTAACCATTTCACTTCCTAATTTGTTTATGAAAATTTCATTTGAAAAATATGTAAATTTAATAGTTTGAAACGACATAAAAATCACTTTCGAAAACACCCCTTAAGAGTCCATTTTGCTCTTTTAGAAAGGGAGTTATAGTTATAACCTTACAACTCCCACACTTCTACGGTGTTCACGATAAAAAAATATGTTTTCGATGCGAAAAAAACCAAGCTTTCTTTTAAAAATATCTCCAAAAAAAAAGTGCCCGAAGAGCAAAAGAAATTGTTTAAACATTTCACTTTGCAATTTGTTTATGAAAATGTAAACAAAATTAAAAATAAATTCAATAACCTGAAAGAACGTAAAAACCACTTTCCAAAACACCCCTTCAAATTTAATTTAGGTCCTCCAGAAAGGGAGTTACGGTCACTCGAAGTTACGGGGGCCGAGCGTCGAAAATTGATGTTTTTGGAACTTTCATCCCCTGTCACTCGAAAAGGGATGATCGTAGAGGTCTAAAAATTCGTGGGTAACTGCTCATTGTATAGACAAACATACCCTGCAAATTTGAAGTGAATCAAAAAATGTGACTTTTAAAGCCTGGACAGATCAGGAACACCGCCCCTTATCTATATGGGGCAGGCCACGCCAACTCAGCCAGCTGACAACCTTCTATGCTCCGATCAGGTTGATAATTTTTTTTTAGTATCTTTAGGGTCCTACGACTTTACTAATTTTTTTTCAGATTTTTTAGACCACCCCTTCCCCCGCCCCACCCGATATACAGAAATGGGGCAACCCACGCTATTTCAGATGGCTGATTCCCCGATGCGGTCGATGATTATTTTTAAGTATCTTACGGATCCTACGACCTCACTAATTTTTTTAAAGATTTTTTCGACTCCCCCTTCCCCTCACCCTGACCCCCCCAATTTTTTTTATCAAGAGGGAACGGCTATTTCGCCATTTTTCAATTGAATGAAAATTTTTTCCCAGATACCTTATCGAAATTGAAGAACTTTTTCCATAAAATTGAAGTGGAACTATTGTTTCTAATATTTTATTTTAATTTTTTTTCCATTTTGACAAAATTCCACTTTTTCCGAAATTTTGATATGATCATGGTTTCCTATTAAAAAAAAAAAAAAATATATAAAATCTCTCCTGCGAAAAATCAATATTTCGATTCCGTTAGAAGATATTCCGATTAGAAATCAGAATGACAGGGTTAGCTCGTCTCACGGGGGGGAAAATGGATGTTCTATAGAAAATAATCGGAATATCGATTTCTTGCAAAAGAGATTTCATATTTCTTTTTTTTTTTTTTAATAGAAAACCATGATCATATATTAAAATTTCGGAAAAAGTGGAATTTTTCAAAATTGAAAAAAAGTTAGAATAAAATATTAAAAACAATAGTTCCACTTCAATTTTATGAAAAAAATTCTTCAATTTCGATAAGGTATCTGGGAAAAAAATTTCATTCAATTGAAAAATGGCGAAATAGCCGTTCCCTCTTGATAAAAAAAATTGGGGGGGTCGGGGTGAGGGGAAGGGGGAGTCGAAAAAATCTTTAAAAAAATTAGTGAGGTCGTAGGATCCGTAAGATACTTAAAAAAAATCATCGACCGCATCGGGGAATCAGTCATCTGAAATAGCGTGGGTTGCCCTATTTCTGTATATCGGGTGGGGTGAGGGGAAGGGGAGGTCTAAAAAACCTGAAAAAAAATTAGTAAAGTCGTAGGACCCTAAAGATACTAAAAAAAAATTATCGACCTGATCGGAGCATAGAAGTTTGTCAGCTGGCTGAGTTGGCGTGGCCTGCCCCATATACAAGCGATCTCCAGCAAGTTACAGATACCTGGCTACTTTCCTCCCGCTTCCATGTCCATCAACATTAAAAAAAATGTTGATGATAATCAAATTGGATACTGGTATTACGCAGACCATTCGTATTCTCTTAGAGAATGCAGCGAAATAGTTGGACGATCCAGAAGACAAAATATGTTTATTAATGTGGGATGAAGTCACCTTGAAGACTGTGTGTATGTACAGTATAGTGCAGAAAAAAAAGTAATTGGGTTCGAGGACTGGGGAAAGGACGGGTCAAACAGATACGCAGACCATGCACTAGTATTCATGCTGCGAGACATAAATACAGGATGGAAAATCCCCATTTCCTACCATTTTTGTGCTGGTCAGACAACATCGAGTCAACTCGTATGCTTCATCAAAGACGTCGTGAGGGCTGTAACGTAAGCAGGCTTCGAAATCGTGGCATCGGCATGCGACCAAGGATCATCAAATCAGAAAACTATTAAGCACTTGCAACTCGACACCGATAGAGTCAGAGTCAGAGATACTTATATACAATGAACATATTTTTAAGACTGGACCATCCTGATTGATGCTGTGGAACTCGTCCCATTATATGATCCACCGCATATTCTTAAATGTTTTCGTAACAATTTTAGGATTCCAGATATAGTGTATTTCATTTGTTCGATTGCCTATTAGTTAGCTCGGCGTAGTTTGGGTAGCGTTGCCCATGGGGATGAAAGCGACAGAAAAAAACAGTCTCTCTCGAAACTCTGAACGTGTAAGACGTGTAACGAGTAGATCGCTTCGACGACGCGAAACGTTTCTTTTTTTCCCTTTTATTATAAGATCGTATGTATCTTGTTCAATTACAAAAAACACTTTTGTTATAAACCTCCAACTTTTTGGGGGCTCAGCCGAGATAAAGAACGAAGAGTGAACGGAGTACGAGGACGTAAGAAAAGTGCGAAGACGTAAATGGACAACGAAGATTATAAAGACGAAAAGTGATAAGACGCGAAAGACGAAAGAAGATAAGTGTATGGTGTACATGTGTGCTGTTTGTGTGTGCGACGCAAGGCATTTCGGATAGACACGACGACGCTCCCGGCCAAAGACGGATCGGTTCTTACGATGGTCGAGCTTAAAGAAATTTTGAAGCAAAAAGGTCTCTCTACGACGGGATCCAAGAACGAATTAATAAATAGGCTGAACGTTGACGATCCATCAGGTGAGTGGATAATGCTACGCAGCGCAAGCAACGATGCAAAGCGATGTTACCGATGCCAGTCATGACAACAACGGTACGCGTAAAAAAACAATTGAAGGGCGTCGAAAAGCACAAAATATAACCTATCAACGAGAAATATATTTGTTAGATCGAGTAAGACAGCTTCACAAAGAACTAGAGCGAGCGCGATGTGAAATCGAATATTTACGAGCCCAAAATCAAGACTATCGCTTACCGGCCCAGACAATGATAGCACCAGCTCATGCTGTACCGACAAGAGCAAACGTATCACAAGTCGCTGATTTACTAAGCTACTTCGATGGTACCAGTGAAAAATTTGACACATGGGCAAAACAGGCACAATTTATCCGAGCTGCGTATCATCTCGGTACGAGGCTGGAAAAACGGGCATCGGAGTGGTTTCACTCCAAACCCGAGTACATCCGCATGCAGTCGGACCAGCTTCTCGTTGGATTACGCGCTATGTTCTATCGTCGCCCAAATGAGATTGCGCTCAGACGACGATTCGAAGACCGAACGTGGAAAAAAAAAATACAGCGTTCTACGAATACGTTCACGAGAAAGTGATAATGGCAAATCGTATTGAGATAAAGGATGATGAAATTCTCAGGCACGTCATCGATGGCATTCCAGACCGAAGTCTTCCCCGTTTGGCCAAAGTACAGGGATTCTCAACTATCGGCCTGGGCATCGTAAACATACGAAAGACGTCTTAATTAACAATGTACTAATCAAAGCGATTATTGATACGGGGAGTGATTTTTCGATAATGAGCGCGGCAGAGTATGCACGAATCGGTTCCCCGCGACTTAAGAATAAGATAACGCCGTTCCGCGGGGTGGGTACGCAGAAAAACGTGACGATGGGAGAAATTTTGGCAAAGCTTTCGGTCGACGACAATCTGTACATGATGCCAATTAGCGTTGTTTCGGACGAACTTACGCGACACGATTTGCTGATCGGTAGTGACTTTCTTGATACGACTGACTTGAGAATTAGGGGCGGAAACGCTATGATTAAACCATTGAATAACGACGATTGTATTTTTGCCGAGATATGTCAAGTCAATGTAGTACTAGATCCAGAAGGAAATAAAGACGATACAAATAAATTGAAGGAGAATGAGGGAGAAGAAAGGAAGGAGAATGCGAAAGAAAAAGTCGAACAAGAAAAAAGGAACCATGAAGAAGACGAGGCGAAGACAGGTGCGAAAGCAGAAAAAAAGAAGATAAAGACTACAAAAATGATTACGACGAAATAGAATACCTCGCCGCCGATGACATCAACGCGGAAAATCTTCACGACGGTTACGCCGAAAACGATGAAGATGAGGATAGCAAAGTTAAAACCAAGATCGTGAAAAAGACCGGAGAAGCTCGTGTCAAAGCAGCGAGAAAAAATTTGGAGCACAAAGAAAATAAGTTGCCGACGGAAAAGGAACCAATATTCTTGGATGCTGCTTTGCAAGAGGCTCAAGATATTTTCAACGCGGACTTCGATTACGATGAATTCGGAAAATACGGCGAGAGCTTTCGTCGTCCCAAAAACACCGACGGAAAAATCGTTACGTCGTTCGCAAGATTGGTGAAAATGACGGACCAAATCTGACTTCATCGGCGGCTGATTTTATGAACCGATGGCTGAATGAAGACAGCAACTTTGACCCTGTAGATGATGATCGAAATGACAAACGAGGTCGTATGTCCGATCAGGGGGCCAAGTGTAGGGTTCCAGATATCGTGTATTTCATTTGGTCGATTACCTATTAATCAGCTCGGCGTAGTTTGGGTAGCGTTGCCCGTGGGGATGAAAGCGACAGAAAAAATCAGTCTCTCTCGAAACTCTGAACGTGTAAGACGTGTAACGAGTAGATCGCTTCGACAACGCGAACCGTTCCTGTCTTTTTCCCTTTTATTTTAAGATCATATGTATCTCGTTCAATTTAATAAAACACTTTTGTTATAAACCTACACAATCTTCTTACGAAACATTTACAATTCGAAGGCGAGTCGAAGGAGCGCAAGCTCGCTCAATGGGATCACGTCATTCAAGCTTATAGAGTCGATCTATATGCACCGCGCCTCAACCGCTTGGTCCCGAACCTAACGGATGAACACGTCATACCCGAGAAGATAAAGAAAATGAAAGTTAAAATAATGATGCAGGTTTCCAGCAAGAAACTTTCGTCGTTCATGTATCTTCTAGCCAGAAAACCAGGTAAGATTGATTGATATTTCACTATGCTTCGACACAACCATAAATAATGGATATAAAGCATGAATTATGTGTGTGTGTGTGTGTGTGTGAGGGAGAGAGAGGAAGAGAGGTTGGTTAATTGATTTATTGATATTCTATCATTCCGTAGCTGGGCCTCGAGGCAATAATGATAATGTCAATGAAAACTACATTTTGGATAAAAATAATAACTAAAAATAATGGAAAACATAGTTTAGGACAAAAATAATAAGTCCAAAAAGTGTTAAAAAAAAGCTTAGAATAAAGATAAATATATATGTTCAGGGACTGAGCGTAGTTTGCGCCCGGGCCATTGCGATCTCTGAGCTAGCCGCGCTCGACCAACTTGCGTCACCCGAGATACCAAATCTCGTGTGGACAAAGAGGCGAGCGAGCTATATACATTTTCAAATCAGTTCGTCGCGGTCGTCCGTCGAGTGACGATCTTCGGCAACCCGTTAGCAAAAGGGCCCTAGACCCTTTCTCATACGACTCAACGGAGTCTCACTTACGACTCTGCGGAGTCTCACATACACTCGATGGACACAGCGGTCGGGTGAACGGCCACCAGGTCCTAGATTCTCCGACCCTTTTTCCATACGACTCTACGGAGTCACACATACACTCGATGGTCACAGTGGTCGGGTGAACGGCCACCAGGTCCTAGATTCTCCGACCCTTGACCATATACCCCGTACCATAAGAGGACAGCAACAGTTGACAAATCCTCGGTACAGGGATCACAAAGGTTCAATACGCACAAATAATCGAAAACACGCGGTATCGCAATGGCACGGGCCAAACGGGCTTTATCCAGTCTTGTACACACAAGTACATAATCTACAAATTTCCTTCGTGGGTTTTTATGCCGCAAGGCTTTTCCCACAAGAGCCAATAAACGTAAAAAATTCTGTGGGTCAAACGCGGGTGTTTTTATTTTCTAAAAAACCTCAACCTCCATCCATCATTCAATATATATCTTCGAAACTACGAGGCAACTTCGCATTGAAGGAGCTTCGACTATACAAATTGGTGTCAGAAGTGGGATTTGAACCCACGCCCACATAAGTGGACTGCAAAATAGTGCAAACGTGCATTGTATCAACAAAACGGAGACTCTACGACCACCCGACCATCGCCTCCGGATTCGCCACCCCCAGTTCGCCATCTGTGGAAAACGATCATCATCTACAAAAATATAAGTATTCAACTGTTCATTATTTTCTTACATTGCATTATTTTTGGCCTTTATACGTCTTCTCCATGGTCATAACGTTCGACATAGTCCAATACACATTTCTGTTCACTGTACGCTTTGTGCGATGGAACAAAGCCGGTTCGTATTCCACAGCCATGTGTTTAAAAACATAGTCTGCGTTGACTGAGGGTCTCGTCGTTACGAGCGCTGAAGGGTCTCCGCCGCACGGGGGGGTTTGTTTACTTGACTCAGGCCACGCTTGGTGGTCCTAATTCTTCGTCGCCAGGCATGCAAGTTCATACGCCCCTTTGTTAAATACGCGATATATGAGAGAATGCTCAGCGCGGACCCTTGAGAGACAGTCGCGTCTCGACATTCAACGGGTACACATCGTCTCTCAGCTCGAAGTGTCGATACGTCTTCGTTTTCGAATATCTCGAAAGTATTTATTCGGTTCGAGTTCAGTTAAAATGGCTAGCCGCATAAAGTTTATTAATCAAAAACGCGCGACCTTAAGGGCGCAAATTACAAAACTCGAGAAAATCGCGGACGACGCTGACTTAGATTCCGCGAATATAAAAATGCGTTTAGACCGTGTTAAAGAACAATTTCGTTTATACGAAGATTTACACGATGAACTCGCGTTATTGGTCGAAGCGGAGAGTGATCAGGTCGACGATTTTGACGAGTTACAAAATCGATTTTACGCGATTGTGACAAAGATCGAGGCGGTTTTCCCATCAACAACACCGCAACCTCAAAATGCGCTAAACGTAACTTCTCTGCCGATCGACGGCACGCGTCGACTTAAACTACCGGTTGCCGATCTCCCGAAGTTCGACGGTAATATTGAAAAGTGGTTATCGTTTAAAAATACTTTTCTCACAATGATCGATTCTCGCGAGGACATCACAAGGTTACAAAAATTTCTCTATCTAAAGAATTGTCTCGAGGGCGACGCGTTAAACAAAATTCTCATTTACAACGTGAGCGAAGAAAATTACGAGACGGCGTGGAAGTTACTGTTAGATTCGTATGATAAAGTCCGAATTCTGATCGTAAAACATCTCGACGCGATTATCGAATTACCAGTGTTGACGAAAGCGACACATAAAGGCTTGTCGAAACTCGTTGACGATATGCGCCAACACGTGAACATGCTCGCGTCAATGAATGTGACACCGGACGAGTATTTATTAGTTCGGATAATCGAACGAGCGTTGCCAAATAACATTCGGGTCAAATGGGAGGAAACTCTCGATCTCGATACCTCTCCAACGCTCGAGCAAATTTATAAATTCGTCTCCGAAACCGCGTTTCGTTTGTGTACGCTCGAGCAAGACGCCTCGCGTTCGAAACCAGAGAACAATTACAAACGATCGCTTCCGAGTAATAAAGATCAAAGCGGTTTCAAAACTCGACGCGGGGAAACCGGCGCGCGTACGTTCGTGACCGGCGCGTCGGCTAACAAGGGGACCACATGACCATCGGATTTTTGTAATTTTTCATACTCATCGTACGTAAAGTTGACACCCCAAATATGAATATGCCGAAGCAGTTCGATGCCATATTCAGAAGTTTTCGAGAAAAACGACTTTAAAGTTTTGCGAGCCGCTTATGAGGATGAACGAAATTGCATCTAACAACTGGCCGAGCAGTCGAGCGGGCAGATAGTGAGACTAGTAATCGGAAGGTCCACGGTTCGATCCTTACCGTGGGAAATATTTTTTTTTTTCCATTTTTTTTTTAAATTTCGAATTCCTACGTATTTTAAATATAAGATTCATAAAATATATGCTAATTAACATATTATCATTAACAAATTATTATTTTCTATGAAAATACCGTGAGAATTTTTTTTTTTTTTAATTTCGAATACCTACGTATTTTAAATATAAAATTCATCAAATATATGCTCATTAACATGTTATCATTAACAAATTATCATTTTTTATGAAAATTGCACATGAGTTAATACAATTATTTGAAATGAATAAAAATAAAATTACAAATAAAGTTTTGGGAACGAAAATGAAAAAACCTGGGGTAGAAAATGAAAAAACCTGGCGTAGAAAATGAAATGCTTTTTATTGAAAGTTATCGAAGTTGTATTCATTTTTCGCATTCACACGAGCCACAGTGATAAGCGTCGTAAAAACACGGGAAACAATAATTTTCACGGCATCTAGCACACCGTATGAATGCTGCGTTTTTACAGGCAGCTGTGGATCCCTTCGCAGGTAGTTTGGTAGCTACGTTCTATTTCAATGAATTGTAAGCGTCAGGCTAGCCAAATAACTCTTCGTAAAGAGGAGCACTCTAATATTATTTTTCCGCTCCACCAACGTGCAGTTTTCATAAAAAATGATAATTTGTTAATGATAACATGTTAATTAGCATATATTTCATGAATTTTATATTTAAAATACGTAGGTATTCGAAATTAAAAAAAAAAAAAATTCTCACGGTATTTCCATAGAAAATAATATTTTGTTGATGATAATATGTTAATTAGCATATATTTTATGAATCTTATATTTAAAATACGTAGGAATTCGAAATTTAAAAAAAAAATGAAAAAAAAAAAATTCCCACGGTAAGGATCGAACTGGGGACCTTCCGATTACTAGTCCTACTATCTGCCCGCTCGACTGCTCGGCCAGTTGTTAGATGCAATTTCGTTCATCCTCATAAGCGGCTCGCAAAACTTTAAAGTCGTTTTTCTCGAAAACTTCTGAATATGGCCTCGAACTGCTTCGGCATATTCATATTTGGGGTGTCAACTTTACGTACGATGAGTATGAAAAATTACAAAAATCCGATGGTCATGTGGTCCCCTTGTAAGTGCGTAGTATGCAAGAAAGAAAACCATCGCGTGTATCAGTGCTACGAATTCCAAAAAATGTCGGTTCCACAGCGGTGGAATTTCGTCAGAAATTCGTCCCTGTGCAAAAACTGTTTGCGCTTGCACGGCGGCAAATGCTCCTCGACACATTGCAAAAACTGCTTGAGGTTCCACCACACTCTGTTGCACGGCGAGTATCCTGCCACAGTCACCCACGCGACTCGAGCAACAACAAGGCCGGAAACTACAACCAAGTCGATAACAAAGGTAAATTCAACATGTCGCGAAATAATTGCACACAATTTTACGTCGCGAGCTCTGCAGTCGCAGTTAATGCTGAGCGCTCAAATACGCGTTAAAGACTCGCGCGGCCAGTACATAAAATGTCGCGCTTTATTGGATACATGTTCAACGGCACATTTCATAACGGAAGATCTCGTGAAAGAATTAAAATTACCGATGCGCGCATGCTCGATCTCGGTGGGAATGATCGACGACGCGAATACAATCTCTAAAGGCGCGGTCGAGTGCACATTTTATTCGATACATAATAATTTCAATAAAACTCTGACGTTTCTGGTTATCCCGAAAATCGCTGATTATGTACCGAATGAGATTTTTCCTCGCGAATTAATCGACATACCGCAGAATTTAAAATTGGCCGATCCGCAATTTCATTTGCCTAAAAAAATTGACGTTCTTATCGGATCGGGGACGACTTTGTCATTATTATCGATCGGACAATGTGATTTATCTCGCGACGGCTGCGACCTTTTCCTACAAAAAACTCAGCTCGGCTGGGCCGTCGCCGGCGGAAAAACTAACACCGCGGTCGGAAAACGAACGTCGTGTCAATTAATCGAATTAAAAGAACAAATCGAAAAATTTTGGTTGCTTGATGATGCAAGCGCGAGTCAAATAAAATTGTCAGAAAATACGGACTGCGAAACTCATTTCAATCGAAACGTTACTCGTGATCCGTCGGGCCGGTACATCGTTCGTCTGCCGTTTCGTAGCACCGATCGAGACCTCGGTGATTCGCGATTAATAGCCTTGCGACGATTCGCTGGCTTGCAAAAAAGGCTCAACGCGGATCCGATCCTTAAACAAGAATATCATCGCGTTATGAACGAATACATCGAGCTAGGCCACATGTCGCTCGTTGTCGATGAATCGCAACCCGGTTATTATCTCCCACACCACGCGGTTATAAAATCGACAAGCGCTACGACAAAGACTCGAGTTGTCTTTGATGCGTCTGCAAAGACAAGCAAGGGAATATCGCTTAACGATACGTTGATCGTCGGTCCAACTATTCAATTAAAACTTTTCGAACATCTTTTGCGGTTTCGCAGTCATAAATACGTGATCACCGCGGATATCGCCAAAATGTATCGACAAGTCTGGATTCATCCTAGCGACCGTCGTTATCAACGAGTTTTTTGGCTCCATCATGAAGAAGTACGCGTATTCGAATTAAACACGGTAACGTTCGGCGTGTCGTCAGCTCCGTTTCTCGCGATAAGAACCATACATAGACTCGCGAGCGATGAGAGCGCGGATTATCCAAAGGGCGCCGAGGCTTTGACGCGCGACTTATACGTTGACGATTTATTATCGGGAGCAGACACTTTCGATGAGATCGTAAAAATTAGAGACGAAGTGATCAAGATATTGAAGCGCGGTGGATTCAATATTCGACAATGGGCGTCAAATAATCCGCGAGCTCTAAATAATTTGATCGAGAAAACCGCAAATATCGAATTTCTGACAGACGAAAATCCTGTGCACAAGACACTCGGCATCTCGTGGAACGCGCGAAATGACGACTTATTATACACGGTAAAACGTATTGAGCCCTCCGAAAGGGTTACTAAACGATATATTCTATCAGAAATCGCTAAAATTTTCGACCCCCTCGGTCTACTCGGTCTAGTCATTCTCGTCTCGAAGGTGCTTATGCAGCAATGCTGGAAAGCAAAAATTACTTGGGACGAATCGGTGCCCAGCGCGTTAGATTCCGCGTGGCGATCGTTCGCGGAACAACTCTCCTTAATCGACAATCTAAAGATTGACCGATACGTATCGTTACGAAACCCAATCGATATTCAGATTCACGGATTTTGCGACGCGAGTAAAGCAGGTTACGGGGCTTGTATATACGTTCGTTCTTCCAACCAGAAGGGCGAAATTCGCGTGAGACTGCTCTGTTCAAAGGGGCGTGTCGCTCCACTAAAAGATCAAACAATCCCTCGACTCGAACTCTGCGGCGCATTGACACTCGCTCGTCTATATCACGAAGTCCGCGAGGTAATAACTTTTCGCGTTTGCAAGATATTTTTCTGGTCAGACTCGACTACCGTTTTACAATGGCTCAAAAAACATCCGAGCGTCTTAAAGGTGTTCGAAGCAAATCGCATTGCGGAAATACAAGAGGTCAGTAAAAACGCGGAGTGGCGGCACATCCGAACCGATCAAAATCCAGCTGACGCGTTATCGCGAGGTCAGCTCCCTCGAGAATTTTTAAATAACGACTCGTGGTTTCGGGGCCCTTCGTGGCTGGCCCAGTCCGAATCCGTTTGGCCGCGAGTTGCCGTGACGCCGCAAAAGGATTTACCGGGAATCAAAAAATTATTTTGCATGGTCTCGCAATCGCAATCGGAAGAAATTTTCGAAAAATTCTCGTCATACACACGATTGATTCGCGTTATCGCGTATTGCTTACGTTTTTCATCCAACAATAAAGTCAAAGGCGTTTTAACAATCAAAGAAATCAACGAGGCCGAGTATCGCGTTATTCGATTAATACAACAAGCTCACTTCCAAGACGAGATCGGTCGTCTTTTGTCCGAAGAAAAGGTAAAATGCGCGAAACTCGGATCGCTGAACCCACTGGTCGATGAGAAAGGCTTGCTTCGCGTTGGTGGCCGCATAAATAAGGCCGATATCTCGCTGGATCAAAGGAATCCAATGCTCCTCCCATCTCGGCATTACGTAACCGATCTTTTGATTCGACATATGCACGAAAAATTCTATCATACCGGGATTCAATCGACATTATACAATATCCGGCAAAGATTTTGGATATTGGACGGTAGAAATCAAGTTCGTAAAATCGTTCAACGTTGCGTGAGATGCATCCGGTTTCGGGCCGTACCAGGGACGTATAAAATGGCTGACTTGCCTAAATCGAGAGTTGATAACGCGCCGGCGTTCTATCACACAGGAGTTGATTATTTCGGTCCGATACTCGTCAAAGAGAAAAAACATCGGAATCGCGGTAGCGTAAAGGTGTACGGCTGCGTATTTATCTGCATGTCAACTAAGGCTATACATCTCGAGATCGCGAGCGATCTATCAACAGACGCTTTCCTAGCAGCCTTGCGACGATTCATAAGTCGTCGGGGTATTCCGAGCCATATCTATTCTGATAACGGGACAAATTTCGTCGGTGCAAATAGTCAACTCCGCGAATTTTACGCATTGAGAGAATCCGAAGAATTTCGTTCTCAACTGTATCAATTTACTTCAACCAGAAAAATCGAATGGCACTTCAATCCACCCCTCTCGCCTCATTTCGGAGGTATCTGGGAGGCGGCTGTAAAATCATGTAAACACCATCTCAAGCGCGTCATGCGCGATCTCTCGTTCACATATGAAGAACTGACTACTCTAGCCATCGAGATCGAAGCCATTCTCAACTCACGGCCACTGTGCCCCATTTCCACAGATCCAAATGATCCAATCGCTTTAACCCCTGCACACTTTCTTGTTGGTAGACCTCTCACGATGCTGCCGGAAAATGATTTTTCGCTTGTTCCAGACAACCGATTGTCCTCGTGGCAACTGATCACTAAAACTCGACAAGAATTCTGGCGCAGATGGCAACTCGAATATCTAAGCGAGTTACAGAAAAGACAGAAATGGATAAATCCAACCGAAAACATCGCACAGGACTCTGTAATCCTCTTAATCGACAAAAATCAACCATGTATGCAGTGGCGACTGGGTCGAGTGGTCGAATTACATCCGGGAGGCGATGGCGTGGTCAGAGTCGTCACCGTCAAAACAACTCAAGGACTCTACAAACGCAACGTGAAATCGATTTGCGCATTGCCCACAAACGCTTGAAACTATTGTCGACTATTAAGTGATATACGATAATTTGACAAATTTCTCCTTTAAATTTTCAATTTCTTATCTAATTTCTTAAACATAAGTTATCGCTTCATACTCATCAGGATTCAGTTCAATATAAAATGTAAACTGTAAGCGGACAATATTCCTCTGTATTACATTCCAACTACTTATTTGAATCTAAAGTAATAATTTGTAGGAGGATCAATTATAATAAGTTCAATGACATGTACTACTGTTTCTTGAATAATTTTGTTCGTTAGCACTCCCAACGGGGGGAGGATGTTCAGGGACTGAGCGTAGTTTGCGCCCGGGCCATTGCGATCTCTGAGCTAGCCGCGCTCGACCAACATGCGTCACCCGAGATACCAAATCTCGTGTGGACAAAGAGGCGAGCGAGCTATATACATTTTCAAATCAGTTCGTCGCGGTCGTCCGTCGAGTGACGATCTTCGGCAACCCGTTAGCGAAAGGGCCCTAGACCCTTTCTCATAAGACTCAACGGAGTCTCACTTACGACTCTGCGGAGTCTCACATACACTCGATGGACACAGCGGTCGGGTGAACGGCCACCAGGTCCTAGATTCTCCGACCCTTTTTCCATACGACTCTACGGAGTCACACATACACTCGATGGTCACAGCGGTCGGGTGAACGGCCACCAGGTCCTAGATTCTCCGACCCTTGACCATATACCCCGTACCATAAGAGGACAGCAACAGTTGACAAATCCTCGGTACAGGGATCACAAAGGTTCAATACGCACAAATAATCGAAAACACGCGGTATCGCAATGGCACGGGCCAAACGGGCTTTATCCAGTCTTGTACACACAAGTACATAATCTACAAATTTCCTTCGTGGGTTTTTATGCCGCAAGGCTTTTCCCACAAGAGCCAATAAACGTAAAAAATTCTGTGGCTCAAACGCGGGTGTTTTTATTTTCTAAAAAACCTCAACCTCCATCCATCATTCAATATATATCTTCGAAACTACGAGGCAACTTCGCATTGAAGGAGCTTCGACTATACATATAGATAGAAGATACAGTAGATGAATCATAAAATAATAACAAAAAAGTAACGACAATAGAGTGAGCAAGATTGTGAGAGATAGAGAATATTAATATTCAATAAAGAAATTGACAATTTTAATGATATTCGATATTTTTACAGGATTCTGGGATACCACGCATGGGCCGGTTCTCGTACCAGAAGAGATGAACGACACCGCGTTCATACTCAATTTTTTGAATGATGTCACTGACGGGATCAACGCCCGGAGTCCCGCCGAGTACCGTGGACAGATGATTCTTACCACGACGCTTTTTTCGGCGAAGCAATCGTTCGTTCGAAGAAGATGGAGCGGGTAGATCAGCAAACAAAAAAACGCGTCAGTACGAACATCCCATGTTTTCGTAATTTGATTGATACTCTGCAAGGCTTCCGGATTCTCTGGAGGAAATTGCAGGAGCTCGGGTTGGTGATGTTTAGCACGCGCCATATCAACCAAGATCGTCTGGAGAATTTTTTTGGCACGATTAGGAGCCACGATTTTCGGTCGAATAAGCCCACCACCTTTCAATTCTAGGCGATTTTGAAGTCGTTATTATTAACCAACTTGACGTCGAAAAATTCGCCGGTTTTTAATTGCCAAGAGGACAACGGCGAATTCGTTTTGTCGTGCACGCACCTACTCTTTCCCGACACAACCCTAGCAGATTGAGTGCTTATCAAATCACCATAAAAATGCCTAAGGCATTTTGGTAGGCACTTTTGTTCAAAACGTGCCAGTGAATGCGCATAAATGACTATCATCCGAAATGCCGAAATGTGACGGCATTTTTAAGCACTCATCGGCATTTTTAGGCACTCTTCGGCATTTTTAGGCACTCAGCGGCATTTTTTTTACCGTTCACCGGCGCTGTTAGGCAATCACCGGCATTATTTTTTCGGTAAATGCCTAAAAAAATGCCGTTGCGGGCCGGCCTTTTGGGTAGAAATTCGGGGTCAGTCACTCTTAGGCACTTACCGTCACGATTTGAACAAAAAAGCCTACCAAAGTGACCGTGAATGCCTCAACTAACCCCGGCATTTAGCCAGTCACTGATAGGCATTTCAATGGGCATCAATTGCCATTTACTACGGCACCCAAGCTGCTAGGGAAACGCTGAAGATGATGTTCATGACAGTGACGTTGGTGAATCAGAGCTCGATGAAAGTGAAGGCAAAGAATTGCAAGATGTTCCAGTTCCCGAGAAAGCATACTGTTGTGCCCCCAAAACTCACTAAAAAAAAAAACCATAAGGAAGTTCATGCAACTTTCGACATCCCCGGAGAATGTCGAAAGCGAGGGCAATGACTCGCAAGTTCATCGCCCTTGTGCAATACGCAAACCCCCGTCAGCAGCTGACGCGAACAGTCATTGAACTTCCGAATGCGGACGGGTAGTCAGCACTTCACATCGTACACATTTTGTTAATATAGACGATTAGATTATTGAACCCTTGGTTGGAAGTCGTAATGGGAGACCCAGCTACCAACCAAGAGGCAGTCTTGTTTCGCATCGAGAAGGAGCCATCTGCCTTCAGCAGAAGACTCCCGGACCGTAGAATTATACCAAAGGATGGTGTCTAGGGGTATGCCAATTCGAGTCACGGTCCGGTCGGGATAACGTAAATAAAGCATTGTAAAAACCCTGTATTAACCGATAAATACAACTAAATAAACCAATTTGTTCACTAATCTACGTGGATTCTAATCCTTTACGGTAGAAACCCACGTAAAAATAAATAGATAATAATTAAAGTGCCTTCCCACCCGCTCCCTATCGGTCGCGCGGTGCACCGGCGCAACAATACATGTATAGCAATTCTCGGGATCTGCTAAAAAGCTTGCAAACTGCTTTGCCTTCAATAAAATCGTGCTCTGATTGCACGAACAGTCTCAAGGAACCATCTCTAAGCAATCCCACAAGCACCCAGTTTAGAGACGCACACCTCAAGGCCAAGCGAGTTCTACGAAGGTCCTCCCTTCGCGATTGAGTGCACAGGACCTTGAGAGTAGAGCAGCACAATGAATAACGCCAAAAATCAATTCGGCGTTTATTTGCTGTGTTGAACACAGAGATTCAGTGTGCGCTATGTTCAAAAAATTAATTTTCCAAAAATACTTTCGAGGGATTGTGGCGTATCTCATTTGCGCGTTCAATGGGAGGATCACTCCCACAAAAAACAAAATGTCGCCGCCGGTGGCCCAAGCTGTGCGCTGCTACGTGAAAAGAATGGCGGCCCACAAACATAGTTTGAAAAAAAATGAAAGTGTGGTCAAACCAGGAATCGTGGCTCTTGACCGGAGACCGGAAAATCCTTCATTCGCGCCAATTCGTTCGAGGAGAAAAACCTTCAACAAGATCGAGGCGACTCTTTCGACGTTGTTATTTACTTTTTTATTTTATATTTTTTAATCGCAATGTTTTTTTTTTTTTTTTTCAAATAGTAGCACAAGTCGTTTTCAAAATAAATTTTTTATCTTTAATATGATGTATGTTCAATATTGGCTCTGTACTTTTCGCGCACGACCTTATCCTATCAATCGTGATAAGATCTTCAATATGTTGTGTTTTTACTGATACCCCGAAGAGTTTACAGGGCATTCTCCTCTCTCCTTATCACTTCGACTTCGCTCAGCCTAGCTCCCTCGACTCCCAAGACTGGAGCTTCGTCGCGACACGCTAGATGACCACAACGGGCATACAGCTATAGTCGTAGCTCGTACGTCCTATAGCTGGAGCTTCGTCCATGCGCCTTGTTGTGGTTACCAGCGGTACAACAGTCCCGAAGTCGAGATTGCGATAAGCCTTGGTAGCCTTTTTGGATTGCCAGACCAGGGCGCTACCCTTTCCTGGACCTACTTATTAAAGTGGAATCCGAACCACTACCAACTGTACCGAATGCCGATACAGTTGGTCGGTCATTGGTTCGCCTCCCGGTGACCGCTACGTCTTTTCGGCGAGAATGTAATTATTTTCACCGCAAAGTACGCCCGGACCGGGACTCGAACCCACGACCTTCCGATGCTCAGGCTAGCACGCTAACCACTGAGCCAGAGCACCGGTTAAAAAATGCCCTTGGTAAGGATCGAACCGGGGACCTTCCGATTACTGGTCTTGCTCGCTGCCAGCTCAGCTGCTCAGCCAGTTGATAAGATCTTCAATAAAAAATCGATGTCGCATAGAAAGTTTGTTTTTTTCTTTTTTTTCTTTTAATCAATCATTCTTATCTAAAATGATTAAAATTTTATTATTATCATTGTTTTACTTTTTCCAAAACCAAAAAAAAGAGTGAATCAGAAACATCTTCTTCGATACCAGGTGTGCCATGAGGCACACATTGACGTTCGAGGCGTACCAGACTAAGTTAAGACTTAGAACAATAAAAATTGTAGCAACAAATTTTGTTCAATTTCCCGACTTTTCGTTACGTTTCATCGACCCGAAGTCCATCGCCACCGAAACCGCGAAACACTGTGGCGATGTAGGATTAAGTAGCGATGCGACTCATGCGAGCTCTACCCCCCCCCCCCCCCCCCCTATTTCCCCTCCCGTACCCCCTCACCAGGACCGAAGAAGACAGCGGGAACGAGTCCCGACGACGAAGTTCGTTAGCCGTCGTACGAGGCCCCCACCATCCAGTCACGCCAACAAATTTACGTCACCGTCGCGAAAACGGAGCACGGTGACGCTGAGACGCCGACGTACGGCGATGCGCGCAGCTCGCGATCACGCGAGGCCCCCTCCCCACTCGAATGAAGACTGGAGGACCCAGAAGAAGCCGGCAATTTCCTCACTTCGGGTCCGATCGTCTGAGAATATCGAGTGTTGGTTTTCAAGGCAGTGGGTCACACCAGAGACGACTCAGTTTGTGGAACAACGAGTATTTATTAAGCTTAGAAATAAAGGAATTGAAAGTTGAAAGTTGAACAAAAGGAAATTGTATAAGAGGCGCCTGCAACATTTACATGTTTAATTAGTATGTTGCATGGCGGTACATTAATGAGCACGTGGAACTCGCATTCCGATGTTCGAGGTTATAATTAACGAGAGTACATACCTCTTATAGATTTCACAGATACTTTCGACGATGGTTCGATTTACAGATTTTACTTGTGCCCCAAACAACAATTCGGATTGTTGTTTGACTGCGAGTTACGGACGGATTTATTTTCGTATACCAGTTGCTCCTTTCGATGTGCTGTCGAGGCTTGCTGACTTGAGAGTAGACTGGCTCTGCGCATGCCAGGGCTCTCTCGTCGACGCGTGCCTAAAGGCGTATTCGCATGTTTCGTACCCTAACGCCGGGTTTACAATTCTCTGACTTGGACAAGTTATTAATTCTTAACACTCCTCCTTAATTACTTGTTCCCGCAATTGTTTAAATATTGTACAAGACAGTGGTTTCGTTAAAATATCTGCTAACTGTTCAGCGCTCCTGACGTGTTTTAATGTGATTGTGGACTCTAGGTGTTCCTGAATAAATTTTCGAGGAATATCAATGTGTTTCTTTCCTTTAGTGATTTTGCCCTCGTGCGTGTTTTGTAGCATACATATAGCGGACCTGTTGTCGACATACAAGGTTGTGGGTGTACGTAAGTCAACAATACCTAATTCATTTCCTAACCGTCTTATCCAGCAAATGTCATCGATTGATGATACTGCTGCTCGATATTCAGCCTCAACTGTGGAATTTGCTACATGGCGTTGTTTTTGAGTGTACCACACAATAGGACCTCCTCTTAAGATAATTACTCCGCTTGTAGATTGTCCGGTCACGGAGTCTCCTCCATAATCGGAGTCTGTATACGCTATGAGTTCGTCGTCTCCGTTAAAGAAAATTCCAAGACTCGTTGAGCCTCTCGAATATTGGAAGACACGTTTCGCCATTTTCCAATGACTCACCATTGGTTTACTCATTTTCCGACTGAGGTAATTTACAGCGAAGCTTATGTCCGGACGACTTATCGTGGCCAAATATAGTAAGCTGCTTATGACTTCACGATACGCATTCAATTTTTCTAACGGTCGATCGTTTACTAGTTCCCTTTCATCAATTATCATGCCGCGTTCCATCGGGGTTGACACGGAATTTGAATTTTCGAATTTAAAACGTTTGAGAATTTTCTCGGTATATTGGGCCTGATTCACGAAAATGCCGTTCGGTTTGACGTAGATATTCATGCCTAAATATGACAGACTATTTCTTGTTGCATTGTCGAATGTAATTTCGAACGCTTGGTTAACCCTTTTTAACAATTTGATCATTTTCTGCTCGTCGTTTCCGGTTATTAAGCCGTCATCGACGAATAGAATCATAATAATGCTTTTATCTTTGTTGTAGTAGACGCACGGATCGTCATCGGTACTCTGAAATTCTAAGGTTTGTAAGTGCGCTGTAATCTTTTCGTTCCAGTTTTTAGGGGATTGCTTCAATCCGTATATGCTCTTAACTAATTTGCAAACGCGCCCTGAGTTATCGTCAAAACCCTCTGGTTGATGCATGTATATATTTTCTGCCAAGTCCCCATGTAAGAAGGCTGTCGTAACGTCGAAGGTCATTATTTTCATTTTATTCGAGGCGGCAAGACTTAACAAAAGTCGAATAGACGCGTGTCGAGCGACGGGACTGAATGTTTCGAAATAATCTATTCCTTTTTCTTGTTCGAATCCTCGAGCTACTAGTCTAGCCTTTAATGATCCGTCGGATTTTTGACGTAGAACCCAACGGCAAGATAATGGTTTAACATTTTCCGGTAGTTCTACCAGTTTCCAGGTATTCATTTCAATTAGAGATCTGTATTCATCGTGCATGGCCTTGTTCCAATTTTTATCTTTCAGGGCTTCAGATATAGATATATCTTCTACTTCACCTATCATCGCAAGGTTTGCTGTTTTGTTCGACCAGTCCATTTCATAATCGGTAAATCTTTTCGGCATTTTTAGCTCACGACGACTTCGCAATCTGACTCCTTCTTCGTTTCTAATTTCAATGTTATTAGCTAATTTTCTATTCTGACTATCATCCGACGTGTCGGATTCGACTGACTCATACTCGGAATCTACTGGCTCATTTTCAAAGATTTATTTTCCATTTCCGTTTTCTGCTAAGGGTACCTGCAATTCTGTGTGACTTTGTTTTGAATTGAATTTTTCATCGAAAAGGACATTCTCAGAGCTAATTACATCATTTTTCTCGTTCATATAAATCCTATAGCTTGACGCGTCCAAGTCATAACCTACGAACGTGCCCTTCAACGACTTCTTACCTATTTTTGTTCGTTTATAATTCGGTAACAGTACGTAGCAGTTGCATCCAAATGTTCTTAGCTTACTAATCTCGATTGTGCGCCCGACCCACAATTCAGCTGGGGTCTTACCCTTTTGAAAGCTTGTACCTGTCTGATTAATTGTAAAAACTGCATAGTTAATTGCTTCGGCCCACAAATTTTCATTTAATTCCTCAGCTTGTATTGCAGTCCTAGCTGCTTCGACTATCGTACGCATTTCGCGTTCAATTCGGTCATTTTGTTCTGGTGTATATGCGTTTGACTTGCTATGGAAAACTCCTAAATTATCTAACAATCTTTTAGTGTCCGAGTTTTTGATTTCCGTGCCATTGTCGGATCTTAGTTTTTTGACTTTTCTATCAAATTGATTTTCCACCATTTTTAGAAATAGGTCGAGTTTAGTTGCTGCCTCATCTTTTGTTTTAAGAAAATACACTGTTCGATAGTGTGTAAAATCATCCTTTAATAACAAAAAGTATTTGGCTCCTCCTAAAGATCTAATGTCTACTTCCCCTAAATCTACATGTACGAGATCTAGCGGCTGTGAAGCTACCTTAGTATTTTTGGGGTGCGATACCCTATGTTGTTTTCGATACGCACATCCTTGACAAACATAATCGTTCCAGTCGTCAATATATTTTATACCCTGTTTGTCTAAAGCGTTTCTAACATACTTAATATTTTGATGTGCCATTCGTTCATGCCACTGCCTAATGGATATGTTTGTCAAACAACTTGCTAAGTTCGCAGACTCATTCGTAATACTGTCGGTTGGGTCCCTACGGAACATCATTTTAAATAGGTTTCCATCTCTATTCGCTATTGCCACAGTCTGGCTCTTATCTTTGGTCATGAAAACAGAATTTTCAGAGTCAGCAGACTGAACATAACCCTTATCCAATATTTTTGTGACTGAGAATAGATTAAATGGCATCTTTGGTGTGTGCAATACATCTTTTAACTCTATCTTGTACCAATCTCTTCCGTCGAATGCTTCTAACTTTACGTTACCCCTACCAATGCCTTCGATCTTGGTCGCATCACCAGTTATGACCATTACAGGCTCTTCGAGTTTTACGTAGTCGCTCATCCATTCCACATAAGACGACATATGCTGCGTCGCAGCGCAGTCTTGATACCATAGTTCGCTACAGCTACGCTTAGAGTTAACCCGTTCCGGTTGCACTTATTTTCGGCACCCGATTCGGTTGCACTGGGTCGATGGAGACCCGAGGCCTATTAAAACTCGTAATTTTCAATAAAAAAATCTAATAAAATTCATATATACTCTTGAACACTTCTACTTTAAGGGCACACCATGAAGATTGCGAAAAAATTTGTTTAAATATTTCATTTTCATTGTTGAACACACCCACCTCTCGAAAATGCAGACATTCACTAAAAAATTCATAACTTTTGAACAAATTAAGATATTCAAAAATTTCCAATTGCATTATCAAGTTCAAGAAACTGGTTTCCACGGCAAAAATCACGGACTTGATAGAAGTGAAAGAAATGCTTAAGTTTGTGGTGCCAAGTTGCGACTTTTTCGAAAGTGGAAATTTGGAGTATAAAGAATCAACTCAGCATTCTTCGAAGTAAACGTGTTTTATTATCATAAAAAATCGTACAAAACGGTGAGAATGCTAAATAATTAGCTTACATATCAAATTACGGTACTTTTTCACCATAAACAGTCTTGACACACCGAATATCGATGCTCATCGCAAACCGCCGACTTATCTTCGTCTATTTCTTCTTCGGGCTCATTCTCACTGTTATAGTCGTCGGAGGAAGAGAATTCAGACGATCCTTCTGATTGTTCATTGACGAAATCTATTTCGTCTTCGCTCTCGACATCCAAATAATTTATTTTCTTCACATGTGGCCGAAGGATCCTCGAAACTTCCGGAGCTGAACGTTGCGACATGCTATAAAATATGAAAAATCAATAAAATACTCTAGAAAAGTGTATATTCTTCCAGAAATAAGCATAAATTTCGAAAAATTTCAATAGCTTACCTTGATGCTCCAAACGGCTTTGCACGAACGATTACGTTGCACTGGGTCGCTTCGGACCCGAGGCGGAATCTAACTCTTGACTACGACGGCTAGGAACACACTGGGGGAACGTGGCTCAGCGCAGAGGGTCCTAGCGTCCTAAAGATTTTTTAGAGTGGGGATAGGGATTTTTCCCCTACTTGGTTTCCGAGATATGAGACAGAAGAAAAATCGCTCGGGTCTACAGCGACCCAGTGCAACGGGAACGGGTTAATATAGTCTACGTTCGCAGCAGATAGACCGATTGTCACAAATGCTCGTCGATAGCTTTTGTTGTTGTTCGAATCGTTTTTGTCAGCCCCTTCAACTTTATCTTTATTATTCCAACAGTCTTTAGCAAAGTGACCCTTTTTCTTGCATATATTGCACCCATAATTTTTCTTGCAATACTCTAGGTACTTTGCGGATGGCCTACTTCGACAATGTTTCTTCATGTGACCCGTCTTTCCACATTTGTGGCATTCGATTTTGTGATTCAACGTTTTGTTATCTTTCCCGGTTTGTTTTGATATAAGCGCGTTGCGAGAACTCTGACTTTCGCTCTTACTATCATTTAATCGGTCTTCTTCTAAGCGTAATGATTCGAAAAGTTTGTTTAAGTTTTTATGCGTACTACTCATGCAATCCCAAGAAGTTCGAAAATGATATAATTTTTGTGGTAGCATGTTTAGGATTCTCGACATGATCCAACTTTCTTTAATTTCTTCGCCTTCTGCCATCAATTTGTCTGACAGTTGTTGAATTCGCATACAATTTTCTATGACCGATTTGTTCTCATCGTACTTGTAACTAAAGAACAATCTTTGTAAGTTTTCAATCGATAAATCTGACTTTTTACCGTACAACATTTCAAGTTTCGATAGCATTGATGACGCAGTCACGCAGTTGAAAATTTTCTTCGCTATATTTCCACTCACGTTTAACCCTATTAGAGTTTGTGCTTCGATGTCCTTCTTCAGCCAGGCTCTTACGACTGCGTCCGTCTCCGGTCCTTGCGGTTTGGCCTCGACGCCTGTCGCTACGAGGAAAAGATCCTTCGTCTTCAAGGTTAGGTTCAGCTTGAACCTCCATGACTCGTAGTTCACCTCCCCTTGGCTGTCTTCGGCGAGGTTCTCTAGTTGCGATCGCACGGTGTCCATGACTCCGGAACAGTTTTCCTTTTTCCTCAAATTTCCTTTTGTTCAATTTAATTTCAAGCTTACGTGTGACTCTAGTTGTGCCTGGGCCCATAACCTGTTGGTTTTCAAGGCAGTGGGTCACACCAGAGACGACTCAGTTTGTGGAACAACGAGTATTTATTAAGCTTAGAAATAAAGGAATTGAAAGTTGAAAGTTGAACAAAAGGAAATTGTATAAGAGGCGCCTGCAACATTTACATGTTTAATTAGTATGTTGCGTGGCGGTACATTAATGAGCACGTGGAACTCGCATTCCGATGTTCGAGGTTATAATTAACGAGAGTACATACCTCTTATAGATTTCACAGATACTTTCGACGATGGTTCGATTTACAGATTTTACTTGTGCCCCAAACAACAATTCGGATTGTTGTTTGACTGCGAGTTACGGACGGATTTATTTTCGTATACCAGTTGCTCCTTTCGATGTGCTGTCGAGGCTTGCTGACTTGAGAGTAGACTGGCTCTGCGCATGCCAGGGCTCTCTCGTCGACGCGTGCCTAAAGGCGTATTCGCATGTTTCGTACCCTAACGCCGGGTTTACAATTCTCTGACTTGGACAAATTATTAATTCTTAACATCGAGCGATAGAGCGAGCGAGCGAGCGAATTCCGTCCCGAGGCCACGTGTGCCGAATTTTTGTATTGAGTGAGTACCCGATATTTCTACCCGACCCCTTTATCCCAAATTTCGCACTTTTCTTTCCCCGTTAATTCTTTTTTCCCTGCTCATCCGAATTCCCGTCCGTCCCGTGTTCTATTTTTTTGCTGTGTCGAGGTACTGCGGTGTACGAGCCGTTAGGCAGGATTTTCCTCCCCACTCCCTGAAACTGTCCCCTGTTCACCGATGAGCCGTTGAGCGATTTTTAATGTTGTTTTATGAATTTTCGACACCAAAAGAGTGAATTGTAAATCAAGTTACGGTGTCGTTTCCGTTCAAACGACTGGCACCCATTATACAATTGTCCTTTTTTTTCCTTTTATTTAGAAACTCGAATAGAGGCAGCTATCTCTTCTGCACAACCTCTTATTATTTTTTTTGCATTAATAAATTGCGCCATATTTTGTCATTTAAAACCCCTCTTTTATTTCTCCTTGTTTTGTTATATTTTCCCGTGCACCTTCCCTTGTCCCCGAAAGTTGCAGATCACAAAATATAACAATCTCTTGAAACGAAAAAGAAATCTGGACATGTACGATGTAAATATGTAAATTAAAACATGCTGTATTAATAATCGACGAGTAGTATTTATGACACGTATAAAAAGTGAATAAAATAGTATTATTTTTATCGTATTCGTCACTTTATTACTTCGTCTCGGTGGCTAAAATAAATTTGTGATACCCAGATGTTATGACTCAAAAACATTTATTCATAATAAATAATTCCTTCACTATTTCTCATTATTTATACTCATACATATTTAGCGACCCGAGTAAAAATGAACGTATATAAACATATATGATTGTATATTATTGATCATATACAATTGTATAGAAAAATTGGCCCGATCAAATTTTATATATTTGTATATAAACGTATACACTTATATACGAATATACAGTTATATACGATAATATATGAATATGGGGCATTCCACATCAACACGACCACTTCGAAACCTTAATATCTTGAATTTTTTTGCAATCGACGTATGATATAGTACTCTTCAAACCAAAAATATTGATATTTATTAATTTATCGTGGCATGTATGGGGGTCAAATTACAGGCAAATGCGATTTTTGCTTGTTTTTTCTCGCTGATTTTATTACATGGAAATAGTGTGTCGGAGCGAAAAATTGCTGAGAATCAATTTTGTGGTGTTTATTGCAAGGATAACGAAAAAAGAAGTTGGAAGGCAAGATTTTATATTTTTCATGGAAAAAAACCAATTTTGAAAATATAAATCGATTTTTCGACGATTATGACATTTTTTAAAAATTTGAAATATTTTTTTTTGGATTCCTCGAACTTTTTCCAAAAGGAGTACATCTTTTTTCAGATGGAGAAATTCAATCTAAAGGCTCAGCAAAAAAAAAGAAAATTGGAAAAAAAAACAATTTATGCAAAATTTGAAATAAAAATGTTATATAATGCGAGTATATTTCTCAATATTTATTTACAAAATATTCGCACCTTTAAGCGATATAATAAGTCGTCTAAGATTCAAATATTGCAAATCAGAAATTTCTTCTGATTTTTTCCATGGTCGAATGTATTTTTCCTCGAGGCTGTCTTCCGCGACAGAAAATTTAGACTGTGTAGACTGTGTATCCCGAGGATACACAGTCCACGATGGTCGAGTTCTGAATCGGGCCGCTAGGCACGCTATTTTACTTTTTCCCTTTGCCAGATTCTTCCTTCTTTTTGAAATTCTAGGCTTCTTCAGCAAAAGAGGATTTCTTCTCCAGCATACAATCTCGTGATGTAGGGATAAATACATCGTTTTTCCCATGGTATCCCGAAGATACACAGTCTACATTTTCTGTCACAGAAGACAGCCTCGAAGAAAAATACATTTAACCGTGGAAAAAATCAGAAGAAATTTCTGATTTGAAATATTTAAATCTTAGATGACTCATTATATCGCTTAAAGGTGCGAATATTTTGTAAATAAATATTGAGAAATATACTCGCATTATATAACATTTTTATTTCAAATTTTGCATAAATTGTTTTTTTTTCCAATTTTCTTTTTTTTTGCTGAGCCTTTAGATTGAATTTCTCCATCTGGAAAAAGATGTACTCCTTTAGGAAAAAGTTCGAGGAATCCAAAAAAAAATATTTCAAATTTTTTTAAAATGTCATAATCGTCCAAAAATCGATTTATATTTTCAAAATTGGTTTTTTTCCATGAAAAATATAAAATCTTGCCTTCCAACTTCTTTTTTCGTTATCCTTGCAATAAACACCACAAAATTGATTCCCAGCAATTTTTCGCTCCGACACACTACTTCCATGTAATAAAATCAGCGAGAAAAAACAAGCAAAAATCGCATTTGCCTGTAATTTGACCCCCATACATGCCACCATGAATTAATAAATATCAATATTTTTTGTTTGAAGAGTACTATATCATACGTCGATTGCAAAAAAATTCAAGATATTAAGGTTTCGAAGTGGTCGCTTTGATGTGGAATGCCTCATATATATTAATTCATATACGATAATATATGAATATATATGAGCAAGTCCACCAATTCGAGTACCGGTTTTGGGCGTCGATATCAGCGATCTTATTGTAACTTTGAGAAATGGAAGCTCCCATTGAGAAATGAACTGTGATTTTTTTTAAGATTTTTCCCTTGGTTATTTTCGCTGTAATTGTATGGGTAATTCTGTGAGTTTGTCATGTTCTTCTTGTTTTCATTCATTTCTGAATGTGTTTTAATAGGAGAAAAAATTAAACTCGACCACCTTTTCTTTGTGAAAAAAGCTCAGCATTTCGAAAAAAAATAGAAAAACATTTTTGGGACTTGAAAAATTACTTAAAATCGCATTTGAAATATAAAAGTTGATTTTTCTCAAATGCATATATTTAAAAAAATTTGAAAGTATTTTTATCGAATAGCTGAGAAAATTTCACGTAATATATGTAGAAATGAAATTGGGACCTCTGTAATAACTCGTTGAATCACCAAATGTTTAACGAAACAACTAAAACCTCAATTTATATTTTTTTCATTTCCAAATGATTCGTATTACTGTTTCTAAATACATGGAAACCATATGATCAAAGATGAAACTTAGAGTCATGTGGTGACGCTGTTAGCTTTGCAAGTGCACCATCTACAACTTAAGGGCGGAGTAAGGTTAGTTCGATATTGAAGAAAGGATATTTTTGATCATTTTTCTTGACGATACAGTTGTTATACATTTATTGATATAATGACTAACTCAATAACGTTACGTTTGAAGAATATTCTATAAAATTTTCATTAACTTTTATGAACAACTGAGCAATTGACGGAGCAAAAAGTTGTATCGCGGTGCCCATTATAACTAATTACTGGAGCATCTGAGACGAAAAAACCGGAGTGATTTCAGTAGCTGCTAAGTTTCTGCAGGTTATGACGGCAAGTATTTATTTTTAAATTGATTTTTTAATTTTTTACAGCATTTAGAAGTCAAAAATTTAGAAGAGAAAAAAACTATTGTGACACATATTATACCAGTCGAAGAAAGCGATGACATTTTGTTAGTAAAATATCAAGAAAAAACTAATATTAATCAACTGATCAGAATTGGAAATGATCTCTGTAAAAAACCCAATAATTGTAATCAAATTTGGTAAATATATTGCATCAATACATAATTTGTTAACTTTTAATAAACAATTTTTTGATCTACCTGCTTCCATACGGGAATAAAACCAAAGAAAACTGTTTCTATATCTAATCACACATGAAGCCATATAATAGTACATTATGACACTAGTACGAAACATTTTTTAACTCCCGGCTGAAAACGGGAGTTATGTGTTTCGTCGTGAGCAACGTGAATTGGCGTTTTGTTGGAAATGCTTTACCGGCCAAACGGCTGATTTTCTTCTTACAAATTGATGTACATCGGTGTCGGAAGTCACAGAGAGGGTTTAGGTTCCATAATATTTACGATCAGATCTCAACTCGCGGAGATATTAAATGTAGAAATTTGAACGTTTTCGAACGTTTTTCTCAAATCGCAATTTTGATGGATTTGACTGCATGAATCGCAGACTTCACGGCATCATCTGCTGTGACAGCGCGTGTGTAAGTGTAGTGGAACGTATCCGTGTGCTTTGCTTCAAGGCTCTGGACGATATCGCTGAGTGCGAGAGAGACAGCGCTATTGGTCGATCATTTTAACCTCGAAACAGAACTTTCAACGGAATTCTTTTTTTTTCTCGAGTGATTCAGAGTGAAAATTTTTTATTAATTGATTTCACGTATAAACGATATTTTTTTAAAGAGTGCATTTTCCATTTAACGTTCAATAATTAGTTAGTTAGCAGGATTGATCCACTGACAATTTTATCAAGCACGTCGAATTAATAATTCTAGATACTTGTATTCGGGCGTGAAATTGAGATGTATGTGAATGTGGAGGTTAGGTCGGATGACGTGGTTATGCCCGGTGTTATTGTTTTATTTATGGCCATCAACTGATGTCACGTACGAACGATATTGTTTAATGAGTTCATTCTTTTTTATTCAACGTATGACAATGTTATCAGGATTGTGAAAAACGTGAATATTGATGTTCAGCTGGACGATGTGGTTATGCCCAGTGATATTGTTTACCTCGGTGGAATTGGTAATTCGAAAGAAAAAAATTGTTGTCGGATTCAATTTTTTACTTTATCCTTCAACCGACAAAACTTTAGACACAGCGATTTGTTAGAATGCACAATATGTATATTTGTTTTCATTGTTTTTCCTATATGAGTCAGGTCCTTTTCGAAGCAGCATTCATTCAATGTTCACTCGCTTAAGACATATTCAAAACCTATAATGACTGGGAAGGACGAGCGGAATGCGCTGACATCTGGTCAAGGCTACGTCGAGCCGCGCTCGAAAACTGTACAATGCGCAGACATTTGGTCTAGGCTACATAGAGCCGCGCTTAAAATCTCCAAAATGCACTGAGATTTGGTCAAGGCTGTATTAAGCCGCCCTCAAGACTCCACGATGGGCTGACAATTTGTCATAGCTACATGGAGCCGCGCCGAACAACCACATGATGCGCTGACATTTCGCTGAGACTGTACTCAACTGCGCCCAAGGACAACCAGCATGTGCCGCAGCTAGTCGATACTTTCAAAGTCTTGTCTCATCAAATTTCTATACAGTGGTCACGTTTTACGATATTGAATCGATAAACAATAGTACATTATGACACTAGAAGGAAAAATTGTTTTGTCACGTGGACGTCTTGTTCGTGCTAAATGATTCCAATCATTGGCGGACGTGGAGAAAATTATATCAAATTATCTTTAAAAAGTATGAAATAAAATAAATTTAAAAAATTTTAAAAAACTCCCGGCTGGAGTAAAAATCGAACACAAAAAAAATTAGAACGAAAAAAAAGTAATCTGATAGAAAGCATGAATAAAATTCATGAATCTAAAAAGAATACAACAAATTAATAAATTAAAAATGGAAAAAACAAATTAGTGAAATTAAAAAAATGAAATAAATAAATAAATTCAAAAAGGATGAAATAATTCAAAAAGTCATCTTAGTTTATTCGTAGTTTGAATTATGACCGTTCGTTTGTATGAGTTCAATTTTTTGAATCGTGGTAATTTTCTCACTGCCCTCAATTCAGTCGGGAGACGTCATTCATTAATCATAAATATGATATAGGATATAGATGTTTGACATTGCAAAGAAGACGCCATTAGATAATTGAACATGAAGACGATCTGGATTTAGATGTTCGACGATACGAAAGAAAACGTCTCCCGACTTATGTTTAATGAATGACGTCTCCCGACTGAATTGAGGGCAGTGAGAAAATTACCACGATTCAAAAAATTGAACTCATGCAAACGAACGATCATAATTCAAACTACGAATAAACTAAGATGACTTCTTGAATTATTTCATCCTTTTTGAATTTATTTATTTATTTCATTTTTTTAATTTCACTAATTTGTTTTTTCCATTTTAAATTTATTAATTTGTTGTATTCTTTTTAGATCCATGAATTTTATTCATGCTTTCTATCAGATCACTTTTTTTTCGTTCTAATTTTTTTTGTGTTCGATTTTTACTCCAGCCGGGAGTTTTTTAAAATTTGTTAAATTTATTTTTTCCTGACGAGTGTGGGTTTGCAGAACGAGCCGAAGGCGAGTGTTGCAATCACACGAGTCAAGAAAATGTGTATCGCACGAGTGGCGTATACATTTTTATGGCACAAGGTGTGTAACTGTGGTTTGAAGCGAACGAAGTGAGCGTAAAACCGCACTTTTACGCACAGCGTGTCATAAAGATATATGCGATTATATGTATTTCAAAAGAAAATAAAAGTACTCATATACAGTCATATACAATTTTATATACCGTAAATAAAATTTTCACGTATATATGGGGTATTCCTGGGAATTTCGGCAACTTCGGACAGTTGGGTCAACATTTTTGCCCCCCAATTTTTTCCATTAATATGTGTTGAAAATAAAGAGACACGTATTTCGGCGTTTTTTATTTTGAGCCCCCACTTTCGAAATACGGTCAAATGAAGTTTTTGAAGTATTGACCACATTCGATCATTCAAATCGATATATCTCAGCAACGGTTAGTGATAACTCGAAAAACCACGGGTCTTTTTTTTTCGTTTTTGAACGCTCTATATAATGAAAACATTTACGATTATGTTGCACAAATTCAACAATAAGTTATAAACAATTCAAAATTAAAAATGAAATAAAACAAAAAACGCACTTTTAATTTTTGAAATGTATTTTTTTTTTCATTCCTTGAACAAAAACGAAAATTTAGCCACCTTGAACTTTTTGGGCTGACACTCCGTTCGGGAGTTATAGATTTTTTTGTCACAAAAAACCCATTTTTGTCACAAAAATTTACTTCACTTTAATCGGCTTTGAGTTATTCGTTATTTAATTGATCGACTTTAACGATTCTAAAGTCCAAACCGTAAAATAGACGGTGGACACAAAAATATATCAAGACCGTTCGCGTAAACGATTCTAAGTCCAAACCGTGAATTGAAACGGTGGACGCAAAGAGTCGAAGTTTGATGAACGCGAAACGATTCTAAGTCCAATCCGGAATAATAATCGGTGGACGCAAAGATGAGCTCCCGTTCTCCCAGAGTAACGGTGCTGTTGAGTTTGGTCGAATAACTGATTAATTTGCTAAAAATCCGGGCTTTTATACTGTGGGATAGTGTCCCTGTTTCTCTTAATCCAATAAAAGGGCTTATCGTTCTGTCTCATTCTGTCGCATAAAAAATATCGAATGGCAAACGTGATTTTCTGCACGTTTTTGGGCTACGCATCCGTTCGGTAGCAGATCTTCGCCTACGCGAATTCTCTTAAGTTATTGCCGAAAGTGAGAAGTAATATTGCTACTTCCGGTGTTGCGGCTTTGTATCTCCGCGGCGCGTTGAAACCAGATACCTCATTCGGAGAATCGGTCGCGAAGAAGGCAATATTATTCGTTATTTATTGAGAGCGAGCTGTCCATCGGTGCGTGTGACAGCTACACACATTCACACGCGCGCGATAGGAATATCATTAAAAGATTGCCTCTTGTTCTCCCGAAGCGAATATGATTCATCAATCTCTTTGTCGCTCTCGGGCGTCGGATAGGAGCGAGGACGTAACATCCCTATACAAATAGTATCTCCATGTATCATTATATACAGAACTATATATAATTTTATCGAATCAAATTTGATGAAAGTACATTGATATCGGATTATATATAGTAATTTATAGAGTTATCATATATAAACTTATATATATATATTAGGGTGTCCGTTAAAATAACGTTTGTCTGGGCTACCTCTTGCATCGATAGGTTATGACGTAC
Organism: Sussaba pulchella; assembly: GCA_963971145.1. Taxonomy (NCBI): domain Eukaryota; kingdom Metazoa; phylum Arthropoda; class Insecta; order Hymenoptera; family Ichneumonidae; genus Sussaba; species Sussaba pulchella. The sequence continues at coordinate 6,654,732 of OZ020166.1, forward strand.
AAAAAAAGGGAAAAATACTTTTTTTCGATTTAGTGCATGCCTGATAGTGCCGAGAATCGATTAAGGTGAAAAAAAGGGCTTTTTTAGAGTTTTCGCGTGTATCTCGTGATATATGCATTCCTTCTAATATGAGTCCTCATAATAAATGAAAGATTATAACTTGGTCGCAAACGCTTCGTTTTGCGTCGAACCAAATTTAATATAATTTTTTATTCGCCGGTCGAGAGGGAGCGTCGTGAGGAGAAGGAAGAAGGTTTATGAAACACTAGTGAAAACTGACTCCACTCAATCAACGTTGACCAAATTAATTAATTTATTTATCGTTGTCGTGGATCACACGGACGACTTAAGACGATACCCGAAGCTATTACGCGAAAACGATTTCGGTGCTTCAAGTATCGGAGTTTACGAATAACTAACTGTGATGCGGGGTCTTGACGCTTCGTGTTCCGAGAAGAGCGGGGACAGGTAGAGGAACAGACCCTGACGAGGCTGGTGGTCAAATTTTGTTTTGGACGTGCGGTTCGAAGCCGTACGTCGAGAATCTATCTCGTCTCGTTTATAATTTCGCCGTGAAGTTAGAATTTTATTTTACGCGGAACGAAATCCCAACATACCGCCCGCCTCGTTCCACATGGAACGAAGGCTCTAAAATTTTGATTGAATGCGTCCGTATGATCGATCCTCGGTTACAAGTTGGAACCTACATTGGCCCAGAAACTTACAAACTAAGCGCTTACAAATAGAATGCCGACAAACTTCCGAAAACTTAATAACTAAACACTGTAGTCAGTTCTCCGTAGCGGCCGGAGGGAGGTCGCACGGTAGCGGACACACCTTGGTAATTGGGCGCTTGAGGGTGGTTTTCGCGGTACGCAAAGTCACTACTCGAACGTGGCCATCGGGGCCCGGATGGGTTTGGATCACTCGTGCTAGTTCCCACCGCGAAGGGGGAAGTAATTCGTTTTTCAAAAGCACCATGGCTCCGATTTTAAGCGCTCGCGATGGTTGCTGCCACTTCGCACGCTGTTGCAGCGTGTGCAGATAGTCCTGAGTCCAAGCTTTCCAAAAATGTTCTCGCATCGCTTGAACCTTTTGCCACCTTGACAGTCGATTCTCGCGGATTTCGAGCAGCGACGGCTCGGGAACGCTCAGAAGCGGGCGTCCAATCAGAAAATGCCCAGGCGTGAGCGATTCTAAGTTCTCTGGATCATCGCGTAGCGGGGCAAGGGGGCGTGAATTTAGACACGCCTCGATTTGACACAGTAAGGTTGCCAGCTCTAGTTGAGACAAAGTGTGAGAGCCAATGACTCGCTTCATGTGGTATTTGAAGCTTTTCACGCCTGCTTCCCAAAGCCCTCCAAAATGAGGAGCAGAAGCAGGAATGAAATGCCAACGGATTCCGTCGTTCGTGAGTTTCTCGCGCAACTCGACATTTTTTAACGTGGCAATAAACGTACGGCGGAGTTCGTTGTCGGCGCCCTGGAAGTTCGTGCCGTTATCGCTGTAAACGTCGGTCGGCAGACCTCGCCTACTGACGAATCGTTGAAATGCGGCTAGAAAGCCGGAAGTCGCATAGTCATCCACGTATTCTAAATGATTTGCTCGGGTAGCCAGACAAACGAACAGCGCCACGTAATATTTACGTGATTTTTGACCTCTTCCGACGTACGGGAGGACTTGGAAGGGGCCTGCGTAGTCCACGCCACAATGCGCGAACGTAGAAGACGGGTTTACCCTCGGAGCGGGAAGATCTCCCATGAGTTGAGTAGCGGTGACCGCGCGCTCTCGAATGCAGGTGATACACCGATTCGTTATTTTTTTGACGAGGGATCTCGCCCCTAGGATCCAGTAATTTTGACGGAGGAGGCGGAGCGTGAGCTGCGTGCCTCCATGTAGCGAACGTAAATGCGTTTGCTTAATAATTAACTCACTCACGTGATGACGTGGTAAAAGTAGTGGAAAGCGTTCGTCATAAGAGAGGTATGAGTTTCGTAACCGCCCGCCAAGACGTAACTGATCTTTCCCGTCGAGGAAAGGATTGAGCGGCTTGAGCGGGCTCGAGCGCGGGAGCGGCGCGTTCGACTTGAGCGCGTGGATTTCCGCTTTGAAGCTGAGGCTTTGTATTCGACGTACCCAAAAATCGCGTGCTTCTTGTACATCCTCGACTGATCGAGGGCTCGAAGGGATCGCGGTCTTACGCTGACTGGCGCGAAATTTGCGCAGCCAGTAGAAGAGGTTGGCCGTGACTCTAAGAAGCTTGCCCCAACTCGAGAAGCGAAGAGGGCAGTCCCACTCTTCGGTTTCGTGAGCGACGTGGATAGTCGCTGTGGAGCGTTGTTCGCTAAGAATGATTTTCGGATTGTCGAGGGCGTCTCGCGCAACGGCGGGTCGCGCATTAGGCCAGAAAGCTGAGTTTTGTTTGAGCCACGATGGACCCGTCCACCAGAGTGGGTGGTTAATAAACTCGTTCACTAAAATGCCCCTCGAGGCACAGTCCGCGGGATTATCACGCGTAGGGACGTGATGCCATTTGATCTCGGGCATTTTGGTTTGAATTTCGGAGACTCGATTCGCTACGTAGGGCTTCCAGCGTGATGGATGCTGAGTAAGCCAAGCTAGTGCAACGGTGGAGTCAGTCCATCCGTGCACTGGAATCGAGTCGTACTGGAAAACTTGTTTGACGTACTCGAGTAGGCGTACGAGCAATACAACGCCGTTTAATTCTAGTCGCGGAATCGCGACCGTTTTCAATGGAGCGACTTTAGATTTTGCAGCTAATAACGCGACGGAAATATCGCTGGGCGAATTTAATACTCGTACATAGACTACTGCGGAGAACGCGCGTTGCGACGCGTCCGCAAAGCCATGAAGCTCGCTGAAGCGATGTGATTTCGTAATACCGATCCAGCGGGGAATGCGTAACACCGACAGTTCGGGTAGTTCTCGACAATAATTCTCCCACTTTTCGAGAAGAAGAGGAGGGACGTCGTCGTCCCACTCAACTTTCGCGAGCCACAAATCTTGCATAAATAGTTTGGCATTGATGATCACGGGAGAGGCCCATCCAAGTGGGTCGAATAAACGTGCGATCAGCGACAAGACGTTACGTTTGGTACTTCGCATTTTGGGAATGTTACCAACTTGAAAACTGAACGCGTCTTCCTTGGGAAGCCACGTGACGCCGAGTACTTTTAATACCGTGGAATCATCCTTCGAAAGGTCAATCGCGAGGTCATGACCTCCTACGGGAATATCTGATAGCAGTTCTGCGTCGTTCGCGGCCCATTTACGCAGATGAAATCCACCGCACGCTAGAAGCGAAGTGACTTGTTTGCGAATCACTCGAGCACTTTCTCGATCGTCTGCGCCGAATAAAATGTCGTCGACGTAGGTCGAGCGTTGTATGACCTCGACTGCTTCAGGAAAAGATGCGCTTTCGTCATCAGCGAGTTGCAACAATACGCGGTTAGCAAGATACGGAGCGCACGCTGTACCGTACGTTACGGTGAGGAGGCGATAATTCAAAATGGGACCGTCTGGAGCGGGGCGGAATAAAATGCGTTGGTAATCGAGGTCGTCGCGATGCATTCGGATTTGGCGAAACATTTTCTCTATATCTGCGATGTAAACAAAACGATGTTGTCGCCAGTTTGAGAGCACGCAGCTTATTTCGCGTTGCAGTTTTGGACCGACAAGTAAATGGTCATTCAGTGAGGTCCCGTTTGACGTTGCACTGGATGCATTAAAGACCACCCGCAGTCGAGTAGTCGAGCTACTTTCCCGAATAACCGGATGATGCGGAATATATAACGGGTTTGGGTTCACGTCGGACTCGGTTACCCGTTCCATGTGCCCCATAGATTCGTACTCACTCAAAAAATCGGAATACGCTCTGGCGAGTTCTTGCTTTTTTATGAGGCGAGTTTCATGATGCTTGTACCTCAAAAGCGCGATTTTGTGGCTTGACCCAAGATCGGGAATCGACCCGCGGCGGAACGGGAAACGGACGATGTACCGACCCGAAGTGTCACGTGAATGCGTTTCCACGAAATGGGCTTCGCATTCTTCATCGTCGGGCGTGAGAAAAGATTTGGAGGGAACTTCTTCTATTTCCCAAAAACGTCGAATGAGCGCGTCCGTGTTGGACGCGATGCCACAATGAATAGTGGCTGAAGCGCGAGAAGCGCGTGTGTTATCGGTGGGCCCGGAGATTATCCATCCCAACGTCGTGAGTTGGGCCGTAGGAGACCCAATCGGACCTCGTCGAAGAGGCCCGACTAAAAGGTAGCCGTAGAGATCGGCTCCGATTAATGCGCTAATCGGTTCGTTACTATTAGGGACGCGATCGGCAAGTTCGAGACCCTGTAGATGCGGCCAAGAAACAATGTGTTGTCTTTGGCTCGCGGCGTAAGAGGATATTTTTTGATATACATACGCGATCATCGGTAGGCGAGCACCTTTACCGACGCACGCTTCTAGCGTGAGTTTCACGTAAGACGTAGACCGTCCGGAGTAAACATCTCCGAAAGACGTGACGCCTAGGTCAGCGCGATGACGAGGAGCGCGTAATTTTTGTGCAATCGATTCGGTAACGAAACTGTGGGTTGAACCTTGATCGAGAAGAGCCCGTACTCTTATGACACGATCCTCGGGAGTGCGTAATTGTACCCAGGCGGTAGCGAGAAGCACGGACGAGGGGCGCTCGTGTTTAGAATTTGTTGTCGCGCGCTCCGACTCGATAGCTGGAGACTCGGAAAGGGGGTCGAGCTGTACTGAGGGTGACTCATGCGACGGAAGCAGATTGACATTCGCGGTGTTGATCGACGATTCAGCTACCTGATCAACAGGTTGAGAGGCGGGGGGTCCTGGAGGACGCGAGGAAGCCCGGTGCAACGTCGTATGATGCAGCTTCTGACATTTTTTGCAGCGACTCGAACTTGGGCATTGAGTCGGAAAATGTCCTGGTTTCAAACAATTAAAACAAACTCGAAAGCGCTTCGCGAGCGCGAAACGATCATCGATATCTTTTCGTTGCCATGCAGGGCAAAATCCGAGCGAATGATTGTCCGAACAATCTGGGCATTGTCGAGGCGCGGTGTTATGAATCGTAGCTTTAACGTTCGGTTTACGGTTTTGCCCGGTGTAGCGCTGAGATGATTCGAGATTTTCGCTTTGACCCGGGTTAGCGGTACCGCGAATCCTTTGGGTTAAGAAAGCTGTGAGTAATGTAAACGTGGGACACTCATTCGACGCGCCGAGACTTAATTGCCATTCGTGACGTGTTCGCGGACTGAATTTTTTAGTTATTAAATAAACTAACAAGTCGTCCCACTGATTGACGGGACGATTCAAATTTTTTAATGCAGTAAGCGATGAATTAACCGTGTCGCGTAATCGTTTTAATTCAGTTTCATTTTCGGTTTTCATGTCGGGCAAGCTTACAAAGGCGTGAATATGTGCGAATACTAAGGCCCGCATGTTATCATACTCGTCGGTGAGCGTTTTCCACGCGCCTTCGTAATTCGCGTCAGAGACCTGTATTGGCCCGAGCAGGAGAGCCGCGTTACCCTCTAGGAAAGATTTTAAATAATAAAGTTTTTTACCTGTGGTTAGCGACGCATTCTCACCGACCAAACCCTTAAAGGCGTCTCGAAAACTCTCCCACTTCGTTGGCTCGCCGTTGAACTTGGGAATGGTGATGCGTGGGAGTTTGAAGGCGGATGCTCCGGGGATTTCGTTGATCATCGTCGAGTTCGAAATTTTAGGGGCGGTAGCGCTCGTTCCGGGTTGTTCCCGCTTCTTCACATAGTCTTCGATCTCGGTCAGCTGGTCTAAAGCTGCTTCGTAGTCAGCTTCGATTTCGAGAAATTCCGAGTTGGCGAAGTACGGGAGTTGGCGCTGTGCCTCGTTGGCCCTTTGAACAATCGTTAAATCGGTGGCACGACACGTGGACCACAACTCCTGTAATCCTTTTATGCGCGTTTCGGTGTTGCTGAGCGAAAATTTTTCCTTGCCGATTTTCCGATAGTTCGGCACGATTCTGCGCATTTGATTTGCATTAACCTCCTGTTCGATTATGAGGTCTTCGAGGGTAGCCATGGTAACGATTAGTTTCGATAATTAGTCGAAAACTGGCCTTAATACCGTTCCCTAATAACGTCTGCGTGTTATTGGGAAAATATCGATGACAGCCGGCGATGGCTTTTGTCGCGATGTGTGCGACCGCTAAGCCGTATTGTATCGGTGTACAATTGTCGTCACGGGCGCGAGCGAGAGCTGTAGATACGACTCTCTTCGCTGTGTGTGGGAGAGAGGGCGAGCAACACGCGAGTCGTAATTCCCGACGAATGTTCGAAAGTTGAAACTTGAATTTCGAATAACGTCTGCGTGTTATTCGCGGATTATCGATGCCCGTGATCGAGGAATCCTTGACGCTTCGAGCGTGACGGATAAATCGTATTGTATTGTACTTACATACGAGGTGTCGTGGGCGCGAGTGAGCGGTAGCAATACGACGACTCTTAGCGGGATGAGGAGAGAGAGAGAAACATTTGAGTCCTCACTCGTAGCACTATATTCTTGTTATTCCCGGAGAGCTCGCGTTACCTTGAAACGAGAATTTCTAGCACCGGTCGCTCACACTATTTCGGAGAACTTTCGGAAAAATGAACGAGATAATTCTCAGATTTTAAATTTTGTTTTCGCAATCCGCGATCGTTTTATTAACGTTGACGCTGAGCGACCAATCTTCACCCGCCTCTTCGAGGCGCCAAGAAAAAAAAAGGGTTGCTGCGACGCACCAACCGTCCGAACTTTTCACGAGAATTTTGAAATTATAATATAAAACTTCGCACTCACGATTTTTCCCAAATTGTTTACACTTTTTTTTTTTGTTTAATACGGCTCGAAGGACCTTAAATATGGTCGCAAACGCTTCGTTTTGCGTCGAACCAAATTTAATATAATTTTTTATTCGCCGGTCGAGAGGGAGCGTCGTGAGGAGAAGGAAGAAGGTTTATGAAACACTAGTGAAAACTGACTCCACTCAATCAACGTTGACCAAATTAATTAATTTATTTATCGTTGTCGTGGATCACACGGACGACTTGAGACGATACACGAAGCTATTACGCGAAAACGATTTCGGTGCTTCAAGTATCGGAGTTTACGAATAACTAACTGTGATACGCGGGGTCTTGACGCTTCGTGTTCCGAGAAGAGCGGGGACAGGTAGAGGAACAGACCCTGACGAGGCTGGTGGTCAAATTTTGTTTTGGACGTGCGGTTCGAAGCCGTACGTCGAGAATCTATCTCGTCTCGTTTATAATTTCGCCGTGAAGTTAGAATTTTATTTTACGCGGAACGAAATCCCAACATAACTTTTTCTATAAATCATGTCTCTTGCGTTAATTCCGTAATATGTATATTAGGGCGGTTTGAAAAAAAACTTTTTTTGTCTCCAACCAAAATACACTCACGCCAAAGTATCTTCCATCGAGAGAATTGTGTCCAAAGATGAGCCCGATCGGAATATTTTTAGGGGTCGCGCAAGATTTTTCTAGTTTTCCCATTTGATTAACATGGGAAGGGCGTCAAGTTCCCATTCAAAAAATCGTAGCTCCGCCAATTTTATAGGTACGTTGATCTGGTTAGTTCCATTTGAAAGCGCTTGAAAAACTGCTTAAAATGACGTGCGGACCTTTGTGATCCAATTGCAACTTCCGTCGATAATTTTATTTTTCCATAAATATGTTGTTCTTTTCCGGTACAGACATACCGAGTGTCGCATTTTTATTTATACTTCAGGTTTCCACGAAAAAAAAAATCCAATCGAATAGAAGTTCAATTAGGGTTTGAAGGAGGACATCCGAAAAAATAAATTTTCCAAAAATTCCAAAATGGCAGCGCTATGGTAGACAACATATTGGCTTAAAATGTAAACCATGTGTTTCAAAAATCTTAAAAATAATTCTCGTCAATACTTACAAATTTTGTATGAATCATTTTTGGCTCCGTAGAAATCCGCGCGGAATTAAGCCCGATCCGACTATTTTAAGGCGTCGCCTCGATTTTTTAAAAATGTTTACATTTGAATAACACGGCGCAATAATTTCATTATCGAATGAACGTAAATCGACGAAAATGAGCTATAACAAGATAAATTACGAATGATTGCGTTGCAGTAGGGTCACCCGAAGTTACGAAAATCAAATAATAATATAAGAAGAGAGAATTAACAACATTTTATCACAGACGAATATTATTAATTTTAATGATTTTGTGGATTAAATTTTTTCCACTTAGATCATGATAATAATGACAACAACAGCAACAACAAAAATAATATTAATAATAATGATAATAATAATAATAATTATTATTATTATCATTATATATTATATATTATATATATATATTATAGATAATAATAATAATAATTATTATTATTATTATCATTATTATATTATTAATAATAATAATAATTATTATTATTATTATAATTATATTATTATTATTATATCATTTTAAGCAGTTTTTCAAGCGCTTTCAAATGGAACTAACCAGATCAACGTACCTATAAAATTGGCGGAGCTACGATTTTTTGAATGGGAACTTGACGCCCTTCCCATGTTAATCAAATGGGAAAACTAGAAAAATCTTGCGCGACCCCTAAAAATATTCCGATCGGGCTCATCTTTGGACACAATTCTCTTGATGGAAGATACTTTGGCGTGAGTGTATTTTGGTTGAAGGAAAAAAAAGTTTTTTTTCAAGCCGCCCTAATATACATATTACGGAATTAACGCAAGAGACATGATTTATAGAAAAAGTTATAATCTTTCATTTATTATGAGGACTCATATTAGAAGGAATGCATATATCACGAGATACACGCGAAAAACTCTAAAAAAGCTCTTTTTTCACCTTAATCGATTCTCGGCACTATCAGGCATGCACTAAATCGAAAAAAAGTATTTTACCCTTTTTTGGAAGGCATAACCTATCGATGCAAGAGGTAGCCCAGACAAAAGTTATTTTAACGGACACCCTAATATATATATATGATTGTTTATCATTTTTATATAATTGTATCTAAGTATATACAATCATTTTTACTCGGGTACATATAGGTCTGTTGCACGTGGGTTCAAATTATGAAAATTGAATTAAATGATTAAAAAAATACCATAAAGCAAGAGAAAAAAAACAATAAGAATATATGGGACAAAATTCTTCATACACTCGTACACTACCGCTCAGAAATATCAGGACACTAACCACGCGCGCTGCCAGGAATCACTCCTGTCTTTGAACGACGATAACTCCGCGAGAAAAATCGCTATAATTTTTTTTTTTACCGTTAAAAAGCCTATGATATTCTGAATCAAATGATCTCTATTTGATAAAACTGCCGCAATTAAGTACTGAGATTGAATGTAAAAATCATTGAAAAAAAATTAAGATTTTTGCGAAATTTTCTTCGTCGACTTCAACTCGCTGCCAAACCTAGCAAAAAAATTTCACGAGTCCAAAATTTAGTATCGCTAATCGTCGCAATCTTACCTTTATTTTGAGCCGAAAAAACATGAAAAATCTCAACGGGTTCTTGAGTAATTGGAAAAATTGTACAGGCGTGCATCATTCGTCAGCGAGCCACCGATCGCGCGACTCGGCAGTCTCGGCTGCCTTCTCATCCGTGAAGGCAGGACCGAAACAGACCATGAGCAGAGCGGGCGCTTGAGCGGGGTACAGTTTCGTCCGCACATTTTCGTTTCGATATTTTCTTTAATTATTTTTTCGCTGCATTTGTATCACCAAAAAATGATTCCAGTGTTGCAAATGAAATCAAACGGTGAGAAATGAATGGCATAAAAAGTTAAAACTTATTCATTAGTATTGTTCGCGCATTTCACGATTCATGGCTCGTGGTTCGAAGATGTGTTTTGATTTTCGTGCGTCAACCGTCTTCCGCAACGTCTCGCGAATTCTACCGAAATTCCATGTAGATAGGAACGTGAACCCCGGTGACCACTGGTCGAACGAGCACTCGCGTATAGTTCAGTCTCAGTACAATCGCCGTGCCGATTAAAAGCTCTTGTTATACGACTCCGAGAACCGTAGCCGTAATATATGCATCATTGCTTATCAATAAAGTTCAACAACGAGTACGAAGCCCATTTCACCGAAAACATCGCCTCATAATTATTTCCCTGAGTAATCCACCTTAACTTCGCAAATCGATAATTATTTCGATTGAGTAAATCTCTATCAAACTGTGCACGTGGCGAAGGCGCGCATATTTATTGGTCCTTCGAGCCGGATTAAACCAGGGAAACCATCTGCCAAAGTGTGCGTTGTAAAGTGTGAAAATTAAAAAGGGGAATTTCATAAAGTGAACATAATAAAAAGAAGCTGTAGCGACGAAGAGTGAGGTTTTTTTGATTCTGTGCTCCGTTAGCCGGTGTGACGTCACTCATTCGAAGCTGTTCGAGTTCGCTGTCTCGCTCGCTCCAAAGAGCGTACGATCTACGGGATCACACTCGTGCGAATATCGGCGGCTTGGTCGCACTGTCCACAACGGTCTATTGTGCGTCCGTGGAATTCTCTAAGACTCATCGTCGTGAGACACGGGCAAGTACAATCGATCGAGAAACCGAAAAATCGAAATTCGTACACGCGTTTGTATACGTTCCTCGCCTTTTGCGCAGCGCTCCGAGTGGGACGTGTGATTTCTGTTATAGACGAAGTTTACATTGCTTCGTCAATCATTGAAAAACAAAAAAACGTCCGTTCGGCTCGAGAAACCACTTTCCCCAAGTGATAACTTTGTTATATCGAAATTCGTTCACGCGTTTGTGTACTTTCCTCGTCTTACCGAATCACCGGCCGACCGTTGAATCCTATATTCGCGTTCGGCGTAGGGGCTTACCGTACTATGAGTGCTTCAACTCACACAGCCGTACACGTGTGTATGTGACTTTACAACACGACATCGGGTCTGTTGTCATCGCGTGTGATCCACGCGAACCGCGTTGCGAAAATAATTGGGACTCAGTGTCGAGCATCAAATCGATCGGTATCCACGCAGTCGGAACCGCCCAGTTAATTGTAACTACGATATAGTCACACAACACACAACATGGACGAGATTGACGCACTCCTATATGACTATGAGTCAACGGTTCATGGGATGCAACGTCTCATCAATAACCTCAAAAAGAAAGGCAAGGGTGCATTCACCCTACCACTACTACAAGCACGCCAGACCGAGCTTAAACAAGCTTGGGAACGCTGCAAACACCTCGACGTGCAGCTCAATAAAAGCATTAGCGTCGCTAGCAAGCAGACGACGGAATACTTCACAAAGCATACACATCTTCAATCAGAAGAGATCTTCTGGGACCTCAACGATTATCTCCTCGAGGCTATCGCCGCTCGAACCGTTCCACCTGAAGCAAACGTGACCGCAGCAGGTGATACTACCCTCCACGACGCGCAACACAAGAATTCGACACCATTACCTCGTATTCCTATGCCGACGTTCACAGGTATTTACACCGACTGGGTTTCATTTCGCGATCTATTTGACTCGCTGGTCGTCCAAAATGACTCGATTAGTAACGTACAAAAATTACACTATTTGAAAGTAAGCGTTCAAGATGAAGCAAGCTCTTTGTTAAAAAACATTACAATAACAGAAGCCAATTTTCAAGTAGCTTGGAATTCATTGAAAAAACGGTACGATCAGACGCGTTATATTGTCGATGCGCAACTTAATAAACTATTCGAAATTCCAGCAGTCACTAGCGAGTCTATTCAAAATTTGAAAACATTACGAGACGATACAAACGAGGTTGTCAGAGCACTCGAAAACTTAGAGCAGCCAGTGGACACATGGGATGTTATTTTGACGTTCATGACGGTTCGTAAACTCGATTCCAATTCGCGACGAGAGTGGGAAATGCGAATTGGAGATCATGATAAATATCCCGATTACGCGAAACTTAACGACTTTCTCGATTATCGCATTCGTGCGTTAGAAGCTATTGCACCTTTCGTGAAGGCCAATAAACAAGGAGGATCCCATAAGTCCGAAGGAACTCCAATCAAGTCCCATTTGTCCACTACTGCTAAATGTTGTGATTGCGACGGCGAACACAACTTGTATCGGTGCGAGAAATTCAAACAAAAAACGGTTGAACAAAGACAGAGATTAGTTCGCGATAAGAGGCTTTGCTTCAACTGTTTGTCATCAAGCCATAAACCTCCGCAATGCCCAAGCAAGCATACATGCCACCACTGTAATAAAAAACATCATACGTTGATGCATGATTTTAACGTCCAAAAAAAACAGGGAAAACCCGAACAAGTTACGATTTCCCTTCCTCCCGGAGGATCAAATGAAAAGACTACTCGGTCAGACGCTGCTGCGACGCCGAAAGCTTCTGAGGCAAGCAAAGCAACCGTACTGCCGTCTACTTCTGCCGTCGCGCATCACGCTACTGAAAAAATCAAATCATTAAATACGGTAATGCTTGCTACTGCTTGGGCACGGCTGGAAACATCTCACGGATGCGAAACAACAGTCAGGCTGCTCTTGGATCAGGGTTCTCAGTCTAGCTTTGTGACAGAGTCGGTCGCTCAAGCGTTAAGAGCAAATCGAATAAAAATCCGAGCTCCAGTCTCCGGACTTGGAGGCAACGCTGTCGGTATCGGACGTTCGAGCATTCGCTTTACGATCAAACCTCGTTACCGTGCTGGCCCCTCCATCCATTGCGACGCAATTGTCTTCCAGAAACTCACATCGTATACACCTCACCAGACAACGAGTGTGATGGAGTGGCCACACTTGAAAGGGCTTGAACTCACGGACCCTGATCCAAGCAGTGCAGAACCAATACAACTAATATTAGGCGCAGACGTCTTTGCGAATATCATCCGCGGTGGATTACGACGCGGTCCGCCAGGCTCTCCGATAGCTCAATACACTACTCTCGGCTGGATCTTGTCAGGCTCTACGGTGGCAGGTGAGCACGCGGCAACCACATTGTTAAACGCTCATATCACTCTCTCAGAGTCGCCGTTAACACAGGAACTCCGCCGGTTTTGGGAAGTCGAGGAGGTTCCCGCGTGCTCTCCTCTCACAGCTGAAGAGACAGAATGCGAAAAACACTTCACAGCGACCCATCGTCGTCTTTCGGACGGACGTTACTGCGTTAAACTGCCGTTCAAAAAATCACCGCCTATCGCTATAGGCGCGTCCAATCGAATTGCGTTAAAATGGCTACTGAGGCTCGAAACTAAATTTACGCGTAATCCCGAGTTGCTTTCTCCATACCGCGATTTCATGAACGAATACAGGGATCTCGGGCACATGGTTCCAACTGTCCCTAACGAACACGATCCGAATCCCACTGTTTTCCTACCTCATCATCCAGTATTGAAAGAAAGCAGCACAACCCAGCTTCGCGTAGTTTTCAACGCGTCGAGCAAAACATCGAATGGCACATCGCTCAACGACCATCTGATGGTCGGTCCCAAATTACAATCCGATCTGACTGCAATCGTTTTACAGTGGCGTATGCATCAATACGCGTTCACCGCCGATATAAAAAAAATGTATCGACAGATCCTTGTTGATCCGGATGACACTCGGTACCAACAAATTCTATGGCGCTCATCGCCCTCTGAGGAAATTACTCCGTATCGACTAACCACAGTAACTTACGGTACAGCTTCAGCGCCGTATCTAGCCATACGGGTACTGACACAATTAGCCGACGATGAAAAAGACAACTTTCCAACAGCCGCGTCTATTGTCCGTAATAACTTCTACGTCGATGATGTGTTGTTCGGAGCGAACGACGCAGCAACGGCAAACGCGGTTAAGGCAGATCTGGAACAGCTGTTAGCGCGGGGTGGATTCACGTTGCGCAAATGGATGGCGAACCATCCGTCGCTCCTCGAAAGCATACCTAAACAAGATCGCGAAACGACGAAATTACGATCGTTCGACTCGGTAGAATCGGTCAAAGTTCTTGGCACCGGATGGATGCCCGAGAATGACACATTCTCCTTTACCGTATCAATCCCAGATCAGATTAAAAGTACAAAGCGATCCGTGTTATCATTGACCGCGAAATTGTTCGATCCACTAGGTTGGCTTTCTCCGGTTGTAATCACGGCCAAAATCTTAATCCAAGAGTTATGGATAGCAGCTGCAGACTGGGACGACCAGCTCCCTCCAGGTCTCGCTGACAAATGGAACATGTATCATCGCAGTCTACCCGAATTGCATAACCTCTCACTCTCGCGTTGGGTTCATCTTGAGTCAAACCAAATGCGATGTCAGATTTACGGATTATTATATAATTACTTGTTAATCGCAAAGTCCAAAGTTGCTCCGATAAAAACCATCAGTATACCGCGTTTAGAATTATGCGCAGCAACGTTACTTGCCAAGTTAATCGAGTTTGTTCACAACACGATGGACCTGACATCGTGCTCTACGTTTGCATGGACCGATTCAACTGTCGTGCTAGCGTGGCTAAAACAACACCCCTCCGAATGGCCGACATTCGTCGCAAACCGAGTCGCTAACATACAATCGCCAATTCCGGAAGTAATGTGGAATCACGTACCTACGGATCAAAACCCGGCTGATTACGCGTCTCGCGGTATCTCTACTACCGAGCTTAATACCCATCACCTATGGTGGCAGGGCCCACAATGGCTACAGCTCAAAAAAGAGTTGTGGCCGCGGCGACTGTCGACTCTCCCGTCAACAGAATCCCTGACAGAACAAGCGACTCTTCAAGTGCACACAGTAACGACACAGTCTTTACGCTGGACCCTGTGTGACGAAATCTCGTCCTGGCCGCGCTTACTTCGCGTCACTGCGTATTGTATGCGCATTGCCGCGAGATATCGCAAGATCAATAACGCAACCGACTTGCAACTTAGCGCTGACGAAATACTCGCAGCAAAACGGTACTGGATACGCGTTGCACAACACGAAGCATTCTGCGAGGAATTCGCGCTGTTAAAAAAAGGAGCACCAGTCTCTCGTCGTTCTTCGCTTCGTATGTTAAACCCGTTTATCGACGAACATGACATAATACGAGTTGGTGGTCGACTGCAACGATCACCACTCTCATTTAACGAAAAGCATCCGATTGTACTGCCGAAGCATCGTGTTAGCAGATTGATTGTGGAACATGCTCACTTCCGCTCTTTGCACGGAGGCCCACAACTGACAACAAGCGTGCTCCGGCAGGATTATTGGCTGCTTGGCCATCGTCCATTCATTCGAAAAATAACTCATAAATGTGTCCAATGCACTCGCGAACGTGCATCAATACCACAACAAATTATGGGCAATTTGCCTGCAGCACGTACGACGCCAACACGCCCTTTCCTACACACGGGTCTCGACTATGCGGGTCCGTTTCAAGTTCGCACGGCAAAGGGACGGGGTCATAAAGCACACAAAGCATATCTTGCCTTGTTTGTCTGCCTATCCACACGATCAGTTCATATAGAACTCGTTTCCGACTACTCGTCTGAAGCTTTTCTTGCCGCATTTCGTCGTTTCAGCTCCCGCCGTGGTCTACCATCAGATTTATACAGCGACAACGGCACAACTTTTCAAGGTGCAGACAAAGAACTGCAAAACGCATTTCGCAAGGTTATGCGAGACAGCGACGTCGCGAATTTATTGGCTACGGACGGTGTTAAATGGCACTTTATACCACCTGGCGCTCCGCACTTCGGTGGGTTATGGGAAGCAGGAGTAAAGTGCACGAAACATCATTTGCGTCGAGTTCTCGGATCTCGAACGTTAACCTTCGAAGAATTAACTACCCTACTGACGCAAATTGAGGCCTGCCTTAACTCACGACCTATCGGTCCTATGACTACCGATCCCTGCGATTTTGCTGTCCTGACTCCAGGACACTTATTAATCGGCGCTCCGCTCACTAGCATTCCCGAGCCCTCCGTCCTCGACCTAAACGAAAATCTTTGTCACGATGGCAACTCGTTAGATCAACTCTAGAGCATTTCTGGAAACGCTGGTCGACAGAATACATTCATACCCTTCAAGCACGCCACAAATGGACGAAAGACGAACCGAGTCTAAAGATCGGCGATCTCGTTCTGGTTAGGAACCCTAACTTACCACCTTCGAAGTGGCTTCTTGGTCGAATCATCGAGTGTCATCCGGGTCCTGACGATCGTGTCCGAGTGGTGACTGTTAAAACAGCAGAATCCAAGTTGAAACGACCAATTACCCAAGTCTGCGTACTCCCAATCGAAACTAAACCCGAACGCTCTTCATCCCTAACCACTGAGTCCTCATCGTCATCCAGCGATCTCCCATTTGACGACTGCAATGAACCGGAATCATCGGATTCTATCGCTGACCCAAACGACTAGCCGAAAATGAGACGATCGTTCGCTGTGATGGTTATAAGAGCCACTAAGTAAACTAAGTATTTAGAAACGAAACAATGTCGGGTTCTTTATGTACTCTTGATCGTTAGTGCGCTGCTCTCAGTGAAAGTGCGGATAAAAGTGCAACGAAGCTACAAAAAAAAAAACCAACCCAATGTATATAGTGTATATAGTAGTATAAGATTAAGCTTTAAGTCATTCTAATAATCTCTGATGAAAATTACTGTTATCGCGTTGCTAAAGTAACAAGATGTACGTCCCCGAGCCTCGCATCGTGTCATGGCGGGCGGCGTCACATACTTTGTACATCACGCCGAGGTTACATTCGTCCACAAGGACGAGGCGAGCGGAATGTTCGCGCATTTCACGATCCATGGCTCGTGGTTCGAAGATGTGTTTTGATTTTCGCGCGTCAACCGTCTTCCGCAACGTCTCGCGAATTCTACCGAAATTCCATGTAGATAGGAACGTGAACCCCGGTGACCACTGGTCGAACGAGCACTCGCGTATAGTTCAGTCTCAGTACAATCGCCGTGCCGATTAAAAGCTCTTGTTATACGACTCCGAGAACCGTAGCCGTAATATATGCATCATTGCTTATCAATAAAGTTCAACAACGAGTACGAAGCCCATTTCACCGAAAACATCGCCTCATAATTATTTCCCTGAGTAATCCACCTTAACTTCGCAAATCGATAATTATTTCGATTGAGTAAATCTCTATCAAACTGTGCACGTGGCGAAGGCGCGCACAAGTATTGACTTTGAAAAATCGATTCTGAAATATTTTGTTACTGGTAAATAAAATCTTCTTCCTACTTACGCATACGAGTTATGTAGAAGATTCTCAACATTTTCGAAAGTAAAAATTATCTTTAATGATCTCGACCCGATAAAATATGTTAAAATCGAATTAGAACCATAAAAATCGATTTTGCGCATATTGATCCCGCTGTACCAGCTAACACAGTATTTGCAGGAAAGAGCGGGAAGAGCCACAAGCAGCAGCGTCGTTCTCTCCAGTTCGCACACACATGCTCATTCTTCTTCTTGCTTCTCCTCACACCTACTCTCCCCACTACTCCTTCTCGACCGCGCGATTTCTCCTTCAACTCCTCTGCTCGTGCTCACTTAAAGCATCGGGGTGGGGAAAAACTCTAACATTTCGTCCTATCTGCTTAGCCCCCCCTGGATACTGCCAGATCGACAGCCAGGCCACCGCGAGAACCCGGCCAGTCGTCGCCAGGCCGCATGGAGGGGGTATGGGGAGCGCTAGGCCATCGATCAGCGATCAAGCATCGACCGACGGGGCCGCCCCTACCGCCGTTGCGAACACCAGCGCGCAAGCTTCGTGGGCCAGTGGAGTGAAGAGGAGCGTCGCGTCGAGACAAACAACGCCCGTCCCACCCCACGTCCCGAACAATTTAAAGAGCGTGCGAACAGGTGTATGTAGGGGAAACGTCCGAACCCAGCATTGTATAAACCCGGTGGCAAATAAAGACGATTTTACTTATTTTCCGTGTAATAAAATTATTTGCGCACTCTTGGCCCGAATTAATTTATTGTTACGAAAGATCTATCGTTACATTACATTTTGCGAACAATCATTTTGATCAGATATTCGATTAAGGTACATTGACTTTGAAGGCTTAGACATAACCACAAATTCATCTAAATGTTTTTTAGCGAGGCTCGATTAGTTTTGATACACGATTGCCAAATTTGGGTCGTGTACACGTGATTGTGAAAACATATTCGTGTCATTTTAAAGTGCCCAATATAAGTGTCCACCGTTCGATGCCAAAGAGAGGACGAGCTAACATAGGTCATCGCAGTATGTCAAATGCACGGCGATCTACTTCACTTGCGAACCGCACTGATGACCAGCGTGCGACGGATAATGAATATAGTCGCATTAGCATGCCCCAATTACGTTTGAGAGTGACAAAAGATGAACGAGAAGCAAATAGGTTAAGGATGCAACAAGTTCGTGCACATCAAACACAACACCAGCGAGCACGACAGAATGAACATGACCGATTGCGCCGAAGAGGTGCTCCTATAAACCTGGAACAATCAGCATTCCATTATGATTCCGAAATCGATTACAGTACGGACAGATCAGTAACGATTGGAGAAATGTCAGTCGTTTGTCCACATTGTAAGGCGTTGAAATTCAGGGGCGAAACTCCTGGATTGTATTGCGCAGTTGGGAAAGTGAAATTGCCACAATTGGTCCCACCACCAGAGCCATTACGCTCATTGGTTTCTGGGACAGGAAGTGATTCCACCCATTTCCTGGCTAACAGACAAAAATACAACAGTTGCTTTTAAATGACGTCGTTCCTCGCAACGTATATTGTACGGGAAAATTTCATGCCCACTTTCAAAGTAATTACAACACAATCATCTTTCGCATCATTCGCCGTTGCATCAGAAAAGACATTGAAATCATTCAACATCGTCAATTTCACATCACAATTGCAGATTCAAGGGCGAATATATCATTTAGTAGGAGCGCTGTTGCCACCACCGGATGCGGAACATCAATTCTTACAACTTTGTTTCATGGGCAAGTCTGATGCTGAAGTTAATCAGCGTTGTTATCCCAATCCGACAACGAAGCGATCCATTGTCGAAGAATTGCAAACGTTTCATCAGAACAACGAATAGATCGAATTGTTTAAAATTGCGTTAGATCGGATGCCATGCGACAGCCATAACATCGTCATCAGGGCTGACAAAACGCCGGCGGGTGAGCACGCAAGAAGATTCAATTCGCTGACAATCGACGAAGTGGCTGTTGTTATTGGCGGAGAAAATTTGCAATCGAGAGATATTGTCATTCATCGTCGGAACAATGAATTAAAACGCGTGCCCGAAACACACAGGACTTACGATGCGCTACAGTATCCATTGATCTTTTGGCAGGGCGAGGACGGATACCGTTTCAACATCTAAATGATTAATCCAGTGACTGGTAAATGTCAAAATTTCAACCATTTATTCGTTGATTTTTTTTCATTTAACTGTATGTCGATTGCGATTGCAGACGCCGAAACCAATAAAAAAGTCAGTGCTATGAATTTTTCTTCATACAGACTTATGATCCGTGAAGGCGAATAAAATCACATTTTGAAGTGTCGCCGTCTTTTCCATCAGTTCGCGGTTGACATGTATGTCAAAATTGAGACTGAACGATTAACATATATTCGCTCAAACCAAAAGCAGCTCCGATCTGAAGAATACATTCATCTACGCGATGCGATCAATGCAGACTGCGACGCAAACAACGTGGGAAAAATGACAATTTTGCCGGCCGCTTACATCGAAAGCCCTCGCCACATGCACGAGTACGCGCAAGATGCGATGTCGTATGTCAGACAATATGGCCGCCCAGACCTATTCATAACATTCATCTGTAACCCTCAGTGAATTGAAATCAAGAAGGAACTACTACCCAGTCAAACACCAGTTGACAGACATGATATCACTACGAGAGTTTTTAAACAAAAATTAAAATCTCTGATGAATTTCATCATAAAGCACCGTGTGTATGGCCAAGTTCGTTGTTGGATGTACTCCGTTGAATGGCAAAAACGTGGTCTGCCTCATGCGCACATTTTGCTTTGGTTTGTTGACAAAATTAGACCGGATGAAATCGATTCCATAATCTCAGCCGAAATCCCGGCTGAAGCTTTTGATCCGAAATTCTATGCAGTGGTGACAAAGAATATGATCCATGGACCTTGCGGAGTTTTTAACAACGACTCACCATGGATGGTCGATGGCAAATGTTCAAAGCGATACCCGAGAAACCTGATTGCCGACCATCACAGGCAATAACGGATACCCATTGTATGGTCGGCGATCAGTTGTGGGCAATGGGCGATCTACAGTTGTGAAGGTCAAAGGGCAAGGTGTTGATGTAGACAATCGTTGGATTGTGCCATATTCGCCGATATTGTCCAAGGCTTTTGAGGCTCACATCAATGGAATACTGTTACTCCGTCAAATCGATCAAGTACATATGCAAATATGTAAACAAAGGCAGCGATATGGCTGTTTTCGGTGTGACAAATGCAAACGACGAAATATGTCAGTATCAGATGGGTCGCTACTCGACAAAAGACACCCTACAGTTGTACATTTCTCAGGGCATCTGGAAAACGGGCAACGAGTGTATTTCAATCCAGGGAACGCAGGGGACACAGAGCGGCGTGACCACCGTCGACAACATTGACAAGCTTTTTCTCGGTTTGTCAAGCAGATACTTTCGCTCGCACTTTGCTGTATGCTGAAATGCCACGCTACTACACATGGAACGCATCGTCGAAATCGTTTCAGTAACGGAAACACGGAACGGCAGTTGATGGGCATCTAAATGTATTTGCTTCAGATGCACAGGGTCGAATCTACACTGTTCATCCAAATAACGACGAATGTTACCATCTTCGATTGTTGTTGGTGGACGTTAGTAGTATAATAGGGACAGTTCTGGACCACTTACCGCGGTGACCTGCCTTGAGGCGGTCGGTAAGGTAGATTTCTCTTTTGCCAACGGTGGGTTTGTGTCTGATCCCTCTTGTACCGACGGTTGAGCTCTCTCTTACCGACTGTGCAGGTTATTTAGGTTATCGATAGTGCCGGTTATTTAGGTTATTTAGGGGTCTCGAAGATTGATCGTAAGGATGGTGGGTTTGAGGTTATGTTTTTAGAGAGGCGGGTTCTGGCCCACTTGCCACGGTGACCTGCCTTGAGCCGGTCGGTAAGGTAGATTTCTCTTTGGCGTTATCTGCCAATCCGGTAGATGGCGTTGTCAATCGATTTACCCGCTGCTCGATCCCGCTCAATTGAGTGTTCTACCTTGCCGACGGCAGTCTCAGATGGCGTTATCTACCAATCCGGTAGATGGCGTTGTCAATCGATTTATCCACTGCTCGATCCTGCTCAATATTTACCGACAGCAGCCTCAGATGGCGTTGCCAAGTCTCGCTGCCAATCCGGTAGATGGCGTTGTCTGCTAATCGATTTACCCGCTGCTCGATCCCGCTCAATATTTACCGACAGCAGCCTCAGATAGCGTTATCTGCCAATCCGGTAGATGGCGTTGTCTGCTATAGTCAATCTACCTCTTACCCCACCATCTGTTGATCGAACGTTGGACGATGAGCGTTCTACTTTACCGATCGAACGATGGACGATGCGCGTTCTACTTTATTGCTCGAACGATGAGCGTTATACTTTACCGACAGCAGCCTCTTGCCCCGCCATCTGTTATCAAAAATCGAACCCTGAACATTCCTCTTACCTATAGCTGATCACCGACATCTTACGACGCTTTCTCGAACCTTGTATTACGAGTCGATAACGAATAATCTGCTGTTGCTCCATTTTCAAATGATAATGAATCAGTTGATTGCGAACTATCACGAGTAACGCACAATGCGAGATATTGAAATTATTTTGGATGTGCAAGGGTTCAAAGCACCCAACAGTGAGTTTGTGGCGAAGCAGGTTGCTGTGTTAAAAATGTATTCTGATGGTTCATGGGATTGCACAGAGTTTAGGTGTAAACTAGTCAAACCGTCATACGACTGGGATAGTTTATCAACCAAATATAAAAATGACAACTTGTGGATCGTGAATCATTATGAGGGTATTCCATGGAACGTTTACAATGTGTTATACGGTGAACTCAAGCGATTGTTCGATGATATTGCGGAAGATGCTCGTGTGATTTACGTCAAGGGGGTGGAGAAGAAGCAATTGATTCGAACGATTATTGGAAACTCGAAACCAATTATCGACTTGGAAGATTTCGGTTGCCCAGCATTGCTGAAAACATCAGTGTCGGAATGCTCGAATTCTCCACATCACGAGGGAGTATTGAATTGCAATTGTGCTTTCGAAAATGTGCTACGTATGAAGATATGGTACTTTGAAAATTATTTCTTCGCACCACCATCTTTCGAAAGATCAATGAAAATTCTTCGAGCTGTGGGAAACATTTGCAACATGAAAACAGAAGATATCGCTAGCTTGACCAAAGATTTTATTCTCATGTATGCATACAACGATATCGAAGATGCCTGGGATCGTCTACCCAACATCATGCAAATGGATGAGGATATTATGAAATATCGTCGTTGTCGGAAACATTATGGGAAAATGATTGATGCCGATGATTTCGATGGACCTCCCCCTTTGATAAAAAACTGTCCCAAATGTATACAATGTATTGAATAAAACCATTATTTCATTTTAATATTTCTTTTTCCTGCAAAACTCTCACAAGTTCGAACAAGTCTCGTTGTTGAAATATTTAAGAAAAATCGTTATTATCCTGAGAACGACACGATGTGGTGCATTCATGGTTGGGATTCGGGGGTTGGATACATAAAAATGATTTGTAAACAATAAATTATTTGAAGAGAACATTGTATTTACATAGAGCATGATATTCGTTGAGCCAAATCTTCAGCGATTTTACATTTTCAGTAGCACAATTAAATTTGGGGATATTTGAACGAAGAGGAAATCGGGTGAAAGATGAAATTGTTGGTAGTTTCCGCAGTGAAGAGCACTGGAGCGTTTCCATGTCAACGATGGAGGATGATTCATCCATAATTCTGGTCAACCATATTTTTTTCTCCAATCCTTTCACGTAAATAGTTCGGGCAGGTTGCAACATGGCTTTAATCATCTTATCAGTTGTTCCATAGGGTAACTCGCCCGACGTCCAAGACAATCCAAGGAAATCTAGCTGGAGTCCTGAATTCATAACTCGATATTTCACTGGTAATCCCATCCGTGCGCATGGCGGTGCAAAGAGGAACGTTGTGGGCTGAGCTGCTTTGTCATCGTTGACTGCTATTACAGCAAATTCTTCCAGCGCAAAATCATTAGTAGCCTGCTTCAACCCTTGAATATCCACAATCAAGTCCATCTCGAACGGGCAACTGACTCGAGTCATAAGGCCACTCTTCTTCCCCCACCACTGACTGGATTCACAAGTCCGATTTATTGATCCAGGAATTATGAGAATTATCGAAACCTAGCCACTTTACAAACAGTCTGTTTGATTGTTTTTTCAAAACTTTTTCAATTAAATAAATATCAGAATGTTTTACTCTAAGGAGCTCTTGTTCGTAGAAACCACCAGCAATCGATTCATCCTGATAATCTTTCAATTTATATGTGACAGGATTAGTTTTCGCTACTTCGGTGATTGTGAATATTTCAGTTGTCCAATTGGGGGTATACCCTTTAGCAAATTGATTCTTATACTTGCTAATTCGAACTTTATCACCGACATTGAACTTTCTCTTCGTTGTACGAATAATTTCCGGTTGTTTGTATACTCGATGCAGTAAACTTTTAGCATTCTCGATTGAAACATCTTTTGGTTTCATGCTTATTGTGCGATGGATCGTGTTGTTATAAGATAGCACTAAATCATCCAAAATGTCCGTCCACTTATAAGTTCCGCGTAAGCTAAACTGTTTCCACATTTTGTTTTTCAATGTACGATTGAATTGTTCGCAAATTGATGCTTTTAAATTGCTGAATGTTGAGTACATATGAATATTGTATTTCTTCATGAGAGACAGGAAATGTTTATTGTAAAATTCCTTGCCATTATCAACGTGTAATTTCGATGGTACACGTCCTTGAGTAAGTATAGACTTAATTGCGGCGGTAGTTTCACCTCCGGTCTTATTCTTTATTGGCACGACCCATGCAAATTTTGAGAATATATCGATAATTGTCAAAAGATACTTGTATTTGTTGTTTTGACGCTCGTAAGCTGACATATCAACGAGATCAGCTTGCCAAGTCTCATCGAATCCCTGAATGTTAACACAACGTCGAGGATAGTTTCGGCGAGCAGGCTTATGCAGCTCGTTCACCAATGCTTTTTTGTGCTCGCTCATTTTCGATTGCGAGTAATCGAGCATCAGCGTTGTAAATGGCGTGAGAATTACGAATGGCTAAATCTTTTATGGTTTCAAGCTCAACATTCAATTTTTTTATAATATTATGTACTATTGTCTCGAGACCCTGAGCCAACAATTCATTACTATCATTCATTTCTTTTCGCAGAGATTTAACAGTGCCGTGCAACTTCTTTTGTAATATATACAGCGTGGCTGCATCACTCGGTTGTTCAGGATCGGTCACATTACATAGTTTTCTGTTTTGCATGTCATACTGATCATTCTCCGTTAATTTAAATCCAATGCTCAAATTACCGGGAAATCCGCGGTTTTTAACAATCGCACTCTTATCCAACTGGCGTCCGAACACATCGACGCTCATCCTACAAATGATCATCTTGTAAATGCATCATGGTTTAATAAATGATTCCAGCTTCGCGTAATTCCTCGATAATCGACATGATTTCATTCGAGTGAGATGAATTGCCTGCTGTTTGAGATGCCAGGAGCAGACGGAGACGGTCTACCAACTCATTCGGATCATCCCAATAAACATAATCAAAATTTGCATCTTTTTTCGCTACTTTGTATTGAGGCATGCCCCCACCGACGCGTGATTGGTCATCAATTATTTTTGCGATATATTGTTCAAATTTTGAACCGTTACTCCCTCGAATCACCCCATCAGATCGATAATACTTTTTATGAGCATTCGTTCTGATAACAATAGCTTTATAATTCTCTAAATCTTGCGAGTTGATGAGCAAACGATTGGGCTCGTTTTTAAACAAGAGTTCGATAAGTCCAACAGTTTTATCATACTTTGTATCACCGACATAAAAAAAGGAATCTGGTTGAAAATTTATGGATGCATTACCAATCATTAACCTATCTCCGGTTAGGTTTCGCACACCATACGAACAATCTAGGAGAGTCTTTTGCCCCGATCGTAATAACGTGAGATATCTATTTATCATTTCATTTGCTTCAACGGTTGGCGCAGCAATCTTTTCATTCACTTCAACGGTTGGCGCAGCAATCTTTTCATTTACTTCAACGACTGGCGCAGCAATCTTTTCATGATCATTAATTTCATCCTCATCGTCGGTGAAGAACTCCTCATCATATACTGATTTAAAGGATTCATTTCGAGACGAATTTCCCTGTTCGCTATAACTCCCGTTATCCAGATTTTCATGTTTCATTCGATCTACTAACTCATTTTTGATATCACTTTCTCCTTCGTCCTCTTCCTTTTTCACTCGGGTTTTATTGCGATCATTAGCCGCATATGACACATTAACCAATTTTTCCAGTGGATCAACGATTGGTTTGAATGCTTCGTGTATCGCATGTTCATGAGCCTCTCGCCCGATCTTCAATGCTCGATGCTTTTTACGAATTGCATCACTGGCTTTCACAATTTGACGTAAAACATCGCTTTCTCTACGAATATTTTCGCTCTTCATGTTGCACGAACGAAGTCGGAGGTGCTACTGCTTTGGAATCTTCTCGTTGCCGTATACTTATTCGATACGGACGAAACAGTCGAATCCTTTTCGATATCTACCCTTATCAAGATCACAATCCTTGTCGATCATGAGAAACCCATACTTATCGATCCAGCAAGATGAACATAAAGTCTTAAATTCAGCATAGGACATATCGGTATTCACATGATCATTATATACATGCTTGAGATTCATATCATCCTGTTTGAATAATATCAATAAATTTGCATTATCCCGCACGAGATGTTTAGGGATACGAGCGTACGTTTGACAAAGATAAAAACAGTCGACGTTTTCGTGTCTACCCATAGAAAAATAAGCTCGGATATTATCCTGCTTCTCACATGCTACATCATCGAAAACAAAAATGGAGTTCGGTTTCGCATCGTTCGGTGACACAACGTTTTCGTGCTCATTAAAGGGAAAAAATTCAACACCATCGATGGGTTGTAGTAATTTTTCCAGTAGCCTATATTTCGGTTGTTTCAACGATTTCGAATAAATGTAAACGTTTTCAAAACACAATCCATTTGGATGAGTTATGAGGGTTAGTAGGGCGTTCGTTTTTCCACAATTCGATGGGCCACAAAACACTGCGCGAACGCTATTCGGTAATAAATGACCATGTTTTTTTCGTTCATCTTGTTGCCCCATGAACCGATCAAAATTCATGACGGGCAGATCAACCGATTGTTTCTCGAACCTCATGATGTTCACGACTGACGTGAAATTGTATAATAACGGACTTATAAGATAAAAATGATCAGTAGTCAATCAACCTTCGTGTGATTATGATCGTGAATGGTTGCATGAAAGAGAGAAAAAAGCGTGGCAAGGGTTTGGTAAACAGATTGATAAATAAACTTCCCATTGAATTGCATTTGCCGGGCTATCAATACTGTGGACCCGGTACGAAGCTAGCGGAACGTCTAGCTCGAGGTGATTTGGGTATCAATCCACTGGACAACGCTTGCAAGGAACACGATATCGCATACTCGAAAAATCGCGAAAACATCGCAGCTCGACACGCGGCTGACAAGGTTTTAGCTGAGAAAGCTTGGAAACGGGTATCGGCCAGCGACGCAAGTTTCGGTGAAAAAGCTGCAGCGTGGGGCGTCACAAAAATTATGAAGACTAAAAGGAAATTAGGTATGGGAGTGAAGAAACCCGATAGCAGCGTTGAACTGAAAAAAATAATTGGAGCAGCTAAAAAAACAATGACTCAAAGCAATAATTCACGTGTACTCATCGAATCAGCTTTGAAGGGTGCACGAGCAGCGATTAAAAAAGCCGGTGGTAGAAGTAAATTGCGTACACCACGTATTCTACCCGTGCCAAAGAAAGTAGGAGGATTTCTGCCATTTCTCGTACCTATTTTCGCGGGTCTCAGCGCTGCTGGAGCTCTGTCCGGTGGTGCAGCAAGCATAGCTAAAGCTGTAAACGCTGCTCAGGCAGCTAAGCGCGATTTAGAGGAAAACAAGAGGCATAATAAAACAATGGAAGCTATAGCATTGGGTAAAGGATTACATTTGAAACCATATAAAAAAGGATTTGGTCTTTATGTGCAATCAAAAAACGTGAAGTAACGCTACCACGTCGCCCCCTAACCGATTCCGATCTATCAAAGTATGCTAGAATTATGAAGATTCCACACTTCCGAGGAGTTTTCATGCGAGATGAATTACCCAAAAGCGGACCATTCAAAGATGAATCGGCAATTATTAATCTCGAAGATAATAATGGACCGGGAACGCACTGGGTGGCATACAAAAAAACTAATAACCAAGTAATTTACTTTGATAGTTTCGGGGATCTTCGACCGCCAATGGAATTTATCGGTTATGCGGGCGTTGGTAGCGTTAACTACAACTATAATCAGTATCAAGACTATGATGCGGTAGAATGTGGACATTTGTGCTTAAAATTTCTTTGTAATCAACTAAATCGTAAAAACAAATATTCTCTATATAAACCTATATCATGATGGTTCAAATTTAGTTGTCAATCAGTCCCTCATCATGAATGATACTTTGACTTTGACTATATCCGGAACATCATCCGTTCTCCAGGCACAATATTTTCCACCTATCGAACTTTCTCCATATAAAAACTATACTCTAGGGCTTGTGGAATTATTAACGTTCAACTCCATTCCCAACATAGACGTTGGTAACAATAAAATTCACATTGGTACGGAGGTTATAAGTGTGCCTACCGGTAGCTATGAATTGGAGGATATTGAGAATTATGTGAAGCAAGTGTTGGCCGATAAAAAAGCTGTTATCGAAATCAAACCAAATAATAATACTTTGCGCAGCCAAATTACGTGTAATCGTGACATAGATTTTACACCCGATGACTCCGTTGGAAGGTTACTAGGATTCACCCGACGTATTTTGAAAGCTAATAAAAACCACGAGTCTGATCTTCCTGTAGCCATTCTGAAAGTGAACGCTTTACGAGTCGAATGTAATCTCACGACCGGAGCATACATCAACGAGCGCAAAGTACATACGATCCATGAATTCTTTCCATCAGTACCACCTGGATATAAAACCATTGAAGTCCCATCACACGTAATTTATTTACCAATTATTGGCAAGACAATTGATCACATTCAATTGCGAATAGTGGATCAAGATGGTGATTTAGTTAATTTCCGCGGAGAAGTTATAACAGTACGACTACACATAAAATCAGCTTGATCAGAATGGGTATCGTTTTTAATGCCAAACGCATTAATTATAATAAGCCACAATGCGTGAACCAAATCAGTCGACGACCTACTCTCAAGGTGTTAACACATCAGAACACTCAGTTTCTGAAAAACCTAGGATTAAAAATCAAACTAGGAGGAAAAAAATTGTAAACCGACTTGAAATACTTTGTATCTTCTGCTGCATACAATGGAAGAGGAAGCGATAAATATTCATACGCCCATTGTTTTTGATGAATCTATAGTACACTATGAAATTCATGCTCATCAGCCTTATGCATCATCAACTTTCAATAACAGTGATGAAATAAGAATAGCTGTGCAGCATCAAGATCTCAGAGTATTACCTAGCAAGAGCTCGCTGCACATAAGAGGAAGAATCGTGAAAGCCGCAGAAGATGTTGCCACTGCTGCAACGAGTCTTGTCAACAATGCTATTTGTCATATGTTCGAAGAAGTGCGATATGAACTTAACGGTATAGAAATCGATCGAAACAAAAATGTTGGTCTAACGAGTTTAATGAAAGGTTATGTATCTCGAAATCCCAGTGAAAAATCATTGATGGAAAATACAGGATGGCTAGACGTTGAAGAAAGTATAAAGTTGACTAGCGATGGTTACTTTGACGTATGCATACCTCTCAGCTTAATGTTTGGATTTGCCGAAGATTATCAGAAGATTGTCATCAATGCTAAACATGAGTTAATTTTGTCTCGATCGAAAAGTGATGTGAATGCAATCATACAGACAGCTGCTGAAGAATTCAAAATTATCATACATAAGGTGGAATGGCTTTTGCCATATGTAACAATTTCAGATCAAAGGAAAATCGAGCTACTGAATTTTATTGCTAAAGATGTTGCAATTCCAATAAGTTTTCGAACTTGGGAATTATACGAGTATCCGCTACTCCCGAATACCACGAGACACGTGTGGACAGTCAAGACGTCTTCGCAGCTAGAAAAACCTCGATTTGTAATTCTGGGATTTCAAACGGCCAGAAAAAACAAGATGGAAAAGAATGCAAGCCATTTTGATCATTGTAAAATTAGTGATGTGAAACTGTACTTGAATTCACAAAGCTATCCCTATGGTAGCCTGAATCTCAATATCGATCAAAATCAGTATGCTTTGCTCTATGAGATGTATGCGAATTTTCAATCTGCTTATTACAATAAGAAAACTGAACCATTATTGAACAAGAGAGATTTCTTGCAATATGCCCCGTTAATTGTAATTGACTGCTCAAGGCAAAATGATTCATTGAAAACTGGCCCAGTCGATGTTCGTGTAGAATTTGAATCAAAGAATAATTTCCCGGCTGAAACATCCGCATACTGTTTGATTTTGCATGATCGAATAGTAGAATATAATCCAATCAGTGGTGGGGTAAGAAGAGTGGTATAAGAGTCAGCTTTATAAAATGACTCGCGTCAGTTGCCCGTTCGACATGGACTTGATTGTGGATATTCAGGGGTTTAAGCAGCCGATTGATGCGTTTGTGCTGAAAGAAATTGCTGTAATACCAGCCAGCGACGAGAAAGCGGCTCAGCCCACGACGTTCTTCTTCGCACCACCGTGCGCATGGACAGGATTACCAGTGGAATATCAAAAAATAAATTCATGGCTCGAGCGAAATTTCCCCGGATGGTCTTGGGAGTCGGGAGAATTACCCTACGGAGCAGCTACAAATATAATCAAAGCCATCTTGAAACCTACTCGAACCATTTACGTAAAAGGCTTGGAGAAAAAAAGATGGTTGACCAGCATCATGGATGAATCATCAGCATCGTCCATCGTTGACTTGGAAACGCTCGAGTGTCCTTCACTACGAAAACTACCAACAATTTCATCTTTTACCCCATGTCCTTATCATCCCGATATCTCTGAATTTCATTGTGCTACGAGAAATGTACAATCGTTGAAAAATTGGCTTAGAGGGTATCATGCTGTGAATACAACGTTCTTTTGAAATAAATAACATGTTACTGGTAAAAATGATTTTTTATTTGAAAATCTCCTCCTCCTCCTCCGCACAAAATATAATAATATTTTCACAAAATCGATAGCGAATACGATAGTCACTGATGTTACTACAGTTCGTCACATCACGATATCGATGTGTGTCCAAGATCAAACGGCTTGGAATTCGAGACTGTTGTATTTTCCACCATGGAAAACCAATGACAGATGACCGTCTTTGGCGGTTTTCACTGTCCTCTTCAGTAGATTTTCATCAGCCTCGAAAACACGGAAGATCCTCTCTGGCAGGAAAACGACGTATTCATTGGCTATTTCGACGAGAATCCTCTCACCATATTTAGTTCGAACGGTCTTGAGATTGCTGACAAGATGTTGTTTCTCCGGTTCCATATCTCGCAGCTTCCTCGTTGGAAGAAATTGCTTGACATTGCTCGCCTCGTTGAGGGATGATAGATCCATTGTCTTGCAATTGAAGATTCACGAAATTTTCTTGCACAAATCGTATGTCCGATCTCGTTCTTATGAGGTTTTTCACTTCGTCGATGTTTCGCAAAAGCAATTCAATTCGTTCTTTAAGCTCGATGCGTCTATCTGGCATCCCGATTTTAGTTCGTGTGATTCAAATCAAGTCGGTTATATCATGGTACCAAGCTGGCTCCTCCCCCCCAACTATAAGCTCAGTCTTGAAAGAGAGGAAAGAAATAGGAGAGGGGAGAGCAGCGTAACCGAAAATCGTTGCACGTGCAAACTCTTTCAAAGGGATACCGCATTTTCCTGAGAAGTTAATTTCCAAGAATTGTGACTCATCGTGCAAACTCTACAGAGAGAGATTCAACGCCCCCCCCCCGGATGTTTGAGGTCCGTGAAACGTGATCTCACCGCCGATTCATCTTGCTTCCTTATCATCGATGACGTGACACATGAACGCGTTTAGCCGAACGCATTCATCTAGCCGCTACCAAAATTTAATTATAAGATCAGAGTACCGCGACAATTCTCAAATCCATGATTTTTCAAACGCCGAAGCACTGTTAGGCAGGAGGGCGTCAGATGGCGGGCTGTAAGATTGCTCTGCCAGGTTCAAGAGAGCGCCGCAAGATGTCAGTGATCAGCTGTCTGAAACGTTCATCGTTCGATTTTTGAAAATTATTCGTTATCGACTCGTAATACAAGGTTCGAGAAAGCGTCGCTCCATC
The DNA here is from genome assembly GCA_963971145.1 of Sussaba pulchella. NCBI lineage: Eukaryota > Metazoa > Arthropoda > Insecta > Hymenoptera > Ichneumonidae > Sussaba > Sussaba pulchella. The sequence continues at coordinate 6,686,537 of OZ020166.1, forward strand.
GATGTTCGTAACAGATATTTCTTCCACGAAGAACGATGTTTATGCTATTTTTTAGGCTTAAAACCATAGCTTATGAAACCATATCGTTGAGGATTAACTTTTCCGTAATAAGGTGTACTTCCGCTGATCTGATTATTCGTATGAGAAGGAGGGGGAAAATTTCGATGCTGTTCTTCCGCGAATTTTTTCAAACTTTGAGATATCGGATTTTTTTCCATAATTCACTCAGCGGGATCGAGCAGTGGGTAAATAGATTGACTATAGCAGACACCGCCATCTACCGGATTGGCAGCGAGACTTGGCAACGCCATCTGAGGCTGCTGTCGGTAAATATTGAGCGGGATCGAGCAGTGGATAAATCGATTGACAACGCCATCTACCGGATTGGCAGATAACGCCATCTGAGACTGCCGTCGGTAAGGTAGAACACTCAATTGAGCGGGATCGAGCAGCGGGTAAATCGATTGACAACGCCATCTACCGGATTGGCAGATAACGCCAAAGAGAAATCTACCTTACCGACCGGCTCAAGGCAGGTCACCGTGGCAAGTGGGCCAGAACCCGCCTCTCTAAAAACATAACCTCAAACCCACCATCCTTACGATCAATCTTCGATACCCCTAAATAACCTAAATAACCGGCACTATCGATAACCTAAATAACCTGCGCTGTCGGTAAGAGAGAGCTCAACCGTCGGTACAAGAGGGATCAGACACAAACCCACCGTTGGCCAAAGAGAAATCTACCTTACCGTCCGCCTCAAGGCAGGTCACCGCGGTAAGTGGTCCAGAACTGTCCCTATTATACTACTGACGTTCGTGGTCCGACGTCGTTTCAACAACTGAAAACCGTTAATGGGCATCTGTGTGCAACTTACCGCGAGTCGTGTCAACTCTTACAGTTGCTCGAGAATGATTCGCATTGGGACAATACGCTCAAAGATTCCGCCATATCTTCATCACCGAATCAAATTCGCACATTGTTTGCGATTATCACATCCACATGTTCCTCTTCGAATCCAAACGATTTGTGGGTCAAATATAAGGACGACATGTCTGAGGATGTTTTGCATCGTGTGCGCCGCCATACTTCAAATCAGACATTAGAAATGACAGCAAAAATGCACAATGAGGCATTGATCATGATAGAAGACATGTGTTTATTGATGGCAAATAAAGTGTTGTCGCATTTGGGCATGATATCACCTAATCGTCCAATGCACGATGCATTCAACCTCGAATTACAAAGAGAACAACAATACGACACCAAAGCATTAGCCGAAGCAGTTTGTAAAAATGTTTCGCAATTGAATCAACAACAAAAGCCTGCGTACGTCTCTCTGATAGAAGCTGTGAATAAGGGAACTGGTGGCATTTACTTCCTGGATGCTCCCGGAGGGACTGGAAAAACTTTCTTAATTTCATTGATTTTGGCGTCGACTTTGATAGAAGGCGGGAGAACTGCACATTTTGCATTGAAATTGCCACTGAATATGCAAATCAACGAGACACCAACTTGCAACATCGTACGAAACAGTGCAGTGGCGAAGATTCTACAGAGATGCAAATTAATCGTTTGGGACGAATGCACGATGGCCCACAACAGGTTACCGGTGATTTTCGTCAGACTCTCCCTGTTATCCCACGATCAACCGCAGCTGACGAACTAAACGCGTGCTTGAAATCATCAAATTTGTGGCGGCATGTGAAGACCCTCCGATCGACGACTAACATGCGAGTGTTTTTGCAACAAGATCGAAGTACAGATGTGTTTTCGAAGCAATTGTTGGACATTGGCAATGGAAAAATCGCAGTTGACATCTCGACTGGATTCATCACATTGCCCAATGATTTCTGCCAGTTGACCGAATCGAAGGAAGAACTCACTCAATGTGTTTTTCCGAACATTGAGCAAAACTTTAGAAACCATGATTGGCTAAGCGAACGAGCAATATAGGCGGCAAAAAATAAAGATGTCGATGATCTCATCGCGACCATTCAAAATTTCATTCCGGGACAGCTGTTTTCATTCATATCGGTTGACACAGTTATCAATCAGGATGAAGTAGTCAACTATCCTACAGAATTCTTGAATTCGCTGGAATTGTCAGGATTACCACCTAACAATTTGCAATTGAAAGTAGGCTCAGTCATCATCATGTTGTGTAACATTAATCAACCTCGACTGTGCAATCCAACGAGACTGGCTGTGAAAAAACTTTTGAACAACGTCATCGAGGCGACGATTATCAAAGGAAAGTACCAAGGGGAGGATGTTTTAATTCCGCGGGTCCCGATGATTCCAACCGACGTCCCATTCGAGTTCAAACGGCTGCAATTCCCCGTGCGTCTGGCTTTCGCGATGACTATCAACAAAGCACAAGGCCAGTCGTTGGAAGTTTGCGGGATTAACTTGGAGTTTCCGTGTCTCGCGCATGGATAACTGTATGTCGCGTGTTCCCGTGTCGGCAAGCCATCATCTTTGTTTGTTTACGCGCCGGAAAACAAAACGGAAAACGTATTTTACCACAAAGCTTTGCATTGAAAGTTAACCTTATTCATTTTCCATGTAAATACAAAGCTGCAAGTTGGAACTTGCAACTTGCTTCCTCGGAATCGTAGGTAGTGAACGAAGGTTCCTCCATGATGAATTATTTTTTTTGTTCTGAATCTGATAGATTAAACGGAGATATTTATATGAGTGGTCATTTTCTATTTAATCTTTGGCTTCCTCATAGAGCAAGAGCAAGTTCCAACTTGCAGCTTGTTTTTGGAAATTTGAAAACGATACAAAATCCGATTCACGGCTTGAATCATGACGAAAATTATAGTTAAAGAAGGGGTTATAGAGCTCGACATGCCTCCAAAATTTGGAGGCTGTAGCTGAAACTGTTCTTAAGTTATAATCGTTTGAATCTTGGTCATAATTTATTTATATATTTAATTTAATTGGGAGGTCATAAATTTAGAGGTCGATTGGTTAAAGTTAACGAAAGTCATAGCGACAAATTTGTTTTTTCGAAAAATTCAAAATATCATAAAATCGAAAATTATTGATGGATTCGGCCCAAATGCAATACCAACAAACATTAGATACAAATCTCTTTGTCAAAAGCTATTTAGATGAATATCTCAAAATTTGCGACAGTTATAGTGCGTACGTCCTTTTTTTGGAAATTTGAAAACGACACAAAATCCGAGCGACACCTTGAATCATGACCAAAATTATAGTCGAAAAAGGGGTTATAGAGCTGCACATGCCTGCGAAATTTGGGGGCTGTAACTGAAACCGTTTTCGAGTTATACACGTTTGAATTTTGGGAGTCCATTACACACACACACACACTCATAGACATACACACATACATCCGGACATTTTCTAAAAATGTGTTTTCTGGACGTTTTAGAACATTCTGAACATGGTGACATGAATATCTCGAAAAAAAAATTGTTCACCGTCACATAGCTTCCTCTATGTGGAAGCAAAAACATTGAATTCATTTGAATTACGAACGAGATTGATTTAATCACTAAACGAAAGTAAAAACGTACACCAACCAATATTGTTGATATCAATTAATTGGAGCTCGGAAGGTTGACTGGAATTCATAATCGCCTATGAGGAGTTACAATCAAATCAGTTTTAGGTGGTACGAAGTTCACCGGGTCAGCTAGTATATATGAGGTAGTTCATACCAAATCGACAAGGTTTTTCCCTGACCCCTTTTGATTCAACTAATTATTTTATATGTTTTTGTATCAACTAAACGGAGTATTCACGATTTTTTTCAATTTTTTTAATCGAACGGTTCAAAAGTTATGAATTTTTTTCAAAATCTTACCCTTTTTTTCAAACGCTCGTAACTTTCGAAATAATGGCTTAAGTAAAGTTTTTTTTTCAAACGTTGGGTTTTGTCCAATTTTTTCAAAAAAAAATACTCGAAAATTTTAAGAACTGTTTTTGACCTCTATTTTTGCATTTTTGAGTTTTACACATTTTTTTCGAACTGTAGGTCATATTTCATTTTTTTGAAAAATTGATATGTTAAAGTACACGTAATTTAACATATTGTCTGTCATTCTCATGATGAAATTCGGCCCCGTTCTTTTTTTATCAAAACTAAATTTTATTGGTTTATAAGAGCCCAATTTTTTAATTTTGGAAACACTTTTCTATAATTTATAATTTTGAAATACGGTTTCTTCGAATGTATCGAAAATTGATTGAGTTACTACTTTTTGAAAGTATAATATCAAAGTCAATATATTGTTTTGGTGTTTTCCAATTTAGAAAAAGTTCTCTAGGAAAATTGTAATTTAAAAAAAAATTTAATCCTCTATATTCGTCAAACAATGACTATCCCGTGCTTCAAATTCTACGACCATCAAATTTGAAAAAAAAAACAATAATTTTTCTAGAAAACTTTTTCTAAATTTGAAAACACCAAAACAATATATTTACTTTAATATTATACTTTCAAAAAGTAGTAACTCGACTAATTTTCGGTACATTCGAAGAAACCATACTTTTAAATTATAAATTATAGAAAAGTGTTTAAAAATTTTAAAAATTTGGGCTCCCATAAACCAATAAAATTTGGTTTTGAACCATTCAAAATTTAATTTAAAAAAACGGGGCTGAATATCATCATGAAACTTACAAACAATACGTTAAATTACGTGTACTTGAACATATAAATTAAAAAAAAAATGAAATATGACATACGGTTCGAAAAAAATTTGTAAAACTAAAAAATGCAAAAATAGAGGTCAAAAACAGTTCTCAAAATTTTCGAGTATTTTTTTTTCTTTGAACAAAAACCCAACATTTAAAAAGAAAGAAAAAAATTTTCCTAAGCCATTATTTCGAAAGTTACGAGTGTTTGAAAAAGAAGATAGGATTTCGAAAAAAAATCCTAACTTTTAAACCGTTCAATAAAAAAAATTATAAATGCTCCATTTAGTTGGTACAAAAATATATAAAATAATCAGCTGAATCAAAAGGGGTCAGAGAAAAACCTCGTCGATTTGCTATGGACTACCTCATATATATTTTTATGTATAGAAATAGGGAGAAATGAGCTTTGCTGCATATTCGAGGTATTATGGCCTTTATTATATTATTTATTTTATTAAAAAGTAAAATATACACAAAAATGGATACATATGGAGAATATAAAATAGAAAAACAATATTCATGAAAACCAACACCGAATTCATGTACAATATTATCACTATTATATTGGTTCCCCGACATTTCAACCGAAGATAAAATAACCGCGACATAATAACTGCACGACAAAATAACTACGATATAATAACCACGACGAAATAAACGAGACAAATCAACCAAATCATAAAACAACCGAGTGTCAAAATAACCACAGCAAACCCAAAAAAATAATCGAGTACCCAAATAACCTAAATAACTAAATAACCTAAAAAAAGAAATAAATTACAAATAACCCTAAATCTCCGAGTACCCAAATAACGTAAAAAAATAAACAATAGTAAAACACAAAAAATTCAAACATAAAACACGAAAAATTAAAAATGTTAATCTTAATCAATGTTAATTTGGTTGCGGTTATTTTATCGGCAGGTCACTTCGTCCCCGGATTTTCGATCGCAGTTATTTTGTCTTTGGGTTATTTTGTTATTTGGTTATTTTCTCCAGAGTTGCAATGTCGGGGTTATTTTGTCGCGGTTATTTCATCGTCTGGTTATGTTTAGTCGTCCGGTTATTCTGTCGTTTGGATAATTCGGTTATTATGTCGCAGTTATTTTGTCCGCGGTTGAAAAGTCGTGTCACCTGTTACGTCCCCGTAACGCCACCACACAGACGCCTGAAGGGCTGCAACCCTCGAAACACGGGCGCGAGTGTATGGCCTTCTTCAAGGGGCATACAAAGATATAAGGGAGGGGATTCTTGGGCCTTCAGCTCGAAAAGATAAGATTCTTCCCACCTTTTTGCATAAAACTAAGAAGTGGGAAACGGGAAATTTTAACCAATGAGACACAAAGAAAATTTGCCCTTTCCCACCCTTACCACTAGCTTCGTAGTTAAAAGCGAAACACGTCTTAGAGAATAAGAAGGTGGGAGACGGTGTTTTCAACCAATAATAAATAAGGAAAACTACCCTCTCCAACCTTGTTAAATATTTTGTGTGGTCCCGAAATTGTATAAAAGGGCCACACACGCGTCTTTTACTCAGTAATTATTCAACCTCCGACGTCTCAACATCTCTTAAAATCATTTCGGGCCCAGTCCCAACTAATAAATATTTTTCAAGTACAATTCGAAGAAAAAGGACCCTAACTTTTGTAAGTTTCCTCTCAATCCTCTTTCCTACTACCAAACTACCCCTTGTGAGTAACGCGTACCCACGCGGACTCACATCCTTCCAACTCCGAGAGTAACGCGTACCCACGCGGACTCTCATCTCCTTAACCCGAAGGTAACGCGTACCCACGCGGACCTTCATAAAATCCAAATCCGAGAGTAACGCGTACCCACGCGGACTCTCATCCCAAATCACGGGAGTAACGCGTACCCACGCGGACTCCCATTCTTTTGCTAATTAAATTAACACTAGTTTTAGATATAAAGGTAACGCGTACCCACGCGGACCTTTATCACACACACACACTAACCTATACATACATTTTACACTTTATTCTCAATAAATATCCCAAATATATATATATAAAAATAACACTTTATTCTGAATCAAACCGTCAGCCCGTATCCCCGACCAATTAGCATTTGCTAAGGTCAAAAACAGGGCAATTCTAAGATATTGTTACCCCAGACGTAACATACCTTTCTTTTTGGTGACAGCGGTGGGATACAAAGACGATTTGATTCTAAGTCATGTCAGTTGACCACACCCCAATCAAAAAGTAAATATTTCAACAAACCCTCTTATTCCTAGTCAAAACGTTATACCCCCATCCGCCGAAATGCCTGTGGGAGCATCACAGATTGTATCCCTTAAGGATGCAATCAAAGTGGTATCCGAATTCGACGGATACAATATTCCCGTTTTCGAATTTATCGATAGTTGCGAGGAAGCATTAGGTATGCTTCCCGCAAACGTAGAACAAAATTTAGTTAAATTGATTCGAACAAAAATTATAGGAGAAGCAAAAAAATCCATTCAGGGAGTAAAATTCGAGAATTTAAAGACTTTAGCCGCGTATTTAAAAGATTTATACGCCCCCGCGAGAACAGTTAATCAGGTACGACGAGAATTAGGGACGTTAGTACAGCTAGAAAATGAAGATATTATAAAATATATAAATCGCGTGCGCGAAATCGGAAATCATATTATCGAAGCCTTCAAAAGTAACAATAACGGGGAAATAAACGACGAAAATAAAAATTCTGTCGAAAAAGAGTGCGTAGAAAGTTTTCTCGACGGCCTTAGGCCAGATATACAAATACGAATGGAGAAGACGTACGCTACGCTAACGGACGCCGGTAAGGACGCAATTAAAATCGACAGAAAACAGACGACTATGAACGAACTACGCAACCCTAAACCCACAAGTAAATCTACACCTCGGCGAGACGTAGGGACGGTTCAGACAAGCGCCATAAATTGTCAAATTTGTAAACGCGCGGGTCATACGGCCGACATGCTGGTTCAGGAACCAAGGCGTCGGGCCTTTTCGAGATAAGGACACTCGACCCGCTCGAGGAGCGGATAAGCCGTTAGTAAACAGAAATAATATCACCCAACCCCAGAAAACTTGTAGGTATTGTAAAAAGGACGGGCATATTATCGATGAATGTAGGAAGAGGGATTATAATAATAAACAGCGAGCTCAGGGAAACTCCAACGGTCTCTCGAAGAACGGGGTTCATCGGGAGACCCCAAATACATACAAAGAAACCCCTCGTACAGCCTTCGCGATATCAACACAAAACGAGTCCGAGTAGCGTACGTGAATTTGAGACAACGCTGCCGACCCCCGACAATACAGATAGAGTCATCAGTTGTGAATTCTCCCGTAGAATTAATGGTCGATTCTGGTTCTGAACCCAATCTCGTGAAAAAGGCTTAAGTGAAATCGGAATCTCATATAGATAAGTGGGATATCTTAGAATTGCACGGAATAACGGCGACACTCGTAGAAACCTTAGGGTCCTTCTCGGTAGACATCTTAGGAAGTCCAGTCGTCTTCCATATAGTTGCAAACGATTTTCCGATCGAACAAGCTGGGATATTGGGTAATGAATTTTTCCAGAGATATAAGGCCACAATTGATTTCAAAGAGCACTGTCTATATTGGAAGGATAATAAAATCCGATTCTCGTGTCCGGAGGTAGTAACCATTCCTGCGCGCTCAATTTCAACTTTTTATGTGAGAGTAAAAAACACTGAAATTACAGAAGGCTACTTACCCAAGCTAGAGGTCGGAGAAAATATTTATTTCGGTAAAGCGTTAGTCACAAATATTCAAGGTGTCGCGTACACCAAAGTCTACAACACGAGAGAGGAAGATATCGATATCGAAGTTCCTACTCTCACTCTTCAAGAATTTGAAGAGAATACAAAATCTACAAAATCTACTAAATCAATTGAATCAATTAAATCAATTAAATCTACTAAATCCACTAAATCTACTAAATCTACTAAATCCACTAAATCTACTAAATCTACTAAATCTACTAAATCTACTAAATCTACTAAATCTACTAAATCTACTAAATCTACTAAATCTACAAATCCAACAAACTCGACGAACTCGTCAAAATCTTTCAAATCGAACACGCTCTGCTTGGCAATCGCGAGAAATACGAACCAAGACAACCGTGTAGAAAAAATAAAATCGCTGCTCCGTCTCGAACACTTAAATTCCGAAGAAAGAGCAAGCGTAAATGAATTATTAGAAGAAAGCGTAGAACAATTTCATATTCCGGGTGAAAAATTGGGAGCTACTTCAAAATTAGAACACCCAATTTGCACAACCGATGAGCATCCCATCAACACCCGACAATATCGATATCCTCCTATACATAAAGACGAAATCACGCGACAAGTACAGGAACTTTATGACGGAGGCATAATAAAAACTTCACAATCTCCATACAACAGTCCCGTATGGATTGTTCCCAAAAAACCGGACTCCAAAGGTAATAAGCGTTGGAGAATGGTTTTAGATTTTCGAGATCTCAATGAAAAAACGATAGGTGATTCATACCCTTTACCAAATATAACGGATATATTGGACCAACTCGGGGGAGCAAAGTACTTCTCAGTATTCGATCTTGCATCTGGTTTCCATCAAATTAAAGTAAAATCAGAAGATTCACATAAAACAGCTTTTTCAACACCTTTCGGGCATTATGAGTTTTCTCGAATGCCTTTCGGGTTGAAAAACGCCCCAGCAACATTTCAGAGATTAATGGACCGAGTCTTGAGCGGTCTTCAAGGTATCGAATTATTTGTTTACCTTGACGACATTGTTATCTACGCATCCTCGCTAGAGGAGCACAAAATAAAATATAGAAAATTGATAACTCGACTCGCCGATGCAAATTTAAAATTACAACCAGATAAGTGCGAGTTTCTGCGGAAAGAAGTAACTTATTTGGGACATTTAATTACAGAAAACGGTATCAAACCCGACCCCAAAAATATCGCTGCAGTGAGAGGGTACCCTGCCCCTCGCAACGTCAAAGGGGTGACACAATTTTTAGGGTTGACCGGTTATTACCGGCGGTTCGTAAAAGGATATTCAAAAATCGCTAAACCAATAACAAATCTTCTAAAAAAGGATACAGTATTTTTATGGGGTGAAAAAGAAAAAAATGCATTCGAAGAATTGAAGGAAATCCTATGCAAGGAACCAATACTGAGACACCCTGATTTTACGAAACCTTTTATAATTACTACTGACGCATCAGGTTATGCAATCGGAGGCATATTATCTCAGGGCGAAATAGGTAAAGATTTACCAATCTCTTATGTTTCACGTACTCTTAACACTGCCGAGAAAAATTATGAGGTTTATGAAAAAGAAGCTCTCGCGATAGTTTATGCTGTAAAACAATTCCACCCATACGTATACGGGAGGAAATTTACGATCGTCACGGATCATAAACCGCTTATTTGGTTCAAAAATTTGAAAGATCCGACATCTCGAGTCACTAAATGGAGATTTAAACTCGGGGACCATGATTACGATATTATCTATAAAGCTGGGAAATCGAATGTCAATGCAGACGCTCTGTCTCGCAACCCAGTCGAACAACAACACGTGAAGGTAGTAAAAAACAGTAAAAATCCGGCAAACGCGGTTACGGTAGAAGCAATGATTCACGAAGAGCCAAAATCAAAAGAAACTGAATTTACGGTAAGAAAGAGTACGCGAAATAAAAAGGGACCCCAGAGATTACGGGACGAATGGGACGCTCAGGTAGATAGCCCCGTAAAATCGAAAAGGGATAAAAATACGAAAACCCATAGCAAACATACCCAAAAAACGACACAAGCGATTCTCGACGAAATAGAAAACCCATCAAGCGATTCAGAAACAACAAATGAAGATAGTGAAACGGAAGAAATTAGGAAGCATAACGAAGATAGAGTATTGGAAACAATATATGAACATAATGAAATAGGAAAATTACGATATCCGCGGAATATACTCGAATCTAAAGACCAGCTATTTATGAGGAGAGACAATTATGCATATTTCGTGGATCGTAACGGTGAACCATGCGACCTAGGACCATCTCAATTTGGTAAAAACTATCAGTTACCGAAATTCGAAAATATCAAACCGGGAGTAGCCCAAGCAAAAGAGTTTAAAAATAAATTTCATATTGCATTACCGTTACGACAATTTAGCGAAGGTCTCACGGACGTAATATCAGACATAAAAAATTCATTTCATAGTCTTAAAGAATTAGCAACCGAATTGGGTTTAAAATCCATTAGCATCGCCAAAACAAACGAAATAGAAACAATAGAATGGTCATTAATTAGAAAAATCTTGTGCGAAATTAGCGAAACTTGGAACACAAAAATAATTATATGTACAGGAGCAACCCAATATGTAGAATCAACAAAACGTAAATAAATTATTCAGGAAATGCATTCATCCGCACTCGGTGGCCATAAAGGAGTATCGAAAACATACAGTAGAATCAGACAGCGTTATTTCTGGGAGAATATGAAATTAGATATACAACAATTCATAAGAAACTGTCTCGGTTGTCAGTTAAAAAAATTAGTCCGCGTGAAAAACCGAAATCCGATGGTAATAACCGATACACCGAGAACGGCGTTTGATAAAATCGCCATGGATATCGTGGGTCCTCTCGCGCGAACGAAAAATGATAACGAGTACATATTAACAATTCAAGACCAATTAACAAAATATTCATTAGCAATTCCATTACCGAACGCAACAGCAGTAACAATAAGCATTGCTTTCGTAAAACGATTTATTTGCATTTTTGGAGCACCAAGATCTGTTCTAACAGATCAAGGTAGCAATTTTCTCAGCAAAGTACTGAAAAACTTAGCGAAACAATTCAGAATTAAACAATTCAAAACCACGGCATTTCATCCTCAATCCAACGGTTCCATTGAAAGATCCCATCACGTCCTAGGAGAATATTTAAAACAATTTACAAATCAAGATCAAGAGTGGGACGAGTGGTTGGAACTTGCAACCTTCTCATATAATACAAGCACACATGAAGGCACTAGACACACGCCATTCGAACTAGTATTCGGAAAGTTAGCAAGGCTCCCATCCAGCGATCCACCTCTAAACGATCATGAAATTACTTACGACGATTATCTCACGAATTTAGTAACCCGATTGCACGAGTTTCAGAGTTTGGCTAGAGACAATTTAATCGATGCTAAAGTAAAATCAAAAGGGTTCTATGATCGGAAAATAAAGCCCCAAACGTTAAAGACTGGTGATTTTGTTTTTCTTCAGAAAGGGCCTAAACCGGGAAAATTAGAAGACCATTACACTGGTCCCAAAAGGGAATATCAAAATTCAAATAAAAAATAAAACTCGAGTCGTGAATATAAATAGGCTACGCCTCTCATATATCACACCACTAGCTCCGACCAATAATTAATCTCTTTCATTTCAGCAAAAAAAAAAGGAGAAAAGAAAAGGAAGGAGTTCAAACCAAGGGTTTTTTCCACCAACTAAATAAATAAATAATTTTAGAAAAAAAAAGAATAAAACTATATATCGAGATACGAAGACATATATATATATATATATATATATATATATATATTAGACTGGCCCTTATTCAAGTGACTTTCGAATTTTGACGACGCTCACCGATAATATGTTTCCAAATAATTTAAAAAAAATCCTCCCAAAAGTACTCCGCTCTGTCTCAATATTAAGGGGTGCACCCGGCCTCCGACTTTTTCCCATTTGATTAACATAGGATTTTTATTGACTTTTTTCATAATTATGTAGCACTGCCAATAAACATGCGAAAAATATGAACCTAGTACGGTTTTTTAGAGAAATACACGTACTTTTCAACAAATTTTTATTTTTTTTAAATTCAAAATGGCGGATCCAATATGGCGGCTTAAAAAATCGATATTCATCAAATTTGGCACAAGATTGCATTGAAACTGGTTGTACATGGGTTTCTTAGGTCCCTCGAGTGAAATTTTGTATCGAAAGTATAAATTCAATATGGCCGAAGAAACCAAAATTGTCCAAATTTGGTCATTCTTTATACTTTGGATATTTCTTAAATTTGAGTGACGCACAGGCGACGTTTATTACGATCTGTTTACGGTTAAAAATTTGATATATATATATATATATAAAATTTGGTATATATATATATATATATATATATATATATATATATATATATATATACATTCATACTTAAAAACAAAAATAAATAAATAAATAATAATAATAAGAATATCGTAAAATCTACTATAAAAAATTATTACACAAAAAAATAATATTAAAAAAAAATTATATACAAAAATTCTTTCTTTCTCGCTTAAAATGATGATCAAGGATATGTTACTCCTGTAATTATTGCTATGTGCAATAGTCGAAACGACGGCCACAATTGGGTACGATTGTGGCTCATCGAATTTAAATATAACTACTAGGGCGGCTTGAAAAACAAACTTTTTTTTTTCTTTCAATCAAAATACATTCACGCCAAAGTATCTTCCATCAAGAGAATCGTGTCCAAAAATGAGCCCGATCGGACCATTTTTAGGGGTCGCGCAAGATTTTTCTAGTTTTCCCATTTGATTAACATGGGAAGAACGAAAAGTGTCCATTAAAAAAATCGTAGCTCCGCCAATTTTATAGGTACATTGATCCCGTTAGTCCCATTTGAAAGCTCTTGAAAAACCGCTTAAAATGGCGTGCGGACCTTTGGGATCCCATTTAAACTTTCATCAATAATTTTGTGGTTCCGTAAGAAATTATCGACGGAAGTTGCAATCGGATTTCAAAGGTCCGCACGCCATTTTAAGCGGGTTCATAAAGAATTTGAATTGTATCGAATCCCTAATGTAAAATAACAAAGACTCCGTATTCTTTCTTTTTCTCTCTAACTTTAAATGTCGTTTTTAATCTTCTAACCCGACATTTAATCTCAGCAGGGAGGTGTTACGTCCCCGTAACGCCACCACACAGACGCCTGAAGGGCTGCAACCCTCGAAACACGGGCGCGAGTGTATGGCCTTCTTCAAGGGGCATACAAAGATATAAGGGAGGGGATTCTTGGGCCTTCAGCTCGAAAAGATAAGATTCTTCCCACCTTTTTGCATAAAACTAAGAAGTGGGAAACGGGAAATTTTAACCAATGAGACACAAAGAAAATTTGCCCTTTCCCACCCTTACCACTAGCTTCGTAGTTAAAAGCGAAACACGTCTTAGAGAATAAGAAGGTGGGAGACGGTGTTTTCAACCAATAATAAATAAGGAAAACTACCCTCTCCAACCTTGTTAAATATTTTGTGCGGTCCCGAAATTGTATAAAAGGGCCACACACGCGTCTTTTACTCAGTAATTATTCAACCTCCGACGTCTCAACATCTCTTAAAATCATTTCGGGCCCAGTCCCAACTAATAAATATTTTTCAAGTACAATTCGAAGAAAAAGGACTCTAACTTTTGTAAGTTTCCTCTCAATCCTCTTTCCTACTACCAAACTACCCCTTGTGAGTAACGCGTACCCACGCGGACTCACATCCTTCCAACTCCGAGAGTAACGCGTACCCACGCGGACTCTCATCTCCTTAACCCGAAGGTAACGCGTACCCACGCGGACCTTCATAAAATCCAAATCCGAGAGTAACGCGTACCCACGCGGACTCTCATCCCAAACCACGGGAGTAACGCGTACCCACGCGGACTCCCATTCTTTTACTAATTAAATTAACACTAGTTTTAGATATAAAGGTAACGCGTACCCACGCGGACCTTTATCACACACACACACTAACCTATACATACATTTTACACTTTATTCTCAATAAATATCCCAAATATATATATATAAAAATAACACTTTATTCTGAATCAAACCGTCAGCCCGTATCCCTGACCAATTAGCATTTGCTAAGGTCAAAAACAGGGCAATTCTAAGATATTGTTACCCCAGACGTAACACACCATTATATCAGAGATGAGTAGGGAGATTGGTACAGAGCCCCCTTTTTGTAGTTTATAGTGCTTCCCATTCCCTTGGCGGGGCCGGTGTCGGGTCGACACCGGCGGCTTGGGTTGTGGCTATGTTCACACTACATCGGGTGGACACTCAAGTACGAATCCGACCGTCTTGGGTGTTGGGTTCCACTGGATTGTGGCTAGGTTCACACTACGTCGGGTAAACACCCAAGTACGAATTCAACCGTTCGAGGGCATTTACTAACAGCTGGGGCTGCGGGGCCTCAAATGTCAAACGCCGTTCAGCGTTCGGACTGGCTAACTTTGATCGATTATAATCAATGCGTGCTGCGAATGAGATGAATGTCGTCAAATAGCTCGAGTCATGGCTAAAAAAGATTTATTTTACATACATACAGGGAAATAATATGGAGCAAAAAAAATTGTTTTTGAAGAAATTTTCGTTCTGTGCAGTCGATTATGACGGATTCTTTCCGTACGATTATTTATTTCTCGCGATTGCAAATAATAAATTGCACTATTCAGTCTTTAGTGTATTCCATGAAAAATCGTTCTGGAAAAATAAATTGCAGCCTACAAGTACTAATGATAGCGTAAATTCCAAAAGGTTGTGACACCTACAGTGGTAGCGGGCTGGCCTGGCAACCTAAAGGTTGCGAGTTCAAGTCCCGTAATAAACATATTTTTTTCCGGAATGAAAAAAAAAATGAATCATAGAATTATCATGTAGAAAAATCCGATTAAATTATCTTCATTTACTTACATTTGATTTTTTTTTTTCAAGTGAAAAACTTTGTTTTGGGCATTCTCATCCTTTGTCTCCATAAATAGTTGTTTATTCGTTCAAGGTTTGTAGTAAGAATTTATATTGTTAAATTATAGTTTGACCCCGTGTCTTGAATGGAAAGTGTACGTTGAATATGAAATTAAACTAATTTTCGGCTCATTGCAGAACAATACAACACAGGCATGATTGTAATTTCCATTTGATACAATCGTAATAATTGAACATAACATACAAGATTGTGTAAACTAGGACGAAATGTATATTCCGTTTGATTATTATAATTACCAAAAAAAACCCACTAGAACCTCGAACAACTGGAGTACGATTTACGTAAACAAATACGAACAAATACTCAAAAAAAGTCTTTTTAATGAAAAAATATTTATATGAGAGATTCCTCATGAAACCAGCCACTTCTGTGCTGGCCGGTCTTTGATTTAGATGAACATTTTTTTCTCAAAGTACTCCTCAAGTTTCTATGTATTGGTATAACCGTGTTTACTATTTTTCATCGATTTTAAAGAGTATCAAAATTGGGAAACTCACACAGTATATCCGACAGGAAAAATGCCGACTTAATCGCCCCACGCCAAAATCTGAATTTTTAAGTGATCTATCAGGGAAAAATATTTCAAACAATAATAAAACTTTATTGCATTTTCCAAGTTTGAATTACCAAAATTAGATTCATCATGCAGCCGAGTGGTTAGCGACACAAGAAAAACCACGACGTAAGGTCCGTCTTGGGATAGTAGTGATGCGGAGCATATTATATGTGAGGCAGTATTCCTCATCTGTCCAGACTTTGAAAGTCACATACACTCAACCAACCAATTGAAGGAACAAAAAATCTCTCCAATTTTTTACGTGTTTTTTGCGTGGCTGTAACTTTGCGAAAAATTGTCGTATTGAGATGAATGAAGAAGCATTTTGGAGCTTGACATTTCTAGTTTTAAAACCGTATGATGAAAGATTTTTTGGCCATTGGTCATGCCACACTCAAGAGAAATGTCGCAAAGAAATTTTTTTCCAAAAATTTCCGTTTTTCCAAGTTGTTCCCGGAATTCAAAAAAATTTTTCTGGGGGCACCAATAACACAGTCATTTAGCCTGATTCTTGATCTTCGATTTGGTTTTTTTTTGTACAACGATTTGTCACTGAGATATCGGCCGGTGATTAAAAAAAAAAACTTTTTTCGTTTGATCATCGATGTCCCATGTACGATGCGATAAAAGAAAAAAAATTTTCTATTTTTCTCAACATTTGGCATCATCAAAATTGTTTTTGATATTTAAAAAAAAAGATTTTCTCAATCTTAATGAGTATTGAGAATGTTCAGCCACCGTATACATCGAATTTTTTGAAAATTTTCAAATGAGAAATTTTGTTTTTTTTTTTATTTCAAAAACAATCTGGATGAGTATTCAATGCCGAATGTTGAGAAAAATAGAGGATTTTTTTCTTTTATTGCAATAATCATCCGATGATATTCAAAGAGTAGAAAAGGCGTTTTCCCAAGTGAAGCCTAAAATAAACAATTCGGGGTAGAAAAACAAATGGACGGATCAATTTGAAATTTAATAGGGTTATTGGTGATACACTGAGCTAAGTGCGGATGCACGAACGTTTGTTCTAACAGCAATATTTGCGAAGTACTGGTGAAATTTCTAAACAAAAAGTGTTTTTTTTCCAACTTTTTCAAGTAAACGCAAGGGATGAAAATTTTTTTTTTCCAAAAACAATAACTGGAGCTCATACGCAATTCATTTGCGTTGTCAAAACTGCCGGCGAATTTGCTATGAGATTACCGGTTCCCTGATATATCGATGATCAAACGAAAAAAGATGTTTTTTTATTCACCGGCCGATATCCCAACGAAAAATTGTCTGTTCCTTTAATTTTTTTGCCCAGTGTATATCTATAATGAACAGCTAACTGAGTGCCGATTTCATGAAAAAACATTTTCTGCGAGGCTGTGGATATTTTGTCTCGGCTAGTCGGAATATATAAAGGATGTGAAGTTTGGAATGATAATTGAAATTAATTCATTGATTAATAAGAAATGATTTTTCATTTATTCTGAAAAAAAACTTTTGATCCTGACATGAAAATTAAAACAGTAATTCTTCATTTTATACACTGCCGGAGAACATTATCAGGCCACAAAAGTGCCCGTAAAAATCACTTGTCTTTCAACGTCGACAACTTTGAGATGAAAAACGCTAGGAACTTTCTGTAACCACCATTGGAAAGCTTATAAATTTTTGAATTTATTGATACTAAGAAAAGAATATTTCCATTATTCAGTACTGAAATAGCATGTTATGTTAATTGGAATAAAAATCGGATTATTCTCAAATTTTCTATCTTGACTTTAACTTATGAACAAAGTTGTTTTTTTTTCAATTTTAAATTTCTCACACCCAAGCTCTTCATATTTATCTTTATTTTCAGCCTAAGGACCATGGAAAATCTTTGCTGGTTCTTAAGTTATTATCAAAATTGTGCAAACGTGTGTAAATTGTGTTCTCTTGCGAAGGCAGGAGTTCTGTGAGTTAATCCTGATATGAAAATATCAATGAGTTTTAATATTTATAAGCTTTTAACCGGTTGAACTAAATTTTCATAAGTTTGTGTTTAATCCAAATCAATATTTGCAATAATCGTTTATCTAGGAAATTTTACATAAATATACACTATCAATGGACATTAATTTTTCCGCTAACATGCTAAACAAGTTAGTTCAAAACCATACATTTCACAGAATACGCGATATAATTATAACCAAAATGAGTTAGAAATAAATGCAAAAACATCGATGTACGGGGAAACTGTAAAGGGAAATACATCAACGCTCGCTCATCGTTGCGCGGCAAGCCAAAAACGCTTGTCGAAACGAGCTATCCACGGCGTTCACGGCCACGGCGGCGTCGAAAATCCTCCCCTCTACTACAATACTTCCTAGCCAGCCTTCCTGTACATGCACACGCACACACCACTCCGAACTATGCCTGTACGCGAGCGGTTCAATGCGGCCGAGAATTTGCTTTCGGCTACCCAGTATACGCTAAACAAGCAAAAACGACGGCGTCTTTCCCTCGTTGACCACGAGGCGTCGCCTCTGCACGACCAACGAATGAGAAGCAGCCGGAATTGACGATATACGGCTCTCTACCAATCTCCCTACTCATCTCTGATTATATTATACGACAAATTTTATAGTTTTGTTTTGTTTGTTTCCATTCATCTTTGGAGATAGCAGCATGCGCGTATCTTTTGTATCATGCCATAACCTTAAAAACCCCCAACGTGCTCTTCAAGGCGACTAGAGGAAGTCGAGGAAGTCTCCTTGGTTTTCTTTTACCGACGGACGCGAAATAACCTCGACCAGAGATGAGTAGGGAGATTGGTACAGAGCCGTATATCGGCCATTCCGGCTGCTTCTCATTCGTTGGTCGTGCATAGGCGACGCCTCGTGGTCGACGTGGAAAAGACGCCGTCGTTTTTGCTCGTTTAGCGTATACCGGGTAGCCTAAAGCAAATTCTCGGCCGCATTGAACCACTTGCGTACAGGCATAGCTCGGAGTGGTGTGTGTGAGTGCACGTACAGGAAGGCTGGCTAGGATGTATTGTAGTAGAGGGAAGGATTTTCGACGCCGCCGTGAATATCTCGTTTCGACAAGCGTTCTTGGCTTGCCGCGCAACGATGATCGAGCGTTGATGTATTTCCCTTTACAGTGTCTCCGTACATCGATGTTTTTGCATTTATTTCTAACTCATTCTGGTTATAATTATATCGCGTATTCGGTGAAATTTATATTTTTGAACTAAATTGTTTAGCATATTATCGAAAAAATAAATCTCCATTGATGGCGTATATTTATGTGAAATTTCCGAGATAAACGATTATTGCAAATATTATTTTGTATTGAACACAAACCTTTGAAAATTAAGTCTGACCGATGAAAAGCTTATAAATAATCGAGTCCATTGATATTTTCATATCAGGTATAACTCACAGCACTCCTGCCTTCTCAAGAGAACACAATTCACTCACGTTTGCACAATCTTTATGATAACTCAAGAACCAGCTAAGATTTTTCGTGGTTCTTGGGCTCAAATTAAAGATACAAATGTAGAAGTGAGGCGTGAGAAATTTTAAATAAGAAAAAATTAAGTTTCTCTTTAAGTCAAAATCAAGATAGAAAATTTGGGAATAATCCTTAATGATGGAAATATATTCTTTTTAATATTAATAAATTCAAACATCCATAAGCTTTTCAATAGTGCTTGCAGAAATTTCTTAGCGTTTTTCATCTGAAAGATGTCGACGTTCAAAAACCAGTGATTTTTACGAGCACGTTTGTGGCCTGATAATGTTCTCCGGTAGTGTATAAAATAAAGAATTACTGTTTTAATATTCTGTTTTAATTTTCATGTCATGATCAAAAGTTTTTTTTCAAAATACAAAAAAAATCATTCTTTATTAATAAATAAATGAATTTGAATTATCATTTCAAACTTCACATCCTTTATATATTTCTACTAGCCGAAACAAAATGTCCACGGCCTCACAGAAAATGTTTTTTTTCTGAAATCGGCTCTCAGTCAGTTTCGATGCTTCTTCGGCAATCGAACGTTAATCTCGTAAAATTAAAGTCCTCTAAATGAAAGAATGAAAATGAAAGAAAAATAAGTAATGAAATTAAATGAAAAATTCACGGGTACGCCTCACTATTGAGATTGAGAGCTGAAATTTGGAGGATCTTCTTCTTACGATGTCAACTTAAGATTTTTCAAGTGGAATACATTTTTTTTTAATACAAATAAATTATATAATAATTTTAAAAAAAGTTGACAGGTACGCCTTAATATTAAGATAAAGCGCTAAAATTTGAAAGATCTTGATTCTTTGAGGTCACTACTAAATTTTGCAACTAGGAAAAATTAAAAAAAAAAGTTAACAAAAAAGTGAAAAAAGAAAATTCACGGACACGCTTTATCACCATATCATGATGGAGAGCTTAAATTTGAAAAATGAGTTCTTTTTGAGCTCAACTTTATATTGTTTAAATAGGAAAAAAAAATTTCAAACGTCGATAAAAAAATATTCAACACTTTTCAGGCGTCCCTTAGTGTTAAGATAGAGAGCTCAAATTTACAGGTCCAGTCAATCGGGTCTTTCGGGAGGTTTCCGCAGCTGAGGACAGTTGGGTCAACATTTTTGCCCCCGAATTTCTTACATCAATACCCAGTGAACACATGACCTCCATATGTCGTCATAGATAGGTCACATAGAGGTCATAGAATTTTTACATAGATATGACATAAAAATGACTTTATTAATGACTTTGATATGATGTCATATAGTATGACATCATTATGAGATAGTACTGACCCAAAATTTGACTTTTATATGACGTCATAATTGTGACTCAAATATTACGTAAATATTATATCCTATCCCTATCATACTGTGACGGCACATCAAAGTCATTAATTTATATACTATTTACGTAAGGAATAGATCATCAATTTACATAAATTACAAGTCACATTCTGACGTCAAAGTGATATCATAATACCGTCATTTGCTTACGTAAGAAACAGCTCATATTTTTACGTAAAATTGATGTACGATGAACGTCATACTTAAGCATCAGCTTCGGGTCATCCTCTTATATACAACTGACATAATATTAATGTCACGACTGTATGAAAATACACAATGCCCTTATTCATGTATTAGTTGTATTATGTATTGATTCAATAATCGATTAGTGAAATTTCGGGTATGACGTTCTTAATTTTTACTTTTATATATAGTGTCTAAATGTCACTTATACCACGAATTCTCTTTAAATGCAAACATTAAATATAATTTTATCATTAAACAGATCAGGATTATTATAAATAAAATGTATATACCAATTGCAAAATTAATTATTGTATTGTAATAAAGGTACAGTAACAAAATAATCACTATTTATAATTGGAAAACATAAACATTTTGACTTTACAAAGTCTGTTGTAATAGTTATCAATTCGGGATTAATACGCTTTTTAACTAAATAAATATTTAATTCTTTAGAGTCACAGGGTTTTACAAATAGCGAATCAAATTCAAATTATTTAAATTATTTTTTCATTTCGGATTAAACAGATGGTTTTTAATTTTTTAATTCATAATTTTCCAACGACGAATTGTAAATCATTTTTCTAATAATGTGAATTATTTCTTATGTCAGTTAAATATTCTTATCACCATGACATCAGAGTTATGTCATCAAAACTTCAGATATTTTATAATCATGTCATCAAGACGTCACAGTTATGTAAGCGTTTGGACCCAACTTTACATCAAGATATTACCTCAAATTTATATCATATGTGACGTCAGCTAAATGACAAGTAAATCAGCTGGACGTCATATTTTTGTAAGCATCCGGTAGCATATTTACTTTCCTATGACATCAGAGATATGTCATTCTAACGCCAGTTAAGTCATAATGATGTCAATCAGAGGTCATATTTACGTCATCTATCTTACGTAAAAATCTTACGTCAGGAAGTGGGAAATTGTGAGTCATATATGACTCATATATGACTCACATCTTACGTAAATCATAACGTGGCAAGACGTCATGCTGACATCAGTTTTACATAATTGTGTTCACTGGGTATATATCGAAAATGAAAAGAGCCGAATTTCAGCGTTTTTTATTTTGAGCCCCTGCTTTTGAGTACAGTCAAACGAATTTTTTGGACTATCGACCATGCTCCGTCATTCAAATCGAATTACCTCAGCAACGGTTAGTGATGACTTAAAGAACCACGGGTGTTCTTGAACGCTCTATACAATGAAAACATTTACGATTATGTTGCACAAATTCAACAATTACTCATAAGCGATTTAAAATTGAAAGTGAAATAGGACAAAAAATGTACCCTTAATTCAAAAAAAAAAATTTTTTTCAATTAAACGGAATAGAAAACTTCAGCCACCTTGAACTATTTGGGCCGACGCTTCGTTCGGAAGCTATAGCTTTTTTTGTCATAAAAAACCCGTAAATATACGTATGCTATTTGTAAGAAATTGCATGAAAGAAACGTATTCTTAATTATTGAAATTTATTTTTTTCCCAATACCTTTAACGAAAACAAAAATTTTGAAACCCTGCCGAACTTGGGCTGAGGCTTCTTTCGAAGGTTATAGCTTTTTTTGTTATAAAAAACCCGTAAATATACATGTTTTAGTAGTCAAAGATTACATGAAAAAAAAAATATCCTCAATTATTGAAATTTATTTTTCTTCAAATTCCTTGAACGAAAACGAAAATGTTGACAACCAGCCAGACTTGTGTCGACGCTCCGTTCTAAAGTTATAGGTTTTTTCTTGACAACCGGGTAAATATTTACGGGTTATTTATGTCGAGTAAAAGCTATAACTTCCGAACGAAGCGTCGGCCCAAAAAGTTCAAGGTGGCTAAAGTTTAATTTCCGTTTAAGAAATTGAAAAAAAAAGTTTTTAAAAAGTAAGTAAATTTTTTCTTCTATTTAACTATATATATATATGAGCAAGTCCACCAATTCAAGTACCGGTTTTGGCCGTCGATAGCAGCGATCTGTTTGTAACTTTGAGAAACGGAAGCCCCCATTGAGAAAAGAACTCTGAGTTTTTCTTGGATTTTTCCCTTCGTTATTGTTGCTGTAGTTGTATGGGTAATTCTGTGAGTTTTTTATGTTTTTCTTGTTTTTATTAATTTCTCAAAGTGTTTTGATAGAAAAAAAAATTTGAGTCGACCACCTATCTTCTATGGAAAAAAAACTCAGCTTTTCGAAAAAAAATACAAAAACTTTTTTGGGACCCGAAGAATTACTTAAAATCGCATTTGAAACATCAAAGTCAATATTTCGCAAAAGTATATTTAAAAAAATGTTTCAAGTATTTTTCTTGAAAAGCTGAAAAATTTTTACGTACCTAATATATGTAAAAATTAAATCGGAACCTCGTTAATAACTCGTTGAATCACCAAATGTGTGACAAAACATCTAAAACCTCAATTTATGTTTTCTCATTTTGAAATGATTCATAATACTGAGATCAAGAAACCAAAATGATTTGATTAGTTGATAAGTTTCTGCAGGTAATGACGTCGTTTTATTTTATTTTATCGTATTTTGAAGTGGCAACATTCTGAATTTTGTAAATGAAAAATTGATCATAAAGGTTAATAAAAAATTTTAAGAATATTCTTCTAACGTTACGTTATTGAGTAGTCATTATAGAAATAAATGTATATCAACTGTATCGTCTAAAAAATTATCAATAATATCCTTTTTCAATAACGAACTAATCTGACCTCACCCTTAAGTTGTAGATGGTGCACTTGCGAAACTGACAGCGTCACCACATGACTCTAAGTTTCATCTTTGATCATATGGTTTTCATGTATTTATGGTGAACACGGTTTTACGTCACTGTGCAATTGTAATAGAAACATCAATACGATTCATTTGAAAATAAAAAAATATAAATTGAGGTTTTAGTTGTTTTGTCATACCCCCTACAGCCTGAATTTTTTCAACAATCTTGCAAGAATCTTTTTATGAGATATTGAAATATAGCACGGAACGTTAAAGCAAAACTGCTGGAGTGTATCTATGTCCGCCCCTTCGCAACATTGCAATTCTGTTTCAAAAATATTGTGGGAATAATGCAGACTCTGTATACAAAATTTTGCCATAATCCTTTCAAAACATTTCAATGAAATATATCTTGCAATATCGAGGCAGGACTGCACCAATTTAGAATTGATTCAACGATTTTATCGTGACGAATTGAAAATAGGTGTATAAAGTAGACAAATAGAGATGTGCATACAAACAAATCCACACTGTTATAATCAGTACAAATATGATGTTATAATAGTATGATCCATAAGGTTTATTACATTACATTTTTACATTTATAAGTAGAGAATGATTACATAATACATATATATTTTATATTTATAGAATATATGTTGTAACGGTATTTCTACCTTGTTCTACATATCCGTCGGGATAGACGGTAGTTCAGACTCGAGTGGGTAAAAGAAGCTGGTGTAACACGGTATAAGACAATGGTTTGCGTATATTCTGTTCTGTTAGACGCCTTTTGGGTGGCAACCCGTCGTACAATGTGTATTCTTAGTGCTTTGTCCGATGTTAAATAGCGATACTGTTACGCCGCGCGCCTGCGGTATGACGACCCGCGATACAGTGCCGCCGAGCGCCTGTCGTATGACGACCCGCGATACGGCTACGTCTGGCCCGAGCCCCGGCGCTCGAGGGCCTAGCGCTACGCGACGCGGCTGCTGGACCGTGGAGAGGGGTCTAGGGTAGTGGCTGGACACCCGTCGCGGTCCGCCGTCCCCACCGTGCCGCCGAGGGCTCTTCCGTTGATCGAAGGAAGGCTCCTTCTGTCTCCTGAGGCCCTGATACTGCGGCTTCTCGTTCGGCTCGCCCGGGCTCTTCCTTCGGGCGTCCTCGTCCTTCTTTGGTGGTCCTGGTCGATCCTTTGGCTGGCGGCTGGTGCTCCCTAAAACAGAGTGCCTTCTCTGCGCTCGATCCGCTCTTTTTATACTGAATCACGGGCTCTTGCCTGCCCGCGATTCGTTCTTTGATTGGTCGGAGTCCCCTCCTCCGACGGTGTCCTGTCCGTTGCCACGCGCCAAAGTTTCGGGTCGTTGGCCCTCCAAGGCCGCTAGGGTGTTGTTGATTTTACCGGTAACGATTCGCATGTTTTATACGAGAGATAATTCCGAGTTACTATGTTATAACTTCGGAATTATTTGGAGCGCTGGCCCAACGTATTACTCGTCACGTTCCTTTGTTTCCGTTATTCTATTTGATTTATCGATATTCTTCGATCATTCCGGGGCTGACCGCGGTGCCCATAAGGCTGTTGGAGCGGCAACGGTATGTAGCGTTATACGTTACATTGCCCCCCCATTTTCTGTGACTCTTGGCACAGAAAATCAGCCAATCCCCTCACATCCAGCTCATTATTTCTTTCGTTTCTTTTTCCAATTCTTCGGGACCGGGGACGCTCGATGGAAGTATGGTTCTGTATCCCTCCGTTCCAGATGATGCACGTACGCCGCCCTTTTTCCATCGGTCTCTCCCTCGGCCAGTTCGTCTTTCTCGTCGGTATTTTCTTCTCTCGTTACGCTGCTGCATACTAAGAGCTTTTCTTCGTCTTCCTTCTTCTTGACCCGTTTCCATTCTCTCTCGATCAATTCGGCTATCCTCGTCCCTTGCACCGTCACCTCTCCCTTAACCGCATCGACGACGATTCCCAAACTCACCATCCCGTCGATTCCGATTAGTACGGGCCGAAGTAATTTGGGAACAACCAGTACTTGTAACTGGCCGGTTATCCCTTGGACGTCAGCCTCGACAACGAGCTGCTTATTGATTCTCGTTGATCCTCCTCCGAATGGTCCTACCACCTTGGTACTCGTTACCGGAAGGATCGGCAACTTCCCGAACCAGTCTTTCTCCTGATCGAAAATTTCTTCCGACAGACAACTGACCTCGCTGCCACTGTCAACCAATGCGAGGGTCTTCACTCCCGCCAGGTCGACCAGGATCTCCGGGCACCTCGGATGCACATCTCTGTTCCACCCCCGCCCCTCTCGATCCGATTCCTTACACAGGAACTCGCGTGGATCGTCGAGGAGGGTGTTTATCCGCACCTCCCGGAAATCTGGCGCAGCGTTGACTGCAGCTCGCGTCTCTCCGTCGCTTCTCCTCTCCTTCTGTTTTTCTTTTCTCCTGAGTCTCTTCTCCTTACTTCTTAACTCCTTCTCTTGTCTCTCTATGCTGCTGCGTTTCCCCGTATCTTCTTTCGCCTCTTCTCTCTTCTTCTCTTCTCTCTTCTCTTCTTTCTTCTCTTTTGTCTCCTCGTCTTTCCTCTCACCTTCTTCCTCTTCTTCTTTCTTCTCTTTTGTCCCCTCGTCTTTCCTCTCTCCTTCTCCCTTTTCTTCTTCCTTTTCTTCTTTCTTCTCCTCTCTCCTCTGCCCTTCTTTCTTTACTTCTCTCTTCTGTTCTTCCTCTTCTTTTTTTACGCCCGTTGCGCCTCCCCTCGTCGTTGTTTTTACTGGATCTGAGGCTCCGGACGCAACGGTTACGCGTTTCCCGGACCGTTATGCGTTCTAGCCCCCGGCGTGCTCTCCCCGACCATGGCGTTTGGAATAAATGGTCCGGGAGGGATCCATGAGGCCGCCCCCCCATCCATTTGCATTGCCTGCACCGATGCCGGTGCCGGTGGTTGCCACCCTCCGTTCATCTGCATCGCCTGGACCGGCGGTGCAGTCGGTGGTTGCCACTCCATCGGTGGTTGTCGCGGATTCGGTGTCGACGGCTGCTGCATCGAAGGCCCTTGACCGTCCCTCGGTCCCCCCGGAGGTGCTGAAGCGGTCCAAGGGGGTCGCTCCTCCCTTGAGCCAGCATCTCGCCGGTCACTCGTCGACCATCGATCCTCCCGTCTTGGAGGACGATAGTCCTGTCTTCCCCGAGAGGGAAAATCCGATCGGCTCCGGTCATTTGATCTCCTCTGGGTGTTCAACGGTCCCTCCAGGTCGATATTCTCCAGGAGCTCCAGGAACTCCCTCGCGGTCCTTGTCTGTCGGCTACGGACTGCCGATCGTACCTCCTTATCGAAGTGACGAGCGAGACACCGGATGATCTCTTCATCCGTCTTCTTCTCGGCGAGATCCCGGGCATTCCCGAGCATCAGAGCCGCGTACTCGGCCTTGGTGCGACCCTGTTCGTGCGCACGGTAGCACCCGAACTCGAGGTTCCGCCGGACCTTATGCTGCATCTCGCGCGTCCAGTATCGACCCGTGAATGCCTCCTTGAACGACTCCATGTCGGTGATTTCCTCCCTGATGAGGTGCCACCAGTCCTCCGCGGTGCCCTTGAGTGCTTCAGCCAGAACGCACCTCAACTCCATTCCTGCTGTCGCGTAGTAATCCTCCAAATCGTGGAGGAAGGCCATGGGTCGCTGTTTCCCATCCGCCCGGAAGACCGGTATCTTCCTCTTCACCGTCTGGATCCGGGTGACTCCTCCCCCATCCCCGAAAGTCGTCCCGAACGTGAGGTTACTCTCTGTAACCCGGGGACGCTGCTCGAGTTGCGCGATCCTTACACCATGCTCCTCTAGGGTGGCCTGGTTCCGTCGAATCCGCTCCACAGCCTCCTGGATACCCTTTCGAATATCCTCCCGCGTGACGATCGCCTCCGCGGCTTGCTCCTGCAAGGCTGCGCTCGTCTCTCGCTGTGCGTCTTCCGCCCTCTTAAACCTCCGGTCAAGTCTCTCCTCCAGACCCTCGAAAGTGACGGTAACCCGGGACCGGAGCCGGTCCTGTGAGTCCCGTATACCCTCGATGGCGGCCAGTACCCGCGCCAGTGCCGGCTCTGTCTCCACCGGGGTTACTTCATCCGAGAGAGGGGGGTGTGTCGTACCGTCCCCCTCTTCGCTATTCTCCCCCTCACTCCCCCCTATATTGGAGAGTCCCCCGATCGTTCGTCGGTTACCGCGATCGCGTAGGAGGGCGTCTGCCGTCGTAGACTCCCACCGCAATGACACCTCCTCCGTTTCCCCCTCCTCAGGGGTCGCTGCCGGTCTATCTCCCTCCATTACGGTTTGTCGGACAATTCTTCTTGCAAACCGAGACCGATATTCCATACCCTATGCCCTACACCGGTTGACGCCCCTTCACCCGCTCGAGTCCCTGTTCGGGCGCCAAATGTAACGGTATTTCTACCTTGTTCTACATATCCGTCGGGATAGACGGTAGTTCAGACTCGAGTGGGTAAAAGAAGCTGGTGTAACACGGTATAAGACAATGGTTTGCGTATATTCTGTTCTGTTAGACGCCTTTTGGGTGGCAACCCGTCGTACAATGTGTATTCTTAGTGCTTTGTCCGATGTTAAATAGCGATACTGTTACGCCGCGCGCCTGCGGTATGACGACCCGCGATACAGTGCCGCCGAGCGCCTGTCGTATGACGACCCGCGATACGGCTACGTCTGGCCCGAGCCCCGGCGCTCGAGGGCCTAGCGCTACGCGACGCGGCTGCTGGACCGTGGAGAGGGGTCTAGGGTAGTGGCTGGACACCCGTCGCGGTCCGCCGTCCCCACCGTGCCGCCGAGGGCTCTTCCGTTGATCGAAGGAAGGCTCCTTCTGTCTCCTGAGGCCCTGATACTGCGGCTTCTCGTTCGGCTCGCCCGGGCTCTTCCTTCGGGCGTCCTCGTCCTTCTTTGGTGGTCCTGGTCGATCCTTTGGCTGGCGGCTGGTGCTCCCTAAAACAGAGTGCCTTCTCTGCGCTCGATCCGCTCTTTTTATACTGAATCACGGGCTCTTGCCTGCCCGCGATTCGTTCTTTGATTGGTCGGAGTCCCCTCCTCCGACGGTGTCCTGTCCGTTGCCACGCGCCAAAGTTTCGGGTCGTTGGCCCTCCAAGGCCGCTAGGGTGTTGTTGATTTTACCGGTAACGATTCGCATGTTTTATACGAGAGATAATTCCGAGTTACTATGTTATAACTTCGGAATTATTTGGAGCGCTGGCCCAACGTATTACTCGTCACGTTCCTTTGTTTCCGTTATTCTATTTGATTTATCGATATTCTTCGATCATTCCGGGGCTGACCGCGGTGCCCATAAGGCTGTTGGAGCGGCAACGGTATGTAGCGTTATACGTTACAATGTTTTTCTTTAAATTAACAATAGTTTTTTTTGCACTGATTGACAACTGGATACATCTCATCTATCTTCGCTGATCATTCAGCACTGGAAAAAGACTCGTTATCGATGTCGTTTCGACAATCAGAATCCGAATTTTATGTGATACCATTGCGCCATGGTCATAATTTGTAGGAAAAAAGCTAATAATAAATAAAGATAATAAAAAGAATTTCGTTCTACATGTATGTTTTGCATGAAACTTCAAAAAATCCTGTAGTTCCAATATTACTGCAAATTATAAGCAAGGTTTTTGCAAAAGATTGCAGGACAGTTTCCAATATAATATCGCTGTAATATTTAAGTGCAATATCGTACACAAAACTTAACCACAATAAATGTGCAACATATCGTTGCAACTGCAATATTGGAACATTTTTGCAGCACTGCCACAATATGATGTGCTGTAGGGGACATTTGGTGATTCAACGAGTCATAACAGAGGTCCCAATTTTATTTCTGCATATATTACGTGAAATTTTCTCAGCTTTTCGAGAAAAATACTTTCAAAAATTTTTAAAAATACAATTTTGCGAAAAATCGACTTTTATATTTCAAATGCGATTTTGAGTAACTTCTCAACTCTCAAAAGTTTTTTTGGTAATTATGCAGAAAGTGGACGCCACCTGCATTTCCTTGGAATGAAGATATGTTGTAGAGGGCACTTTTCAGAGTAATTTCATATGTTTGAAACTTTCAAACACGGATTACTATATGAAGACTTGGTTTCCGCGCCCAACATATACATATGAAATTACTCAGAAAAGTACCCTCTATAACATATCTTCATTTGAGAGAAATCGGGGTGGCGTCCACTTTCTGCATGATTACAATTTTTTTGTATTTTTTTTCGAAAAGCTGAGCTTTTTTCCATAGGAGATGGTCGACTCAAATTTTTTTTTGCTATCAAAACACATTGAGAAATTAATGAAAACAAGAAAAACAGAAAAAACTCACAGAATTACCCATACGATACCCAATACAATTACCCAAGCGAACATAACCGAAGGAAAAAAATCTAAAAAAAAATCAGAGTTCATTTTGTAATGGGCGCTTCCATTTCTCTAAGTTACAAAAAGATCGCTGATATCGACGCCCAAAACCGGTACTTGAATTGGTGGACTTGCTCATATAGAAATATATGTATAATTTTTAGTTCTTATATATATATATATATATATATATATATATGATATTATATATTATATAATATATGAGGCATTCCATGCGGTTTCGAACGGTCAAAAAGTTGTCCGCTCTTAAAATAATTGACATTTTGTCAAATTATTTAATTATATGAAAGAGTGTACATTTTTTCAAAATTTTTGGATCACAATTGGGTGAGTTTTTCAAAATTTTAAAATTTTCTAATTACCGTCATGTCCTGAAAGTATACGATTAAACAGAAAAATGTTTCCGACAAAAAATTGCATTTTTACATAAACTTCGTGAAAAAATCTTTTTCTGAATTTTTCGAGTTTAAAATATTAACATTTTCATTAAAAATATACGAAAATAATTGTTTTCGGTCGGTATGTCGGTTTCGATGTATCTCAAAAAATTCCAAAAAATCCTCTGAATTATGTATAATAGACACGTATTTTTTTGGATGGCACAATCAGTTGTTCCAAAGCTATGCTTTGCTTTATTATTATGATTTTTCTAAAGGCATCAACAATTATTAAAAATTATTCTCCTCTGAACTTTCTCAGATTTTTCACGTAATAAACATCGATTACTGTAATAATCATTGAATTTTTCGAAAGAATGATCTTAGAGCGTAGCCTTGGGACGAGTTCAATGGAGTTCCATTAACGTCACCGATGGAGTATGCGGCGATAAACTCCGGAACATCAATATTATTATAGTAGATGTTCTTTTATCTGAAAATTTGATGAATAATTGATTGTTCGCAAAAAACAAAAAATATATATAATTAATAAAAGAAAGCATAGCTTCAGAACAACTGATCGAGCCATCTAAAAAAAATACGTGTCTATTGTACAGACTTCAGAGTATTTTCTGAGATTTCCTAAGATAAATCGAAACCGACATACCAACCGAAAGAAATTATTTTCGTATATTTTTTATTAAAATGATTATTTTTGAAACTCGAAAAATGTTTAACAATTTTCTTACAAGATTTATGTAAAACTGCAACTTTTTTGTTTTAAACGTTTTTTTATTTATTCGTATGCTTTCGAGAGATAACGGTACTTACAAATTTGAAAAATTGTGGAAAACTTAAAAACATGCTATCCAAAAATGTTGAACAAAGTTACACTACTCTTTTCCATATAATTGAATAATTTGACAAAATTCGATTTTTTTTTAGAGTGGGCACCGGTTGGATCGTTCGAAGCCGCATGGAATGCCTCATATATATATATCGCGTTCTTGACGGGAATGATATTGACCGTCAACCGGCGTTAGTGATGATCTGCGGTGACAGCTTTGAAAAACCAACGGCCAAACCGCGAGGTCAATATCCTTCAGTGATTCCTTTTATCGCAAACAATCGAATTTGAATGTAAATACGAATCTCATCGAGTCGAAACATTTGTACTTCGGACGCCAAGTACAACGGTTGACTTTCCATCTAAGAATATACGATCGTTTTATATACGCTCGCGAAAATATGGAAGGAAAGAAGCCACGTGATTTTTGTGCATACAAGGGTTGTGATAATTGGAGATACACCCCAGGGACTAAATTATTTTGCTTCCCGACCAAGGATGAACGTCGTCTAACTTTATGGATTAAAAATACAGGTACGTTTTTTGTTTTTTTCGGATTATTGGAATACGAGGGTCGCAAACAGCGAAAGAATTAGCGAAAAAAGAACGCGTTGATTAAATTTACATATTTTATTACCATCTCCTGGCTTCACATCGGTTCAATAATTCGTTAATGAATATACGCAAGACGCGGTCCGGTCCGCTAGCGTTCCGACGCCGATTATCGCCACGCGCGCGGCTTCCACGGGACCTTCCCCCCATGCCGCGTCTCCGATTCTCGCCACGCGCGCGGCTTCCGCGGGACCCTTCCCCCATGCCGCGACCCCTATTCGCCCGCGGCTGCGGTCGCGAACGATGCTGACGTTGGCCGGGGCCGCGATGTGCGTCGCGTTGCCGCCGGTTCCAACGCCAGTTTTGCCTCCGTCCCTCCTCTGCAAAGAAAAAACAAATATTTCAATTAAATTTTTCCAAGATGCTAGTGGATCACAAAAAAACTTAACATACCAATCGGTGTTTCCCGCACCGGATCCGAGTTTCCCAGCTCGGTGGTAGCTGGCGTCGCCGTATTTTGCGAAGAGGAACCCACGTTTTCCCCAACAGCCCCGAAAACGGCCCCGACAGGATTGGTTTCATCTCTATTCACAACAAATGAAGATTAATATATTTTGATCAACACATGAGCCCGAAATTTTGGGTTTAATGTTTTTTCGATTTGCAGGCGTAATTTGCATTTCTTGCTAAAAACTGTAGGAACCAGATTTATAGAGAATTAAATTCTCTACTTTTTTATTTGTACAATTTTGTTGTGAAATAATTATCGATTGCTAATAACGAGGAAAATGTGTGAAAAATTAGGGGATTGGCCCAGTTTTTTAAATTTTTGGACCATTTTTATTAAAAATAAGTGACACGTTTGAATGGCAAAGTTCCAGAGGACTGAATCCCCGACATCTTTTGTACAAACAAGTTCTTCGAAAGACGAATATATGACGGTCGGGATCACGCTCAACCCACAGTTATGGCGGAAGCGAATTAACTCATTTCCACACCACTACTGTGTTCACCGTGTTCCCGGCCATGATATATTCGTCGTACAAAAAACTTGCATTTCCGAAAGTTGTAGGAAATTTAGTCACGGCACGGTTTATTCAAGACACGGGGTCAGACCATAATTTAACAACATAAATTCTTGCTAGAAACCTTGAACGAATAAAGAACTATTTTCGGAGACGAAGGAAGGAAAATGCCCAAACAAAGTTTTTGACTTGAAAGAAAAATCAAATGTCAGGGAATAAAAATTTAATCGGATTTCTCCAGATGATTGTATGATTAACATTTCGGAAAAAAAAAATTACCTTCGGGACTTGAACCTACAAATTTTCAGTTCCCACGCAAGCACGCTACCACTGTAGCCATCACGGCAGCTCGAAACGGATGCTATCAATATCTTTTAAATTTATTATTCGTGAATGGTTTTCCCCGAAATAACCCAGATAGTGCAATCTATTATTTTTAATCCCGAGAAAGAAATTTTTTTTAAAAACATTTTTTGCTACATATTATTTCCCTATATCTTATTAAAATCAACCTTTTTTAGGCATTACTTGATCCATTTGACGACACTCAAGTATTTCACAGCACGCATCGATTATGATGGGTCAAACTTAGCCAGTCCGAACGCTGAACCTCGTTTGCCTACCGATGTCGCGCAGCCCCAGCTGTTATTAAAGGCGCTCGAACGGTCGAATCCGTTCCTGAGTGTGCCACCCGTTAAAGACGCCCCACCACAACTTGAACGACGTTCTCCCCACTCCCTTGAAAATGCATGACGCCCCACCACGCCGCCACTTACTTGACAGTGGTGGGGCGTCATGCATTTTCGACGAATGAGAAGTAGTTTTACCCCCAGAGAATAGGCCGCTGTATCAATCTCCCTACTCATCTCTGCCTCGACCAACGTTCACCGCCGACCACCGCCGACTGACGCTTGACCAGTTCAGTGGGGCATAAGCGCGTGCGAGTGAAACGGAGAATGGGAGCGCGCAAGTGCGAGAGTGATGGCCATAGGCCTGCTAGCGACATCGTTAGACCTATGCATTTTTAACTGGAACTAACTTGAAGCCAGCTCCTACCATTGGACCTGTGCCCCCCTGGTTCCGACTTTGGATCATCGGGATCATCAGATGATCATCATCTAACCAGTTTTCATAACGCGTCGCGTACATTCGCGTAATTTCCTCGTACGTTCGCGATTGCTATTCCGCTCGTTTGTTCACGACTGATATTTAATTCTCAGCAAATACGCGTTTGTTTAATTGTATTATATTCGTGCAACGAAATATCACATTTGTGCCGGCGTGTTGGTGTTATATCGTACGTCCATAACCCGTTGCTTTAAAACGTTGATTTTTCTTGCACCATTTGTTGATTCAGGACGGTTAGAGATTAATGAACCCAAACGTACGATTTTTTATATTTTTTTCTCCATTTATAAATGGCAGTAGCGAGCGAGGATACGTTGTATCAATCTAAAATGGCGCCTTTGTATGTATCGTCAAACGGTTATTACGGTTATGTGCCGCCTAACCCGGTCGGAAATAAAGAGACCGTTGAGGCCAATGACCTGAATGTAGCTGCAATTAGCGGTACAACGGGCGACTTATCGTGGAGCTTGACGGTACCGTCGACCATGCAACAGCTTTATCAACATCACCAACAAAATAATCAACACGAGCTTATGTGCTTTAACGGTTCCGCTATGGAAACGGACGATGATGATAATTCTCGTCGTGATAACGTTCGTGTGTCGCGATACGAGAATAACCATTGCGTGATTCCAGAACCGGTGGGGCTGCGTCTAGACACCAGCGCCAGCAGCTGCGAGAGTATATGCCGGATGGCCGAACTCGATGAAGTCAGGGAAGCTGCGAGGTGTCGCGGCGGTAATCGAAAGCGCAACAGTACCAGTGATCCGGCGTGCTTCGCCGCTGGCCATTGGGCCAACATCACAAAGAAATCGAGAAAAGGTAAGATTGAATTCAATCGGTAATGACAAAATTATGTTTTTTTTTCAGTTGTTATGCAGTATCAACACTTCTCCAAATTATATTTTTTTCGAAATTTCCTTTCCCGCGAGCATTGTGTCCTTTAGTTGAAAAATTCGATAGGCAGGTGTGAAAGTCATGACAGGAACATTTTTAAAAAATTTTAGGCGTCCTTTCGATAATTTTTTTATTTATTTTTGTTCATATGATACGGGTAAACGATCCTGGACATCCAAAGATTGAAATATAAAAAATTCCCAAAAAACGTTGAAAAAATTATATTCATGATACGCTGTGCGTTAAGTGCGGATTTACGCTCACTTCGTTTGCTTTAAACCACATTTATACACCTTGTGCCATAAAAATGTGTACGACACTCGTGCAAAAAACATTTTCTTGACCCGTGTGATTGCAACACTCGCCTTCGGCTCGTGCTGCACACTCACACTCGTCAGAAATTTTTTTTTTTGTACTAGTGTCATAATGTACTATTTTTGGGCATTCCAACTGATCCTTGAGAAAGGGGATAAAATTAATGCTTTTGAATAAAAGAATGCCGGAAAATTATAAAATTCGGAAGAGTAGCAATATTGCATAACTACCAGTTTTTCCAGCACTCAATTTAACAGGTTAGACAAGTTTACTGGTGGTAATGTTCATTTGTGGGTGTTGAACATTCATTTAACATTCAAAAACTGTTGCAAGTGCTTTTTTGCAACTTTTTCAAGTAAACGCAAGGGGTGAAAAAATTTTTTTTTTTTCCAAATACAATAACTGAAGCTTATACGCAATTCATTTAAGTTGTCCAAACAGCCGGTAGATTTGCTATGAGATTACCGGTTCATGAGATATCGATGATCAAACGAAAAAAGATGTTTTTTTTTTCACCGGCCGATATCTCAGCGACAAATTGTTGTACAGAAAAAAAAATCAAATCAAAGTTTAAGAATCAGACTGAATGACTGTGTTATTGGTACCCTCAGAAAAAAATTTCTGGAGTCCGGGGACAACTTGGAAAAACGAAAATTAAAAAAAAAATGTTCTTTGCGACATTTCTCTTGATTGTGGCATGACCAATGGCAAAAAAAAAACTTTCATCATACGGTCTTAAAACTAGAAATGTCAAGCTTCAAAATGCTTCATTCATCTCAATACGACAATTTTTCGCAAAGTTACAGCCACGCAAAAAACACGTAAACAATTAGAAAAATTTCTTGTTCCTTCAGTTGTTTGGTTGAGTGTATAAAAAAACAAACGTCACGGTATTTTCAGGGTCGTGGTTTAACTTGTAGATATGAGGCTCCGCAGAAAAAAACGTGCCAAATTTTTAAGACGACTTTACTATCGTGCAAAGTATTATCAAAATCAAAGTGGGACAACTCACGCCGTTTCCTTGTAAGCGGGTATCCAGCGTTACGTATTTCGAGTTCAAATAACGAATGCACTCGTAATCTCGTCCAATTAAATTAACATTCTTTCTCACTTTTCATTTGTTTCAATGTTGAATAGAAACCCATTCTACGCTGGAAAAAAGGCCGAACAAATAACCGTTCGAACGAAATTCAACGAAATTGAGGTCGAGATTCACTTGGCATTTATGCCGGCGTCGAGTGGATTTCCATTTGGCATCAAAATAAATACCGGTGTTCGAATTCGCTATAAGTAACGGGTGAAAAAACCATTCGTCACTCAAACTCAAAATGAATGACGGGAGGAAAACCACTTGTATTTTCTGTCAATACACACACACATCACACACATTCCCCATCACACACATGCACATTTCTCCCATCCTCACTTGGACTCTTCATTATCAACATGTACTCAAATTGGATCTCCCGATGTAACACTAGCTCAATTATAACAGCGCTCACGATTTCCAAAATTTAGTAGTTTTTCCTTTGGTAGAAAATGCACAGAATTGTTGTAGTTTTTGATAGATATTAATACCACAGACCCTATTGTTTTTTTGATGGTGTATGACAAAGCTGAACACTGAATTCATTTTGATTTGGAAATGCGCTAGAATACCAAAGGTTCGATGGTGTTGATTATTTTGCTAACAGTGTTTAGTGGCAAGTTCTGTCTATCATTCCCGTACGCCGTTAGTGTACTAACAACCGTGATATTCGCACGCATTATGATATTGGTGTTGAGCTTCCAGACAATTTGCCGGCACCAATATTTTTTCAGTACGTAACTTACGAGCTATTTACTGTCTCACAAATCAGTATCCAAAGTGCGCCAAAAATAATCTACATTTAGACCAAGCCTCTCGAACTCTGATTCGACAGTGTATTAACTGTTGAACCTTTCCGTGGCGTGGCGCTGCAGCACTTGGGGCCTATGATGCTAACATAAGCATGGGCAAAATTATATTGGAATAACAGTGTATTAGACGTCAGAAGATGTGGATAGAATCGCGTTGGAATATCGATATCAATCAAACATTTTCATAGTTATATATAGAGCAAAGGGTAAACTCCAGATTCTTTATTCAATTCGTTCAATTCCTTCACTTATTTTTAAAACAGATATAATTTTTATAGGGTATGATGTTTGTAGGCCAATATATGGACAGGCAAGCATAAAATAAACGTAATAAATGAGATCACTTGGTACGATAAAAAAAAATTTGATTTTCGCCGCTTCGTTCTTTTTTCATCCTTCTCACTGTATCCAGTTTGCATCTAAAGTCAAAACATGTTTCACTTTTCCGGAAAAAGAACCTCCGAATACGAATTGGACGTGAGCAAAAAACATAAATACTTATACTTCTCTTATAAAAACTTTTATTTATGAAGGCTTATATTTTCGTAACACTCCAATTGAATAAGTTCGAATAACGGCTATATATAAATTCAACCAACGAATAATGCTTTTCTTTATTTCTTGACTATATGGATGGATCGCTCGTCGTTTGTTCGTGATTGTTCACTACAGTTCAATGTTTGTTCGCTGGTAGTTTTCTAGAATATTCATAATAAATTGAGGCGTGAAGTTAGCCGATCTTTTCTTGTTTATTAATGAATTTTATTCTAGTAAAAAGATGAATGAAGCTTTTTTCATTTTATTGCTAAACTGTGAACGAACAAACATAGAGATCAATATATTCGTGGCGAACAAACAATTCCACATCCTCCAACCGGTAATAAAACGAAAACCATTGATGAATTGAGCGTTCAGCTAACTGCACGCCGAAATTGGTTTCTAATATATTAGAAAAACTATTAACGAAAAATCGAGCGATGCATTCAAAAATTGAGAGAAGAGACGTTCTTCATCGGTTAACTCCACGACTTTGTCAGGATAGGAGTACCAAAGCGCTTACTCAGACAAATCACTGAGATGCGGTCTCAAAAGAACAGAATTTCTGACCGTTCGCATTTTAATATTTGCACGATGACAATTCGAACCAATCGGATAATAAGATAACTAATTTTTCTTTCAGAGACGGTGGTAACAGCAATGTTAACGATGGTGCAGGGTATTCCATCAAACGTGGATCGCCCACGCTGCAGTATGAGCCGACACCACTAAGCACCACCAGAAATAATGAATTTTGCAGGGTGAACAATGGCGTAGGTGGGTCGACAAGCGCGACGGACGAAGGCTGCTGTGCGGCAGCAGGTAACTATGATTCGCCCAATCACTCGAATGTGGCGTGTCCGTACATTGTAACCACCAATGGCCATGATACATTCGGCCAGAATTACTTAGATTACGAAATAATGTTGATGGAGACTCACGGATGCTCGGCATATTACCATCATCAACATCGCTTAGATATCAGTGTTTCAGAAGCAGAGTTCTAATCTCCCTTTGCCTCTGTCGAATTCTCTCAAAACTTGTGCCTCGAGAGATCGATCTAAAATTTAAGTCCACCTGTTTATACCGACTGGCGCGAAACTCACTGCGCATCTATGTCTAATATGTAAAAAAAAAAAAAAACTGACAGTTGAGCGTGTATCAAATGAATAAAATATTTACTTTTCTATTCAAACGAACTATCAACACTTGGTGTTATATCTGGCCCCCCCCCCCCCCCCCCCCCCCCCGGTGGAGTCAGCTTATGAATTCCCTTCGAGTACAAACGAGTTTGCTTAAATGCGCACCAAACTAGTGAAAAAAGACGCTCGTTTAACAGGCCTGAACAACAGTTTGCGATCGCTCGTAGAGTAGCAAAACGTTCATTCGTTTTACACGATGCCCGTCGCTCAGAAGACGAATGGACTTGAATAGAAAACATAAACGGTGATTCAATTGGTTTACACTTTTTCTAAAATATACACGGTGTTACAAAAGTTTTGGAACGTTTCCATTACCGATGGTACATATCACGACATCGGTTGCATCAACGGTGGATCATGTTTGTTGGAGTCGTGTGTGCGTGCGAGTACAGGGTGTATGGTGTTCATAAATTTAGATCGCTAGTATTTCGACGAAACCAATTGCATGTTTCACATTCTCATCACAAAATTTCGATCGACACAAGGGCGTACATTACATTTTGTGTTGATTTGGGGACCCAAACTCTAAAAACAGCTCGAATTTATGGAAAACTAATGGTCGGTAATGAGACATGGTGCTTTCTCTACGAGCAACAAACTAGACGGCATGGCTCACACTGGAAGACTTCGAAGAAACCTACAATATCATATGTATATGGGGCATTCCAAGCCAAACCGTGGGGTCATTTCCCTCGGGTCCGCCGATTGTTGCATAATTTTATTTTTGACTTTGTTCCGACTCAAAATAGACCCTAATTTTTTTTCAGAATTTTTGCACCACTCTTTAAGGTGATGGGCGCCGATTGTTGCATAAACTTGCATATAGTTATTTGCATAGAAAGAAATTATATAATTTGCATACGATTTTTTTTTAACTTTGTTCTGACTACAAACAGACCCTAATTTTTTTTCACAATTTTCCCATCACTCCTTAAGGTGATGCGCGCGCATCGAAGTTGCAAAGATAAGAGTAAGCCGACAAAACGGCCATTTTTAAAAATTTGATTTTTTTTCTACAAATGCTATGTTATAAAATAATAGTTTTTTTTCTAATTTGGGAGTGGGACGCAGCTTGCTTGTATTTAAAAAAAAACTTTTTTTTTTTCAAATCTTTAAAATTGTAAAAATTTCTAATTATAAAAATCATTACACATGTGAAAAAAAAAATCAAAAATATAACGTGTCTTGAAAAATGTTGATATTTTGCATATTTCGTATCTCGATTTTTCACTTTGCTGTGCTCAGAGACGGTCACGTGCTCTCCCCTCACGAAATATGAAAAATATCAACATTTTTCGAGATATGTTTTATTTTTGTTTTTTTTCCACACGTGTAACGATTTTTATCATTAAAATTTTTTACGATTTTAAAGATTTGAAAAACAAAGAAATTATTTTTTTAAATACAAGCAAGCTGCGTCCCACTCCCAAATTGGAAAAAAAACTATTCTTTTATAACATAGCATTTGTAGAAAAAAAATCAAATTGTTAAAAATGGCCGTTTTGTCGGTTTACTCTTATTTTTGCAACTTCGATGCGCGCGCATCACCTTTAGGAGTGATGGGAAAATTGTGAAAAAAAATTAGGGTCCGTTTGTAGTCGGAACAAAGTTAAAAAAAAAATCGTATGCAAATTATATAATTCCTTTCTATGCAAATAACTATATGCAAGTTTATGCAACAATCAGCGCCCATCACCTTAAATAGTGGTGCAAACATTCTGAAAAAAAATTAGGGTCTATTATGAGTCGGAACGAAGTCAAAAATAAAATTATGCAACAATCGGCGGACCCGAGGGGAATTACTCCACGGTTTGGTTTGGAATGAGCCATATATATATATATATAATATATAATAACAAAACGTCCGCATGCGAAAAACGACAGTGATGGATTGTCTATTCCACTTTTTTCGAAGACAACGAGTTTAGTCGGCCACCAGGACATATTACCTAGGCGATACGAAGCGTTCGATGAAAATAATTCATCGGGTTCGTACCGAGAGTGTTGTTATGGCTCACACATGCATTATTGTGCGTAACTCTTTCGCGTTAAAATTTGTCCACATCACCGATCATTAACCTTGGGTTATTTCTCTCTCTCTTATTATCTCGCACCGTGAAACTTTCTGCGGTTCCGGAAGACGAAATTATAGCTGTGAGGCAACTTTTCGGCAACATTTCTACCGTCTAAAGGGCGGTAATCGATGTTCTCATCGGCGTTTTAACAGAGAAGTAGCACAAATGTTATAAGTCTTCAAACCAATATGCATGGATTCCGTTGGAAGAAATGTTTCCTGAACAATATTGAATCAATATTCCGAGAAAACAAAGTGAGTTTCGTTAAACTGGCCGTGTATACATTAAATGTCTTTCATGTGTCAAATATTAAAACAAACAGCGCGTTCTTCGTGATAAATCACAAAAAATAACACTTTAATAGAACGTAGAGACATCTGAGGCATCTACAGGTATAACTTCATCAGCGAGAATGTAATAATCACCGCACCTAAAAATAAATCAAACCTGACAATTAAAAAATGTAATATTACAAAAAAACCCGCACAGTCCTAAAATTATTAGTCCTATGTGGTATGATATTTTCCAATACAGTATAGTAGTTATGAAGCTACGAAAAACATACTAAACTATACAAAAGCAGCAACAATGTTGTACGCTTGACGGAACAAGACAGTTTAAAATTAAAAGAAAATCGATTTTTTTTCTTAAATATTTCGAAAACTATGCTTATGGGGTAGAATGTTATCAAAACGTTTCATGGAGAAATTTGTGGAATTGACTGAGTTACAACTCAGTTGGATTTATAGAATTCTATAAGTTACAATTAATGGTCTGCATTGTTGACCTATATGTGACGTTCTGCAAGAAAAGTACTGCAAGATTTTCCGGATTTTTATGCTACCGATAGACTTCGCGTCGTTCTTTGATGACAAAAAATTGATTTTTTATCTGCAAAATTCAAATGGTTGATACGGCGCAAAGTTAGGCGTGAATCGCCTATCTTCCGCTATGTCCGCGGGCCCGCGAACTTCAATCGCTTCATCTTGAAATGCCATTTTGTGACCGGGTTGACAGTAAATCAAAGAATCTATGTCAAGGTCTCATTTTGTTCAGAAAATCCGTCTCTATGGCGCCGCGTGGGATTTCCAAAGGTCTGTCATGTTGTTAATTTTTTAGCCGGAAGTTTTCCCCTACGTGCGCCTATAGTCACCGGTACAAAGACTATAAATCGTCCTTATTTTTTTAATTTTGGATGCACCGTGTTGGGCCAACTGCTACGAAGCAGATTACAATTTTTTTTGCAGTGCTAATCTCTGAGAACAAAATGATTGTTGATGAATTAATTATTTTGCACTTATATCAACAAGCTGTGGTTAATAATTCAGAAAAGTCCGATGATAACTTTCTCATTGTCCACGAAAAGGTTGAAAAGTAGTGGTAAAATGATCAAAAATCAGAAAAATGGTCGAAGACTAACAATGACATTATTGGAGCTGCGACTGGGGCATATATTTTATTCTAGTTTCGTCGGTTAATCGATTAAGTTATGCAATGT
The DNA here is from genome assembly GCA_963971145.1 of Sussaba pulchella. Classification (NCBI taxonomy): domain Eukaryota; kingdom Metazoa; phylum Arthropoda; class Insecta; order Hymenoptera; family Ichneumonidae; genus Sussaba; species Sussaba pulchella. The sequence goes on from OZ020166.1 coordinate 6,729,157, forward strand.
CTTGGACACAGTACTACAACGTATTAACATGAAAGTTTTTACGTAGCAGTAAAAAAGTAGTCAAGTAGCGTGTTGGGCACGCACACGATAGGGTTCCGTAGTCATTCTGTAGTGGTCATTGACGAAAGATATAATCTCCACAAAAGCGTGCGTGTGTTCGTGTGACGATTCATAGCAAAAGAAGCCGAAGTCAAAATCGAAGTCAACTTGATTCATTAATAAATACGAGGTAATTATGCAGAAAGTGGACGCCACCCCGATTTCCCTGGGATGAAAATATGTGATTGTGGGGGTGTTCCTGAGCATTTTTGTATGTGGATGTTGGGCGCGGAAACCATTTTTTACCATGTTCCAAGGTCATTGAAAAAAAAAAATTTTGCAAAAAATGTTAAAACCCTTTTATTATGAAAAACCAATTCTAAACTGACCATTATTTATGAATTTCACATTTTCTTAATCATAATTAGCAGCATCATCCACATCCAGTGGGTACATCAACGATATTTCATAAAGAAATTTTTCAATTCGGTGAATGAAAGAAAATTCCCGCTTAAATAAAAATTCCGCGATGTATTGACCCATATCAAGCTAGCAGCGAAAAATCTGGGAAATGAATTTACTCTACGCCAAAATAAGGTGTATTTTAGGTGTAAATTAGGTGTACAATTTGTAATTTGGGTGTACTAAAAATATAGGCAGGGGAGCATTTTAGAAATCCCGCTGCTAGCTTGATGTCAAGCTAGCAGCAGATTTAAGTAATACTGCATTAATGGAAACTTTCTTTGCGCAGGATTTAAGTGTATTAAGAATACGTGTCACGGAATTTCCTCGGACCACCTCTTCAGCCGGAAAACTCGACCCCTCGAAGAGCTGCTGCGAATAACAATGTTGTAAAAAACTGCATAATCGTGGGGTTTCTTCGTGCCAAAATTAAGGCTATTTAGGTGTATTTCAAAGACGTATCGCACGATTTAGGTGTACTACCCCCTCGGCCAAAAACAACCCCTCCCTTTTTTACGAACGACAGCGAATACCAATCTCGTAAAAAAATGCATAATCGTGGGGTTTCTTCGTGCCAAAATTAAGGCTATTTAGGTGTATTTCAAAGACGTATCGCACGATTTAGGTGTACTACCCCCTCGGCCAAAAACAACCCCTCCCTTTTTTACGAACGACAGCGAATACCAATCTCGTAAAAAAATGCATAATCGTGGGGTTTCTTCGTGCCATAATTAAGTGCTATTTAGGTGTATTTCAAAGACGTATCGCACGATTTAGGTGTACTACCCCTTCCGCCAAAAAACAACCCCTTTTTCTTTGACGAAAGACTCCGCAGGCTATCGCAGAATTTTCGTATATGTCGCCTATGACATAATAATAAGCGCGTTTTTTTTTCTTCAACATGCTCACTTGAGCAGTGCTATCATGTTATTGTAGCTGTCATTTGTTTCGTAATCGGGATTCCACTGGCCTTCGGTAATGCGGATAGATATACTCTAAAGCAAAGACATTCTTTTTTTTCTGAGTTCAATGATTTATTTTATTTTTGTTCCCTTATTTTATTTAACATAACATGAATAGAAAAAAATCAAATAAAAAAAATCAAAAAAATCATTGAACTCAGAAAAAAAAGAATGTTTTTGCTTTAGAGAATATCCATCCGCATTACCGAAGGCCAGTGGAATCCCAATTAAAACGAAAACCATAAAAAATGACTAAAATTCAGCAATAAAAAAAACCGAAAACAAAAAAATAAAAAATTCAAAAAACAGTTGAAAATGACAGCTACAATAATATGATAGCACTGCTCAAGCGAGCATGTTGAAGAGGAGCAACGCGCTTATTCTTATGCCATAGACGATATATACGAAAATTCGGCGATACGTCTTTAAAATACACCTAAATAGCACTTAATTTTGGCACGAAGAAACCCCACGATTATTTATTTCTTCCGAGATTGGTATTCGGAGTCGTTGGTCACAGAAGAAGGGGTTGTTTTTTGGCCGAAGGGGTAGTACACCTAAATCGTGCGATACGTCTTGGAAATACACCTAAATAGCACTTAATTATGGCACGAAGAAACCCCACGATTATTAATTGTTTACGAGATTGGTATTCGGAGTCGTTCGTCAAAACGGGAAGGGTTGTTTTTTGGCCAAAGGTGTAGTACACCTAAATCGTGCGATACGTCTTTAAAATACCCCTGAATAGCACTTAATTCTGGGACGAAAAAACCCTACGATTATGCATTTTTTTACGAGATTGGTATGCGCTGTCGTTCGTCAAAAAGGGAGGGGTTGTTTTTTGGCCGAGGGGGTAGTACACCTAAATCGTGCGATACGTCAGAGAAGTATAACCTAAATAGCACTTAATTCTGGCAAGAAGAAACCCCACGATTATTCATTTTTTTACGAGATTGTTATTCGCTGTCGTTCGTCAAAGAAGAAGGGGTTTTTTTCTGGCCGAAGGGGTAGTACACCAAAATTGTGCGATACGTCTTTGAAATACACCTAAATAGCACTTAATTCTGGCACGAAGAAACCCCACGATTATTCATTTTTTTACGAGATTGTTATTCGCTGTCGTTCGTCAAAGAAGAAGGGGTTTTTTTCTGGCCGAAGGGGTAGTACACCTAAATTGTGCGATACGTCTTTGAAATACACCTAAATAGCACTTAATTCTGGCACGAAGAAACCCCACGATTATGCATTTTTTTACGAGATTGGTATTCGCTGTCGTTCGTCAAAAAGGGAGGGGTTGTTTTTTGGCCGAGGGGGTAGTACACCTAAATCGTGCGATACGTCTTCGAAATACACCTAAATAGCACTTAATTCTGGCAAGAAGAAACCCCACGATTATGCAGTTTTTTACAACATTGTTATTCGCAGCAGCTCTTCGAGGGGGTGGGTTTTTCGGCTGAAGGGGTGGTCTGAGGAAATTCCGCGAAATGTATTCTTAATACACTTAAAATACACTCAAATCCTGCGCAAATAAAGTTTCCATTAATGCAGTATTACTTAAATCTGCGGGATTTCTAAGATGCTCCCCCGCCTATATTTTTAGTACACCTAAATTACAAATTGTACACCTAATTTACACCTAAAATACACCTTAATTTGGCGTAGAGTAAATTCATTTCCCAGATTTTTCGCTGCTAGCTTGATAGGGGTTGTATGAGCACTGATTTGGACATCATCTTGCAGTTTTTATTTTATGTGGAGGTGCGGAGTACAAAAAGTAGGCAAACATTGGGCATGCCGTGTCCAGCCCGATGTGTATGTTGTCGAACCAAGAACGGTAAAAACAATGCCGCTTAAAAACTAAACTTTACGCGTCTTCGATTTTGGCGTTGCACTGACAAACGACGCGATGCAAAGAAACGGAACTGCATCGTGTCATGATTCAACTCCAACAATGTATTGCAACTGCTGCACTTCAATTGTCCACGAACAACACCGCGGCCAATTAGATAGTCCAACAGAACATTCGTATCGGCCACAATTCGCAAGAATCGCCACAGCTCCATGCTCCATCGGTTATAAATTTACAAATCGTAAATACAGAAATACGGGTATTTCTGATTTTTCATAATATTCCGAAATTATTATTATATATTAAGGAATATTACGAAAGATCAGAATACAGAAATACGGTTATTTCTGATTTTTCATAATATTCCCAAATTTCTGGGTACCGTAAATTTCTGAGTTCCATCACGAAATTTATACAGTAGCTCCAGAATAATCATGGGAAGATTACAAAAAATTGGGACCAAAACAAAAAAAGCTCTTTTCGAGATATGAAGTTTTTTGTGTTTTTTTGCCTCAAATCGCAAGAAAAAATTTTTGATGCTGAGGTCTCATAATTTTATCTGAAAGAACGGGTAAATTCCGTTCCAAAACACTCGTGACAACATCAATTTAATTCAGAAATAAACCCCCACCACGCCTCGAATCCTTCGAAAGTAGTAAAAATACAGAATTACAGAAGTATAGTGAGAAATAAACCTAGAGTCAACCACTATTTCTAGTCAGACTTCAACTCTTTTCAATTTCGAGGGAATAAAAAAACATCGGCTGAAGAGGGGGTTCGGTTCGTATGGAATACCCCATATATACCAATTATTTTTTCCAAAAATAAAATTAATGGGAAATAAAAATCATGCAGACACTTTTTGGATTATTTTTTTGTATAATGAACGACACAAAATGTTATATGCCAGAGAAGCAATGCGTCAAATTTTGGAGAATAAAAAGCGATCTGTGGTTTGTAACGAATCACCTTTGAGCCGGTTGATCCATTGTATATTTTATTAATTCGTAGGTTGGGTTGGCCGGAGTGGGGTCGAGTTTGTGGGGTATTTATTAAATAAATGTAAAGATGATTTGTTTAATTTTAATTGTTTATCGACATATTATTCTTTTATTGGAATAATTTCTGCACATTTATTTATTTTAATACTCAAGTTGTGAATACTCATGTGAATGCACATACTCAATTTTATATCATTCACACGCCGTTCATCCCATCACCGTTCATACTGTATTCTCATTTTATTATCTATTCATTATTCATACTAATTTATTCCCCAACACACGAACATATTTCTGCGCTCTTACCCAACTCACACTCATTCAGTCCTTGTTTTGATTTCGTACTCATGTCCTTGTTCGTTATAGCCATGGTCGTTACATTACATAGCCGTGCGAATACAATTTATTATTCACTGTCAATTGTCTATATCGTTCGATTTATCGCTGGCCTGAGTCGTCGCAAGTCGAATCTATACATTGTTCCTTTGAAATTTTATACATGGTTATTTCATTATTAATCATCAGTTCATCAGTTCAGTTCGTTTTTAGATTTCATTTTATTTCACGTTTCACTTTGTCTGATATTATTCAATTCACTTTCATTATATTATGTGTTCTATTTCATTTCATATTTAATTTCACTTTCATTTCATATTTATTTTATATAAATTGACTTAGTTCGATTCTTATTTCTCAAGTCCATTATTTATTTCCCTTGGTTGTCGCGAGTCGCTCCACAAATCAATCCTTTTAAATATTATCAATAAAACATTTATAAATTTAACTCCGACTTAACGAATTTATTATTTTCAATGATTCGGTAATTGGGGATATAGTTAGTTCTGCCGGATGAATGGCATTTCGGGGCCAGTTCCGATCTCGAGAACGGGCGTCGGGCGACTCAACAAGCCTTCGCTCGTTGATTTTACGCGATACGCAAAATCATGCCATCGAAATTGGGTTGTTACCGGCCAAAATTTCGATGGCGTGATCTACTTCTCATTGTTCCTGACCCCGTGATCCCAGGTGGGGATCGCGGCAATTACAGGTTAGATTCGGGAAAAATGAATGTGCGAATTCATTTTTCTGCTTTTTTCTGACAATGAATCCGAATTTGGATACATTGTCACGATTCAGGGGAAATAAAAGAGAGTGGGCCCGCCTGGCCTTGTCGTTGATTCTCGTTTTTACTGTAGCTGCAGTAAACAGCGTCTCTTTGCGAAAATAGCTCAAGCTAATTTCGCGAAGACCACTAGAGAAAATGATTTTAACGATAGTGTGCTCGATGAAAATCTTTCCCCCACTGTCTTCACAAACTCCATGAAAGTCGCGTGGTCTTTATTATATGAAGAGAAGTTACTTGTTTCTTCCGAACCTCTATATGGAATCGACCGTTCTGCACAAGTTATCTGCAAGGCGTTGAAGTAATACTTTCCGTCAACGAAAATGTCCTCTCGACAGGAAAGAACCTAATTCTCTTGGACCAGCAGCCAGATTCCGCCGTGTATGCGTTTCTCATTGAAAGAGATTTTCTTAGTGAAGGGCATTCGATATTTCGCTAATAATTAACCAATTCAAATCATTTGCGGATTACGTTCTTTTAAGTGCACAGAAGGACACGATGAAGGTTACGAAGACGTCTTTGAACCCCCGGCGAATTTTGCGTAAGTTCCACTTGAATGAAAACAAATGTCGTGGCTTGCCCTCAAAATTACCCGGATCACCGTTTAAAAATTTTGAACAGTGGCGTTCGCAATTTTTTTTTGTTTTTTTTTTTCGTTCAAATGTTTAATTATAATCTGCTATTCTGAATAACAATAAATAATTGTGCGGATCGTCGATTAAAATATGATGCACAGTAGGCACCCGATGGTGCCTTGTTCTGTGGTTTTTGTTAGCATATCAGGGTGTGGTTTAATGGAAACGTTCGCGTAAGTCTAGACGTTTGAATCTTTTTAGTCTCTTTACTACTAAATTTTTTATTTAGTAGGTTTGTCGCGAGCTTGTTAGGGTAAGATTCAAGTCTTGTTTCATAGTTTTCACTAAATCTCTTGATCGCTTCTTGTACTGTCTCTATCTGAAGACCTCGGTGGATTGCCCGGTTTGTCACGTACCATGGGGCGTCGAGGATGAGTCTTAGCGTTTTCGACTGGAATCTTTGGATAATTTCTATGTTGGAATTGCAAGCAGTTCCCCATAGCTGTAGGGCGTAGGTCCACACTGGCTTCACAATTTGTAAATGATTAGTTTGTTGTACAAGTAAAGTTGAGATTCCTTTCCGACAAGCCAATACACTCCGCGCAATTTGAGGTCCAACTCTTTCCTTTTGGTTTTGATGTGCTTTGTCCAAGTTAACTTCCAATCCAGGTACATTCCAAGATATTTGACTTCGGTGACACTTGGTAGAAACTGTTCGTATAGCTTGACAGTAGGGCAGTATCCAAATTCGCAAATTTAACAAAGAAAAAATATCTGGCCAGGTGGAAAAATAAAAGTGACAAACGGAGGCACATTTCACGATAAAGTGGAAATGATAAATGCAGACATTCGCACGCTTTTAAGAAGGTCGAGGGAATCATCAGCAGGTGAAATTAGGTTAATGAATACAATAAATATTCACTAGGGAAAGATTTAACGAAGAAGAAATAAATATATGTATTATCTAACGTAGATGTACTCTGAAAAAATCGACAATGATAATATTTTTAATATAAAAGTACTCGATTTACATAAACAAGGCCACAGAGATTATAATAAAACATAAATATTCATAGGTCACAACAAGAATTTTTCGGCAATGGGCAATGTCTGCGGCGTTTCCTTTTTGAAATGAAAATTTTTATTCCATCGGCAGTCATTCTTGGGCTAGGAATTTCAAAAAAAGTACCCCATAAGGCAATGCAGTTATGAAATTCATCAGAAAAAATGACGTTTTGACCAGACCTCCCTTGACGAGACCGTTGCAATCACAGAAATACCAACAGCAAACGCGAGAGTTCACCAAAAAATACCCATTAGAATACGTGATAAACACGTCCGTCCGGTTTTCAATACGAAATGATTATGGATCGTTTCCTTGATTTCTAAGACTTCATATCAGTTCTTGTGCAAAACCAAAATTCAAACAAAACTACCCATAACATAGACAGCGCAGCAATACAGTTTAACTGCCGCCGGAACCCTTTTACCTCACGTTTTTATATGACCCAAGAAGCAGGAAATAAATTTGGCCCGAGGGTCGCAAGAATAGTGGAACAATAGACTGAACCATATAGAAATGTCAGTGGAACGTGCTTGAAATCTGGAAAACTAATCGGAGAGCTTTTTATCGAATATCTGGAAAAAAAACCTCGAACCCTATGTTAGTGAAAAAAATTCGTATTACGTGTTGATCCGTAGGGAGGACAGGCAGATTCGCTGATTTACGATGACATCTTCACTGTTGAATCAGATGAAGTTATTTGCGCCATTGAAGTTATTCCTTCAAAATGTACCCCGTAATGTCAGCCCTGCAATGCTTATTTTTACCGAAAAATTAAAAAAATTATTAAAAAATTGCAAAATGCTTCGAACTTATTGAAAGAAAATTAGGAAATGATCACTCGCAAGGATATCAAAAAAAATTATTCAACTATTCACCACCAATTAAATGCTCCGATATTCAATTATATGGTCAAATACGCTTCATATGCTTCAAAATTATTGGCGGAAAAAATGTCCTATGCCGATGTGAATGAAACTTGCTTTCCTCTAACGTTTACTTGAGAAAACCGCTATTGCCACGGGGTTGCATTCATAAAATGCGCTCCTTGTAAAAAAAGGTTGTGCTTTAAATATTTGTACGATGACCATCATCCACGACTTAATCCAACTATTACAAAAAAATTGAATCACCGAGGGAGCGTCATAAAAGAATTATTCAACACGTTCGCAATGAACAGTTAAAAAAAAAAATTTGCGACAAAAGGATCCGAACCAGCGGCAGCGTGATCGCAAGTCTGGCACTTTACCTCTGGCCTCTCAACGCTCGGTAAAAGGGACTCATGGTCGGCGATCATGATTTTCAAAAGTTCATAACAATTAAACTAGGGCCCACCTGCAAAGATGTCGGGACACGTGTCTATTAATTTTCAATGTCGAAAATCATCGGATACAAAATGAATTGGTGAATTCTCTATCGATTAATGATAGTTTCATAAAAATGTCAATGTGCCCGATAAAGCCGTCTTCGTGTAAGTTCGCGAATATGATTAAACCAAACGTGGTCGAAACATCTTAATTCGCAGCGGAAACCTGAATACTATGCGGCGACGGCAAGTAATATCTCGTTATACAAACACATAAAAGTATTAAACTAAGTGATTCATTTTTTTTAAGTCTAAAAAGTGTGATTGCAAGAAAACTTGACCGTACTTAACGCAGTTGTTTTTTCAAGCATTCCATTTGCGGATTAATGATGAAAAAGGCGCGTTGGTATTCTGTCGAGTATGGAGTTTTCTATCATCGCTCCTTCGTTTACGTCATCCACATCGTCCAGTTCTTCGCGCGCCGTTTCCAAACCAGCGGTACACGCATGGGCAATAGGTCCGTGTCCTTGCTCGTCTTCGTCACCTCCATTACTTCCATCCTCGGGGAATTCCTAGAGATATTCAAGTAACGTAAACGGCAATCGGATACTGTAACTCACAGGATGAACTGTCAAGGCATTCAACCCGAGTGGCAGCCTCCGATTTGATTCGTTTTTAAATATGGTTTAGAGCAACAAAAAATAAGATACGCGTATTGTTTATATATAGAAAAAAGTAATACGTGTCTATTAGACTGGTCCTTATTGGGGGTTGAAAAAAAATCCATGTGGATCCCCTCGAAACGGTTAAAAATTCTGAAAAAAAAATTCCCTAATTTTTTCAGATTTTTATTTCATTCCTTCCGTCTCCCTATCTTAGAGTGAAGTTTCAAATTAAGGATAGTACGATATTCATGGCGCTGCGATTTGATGCACTTTTCGTATAGAACACCCCAAAATAAGAAGAAAAACCGGAATAAAATTTTTTTTATCTCGCTTAGATTTCGAGTTATCGAATTTTTTGTGTTATATTGTTGTCCGAATTTTTTTTTCGTGTTTTTTATCTGGTTTCTTCGATGCACTTTTTGTATAGAACATCTTCGTTCAGTTTGAAATTATTGTATTAGATTGCAGTAGAATATTTATTTCCAATGATAATCCGCTAAGGCGGTCGTTAACTACCTCGTGTAGTCAGAATACATACAATTCCGGATGTTTATCCAAATTACTACTTATGCTCAAATCATAAGTTTAATGAAACGGTATATCCGAGAACTTAAATTCTTTTACGATCCGTTTTAGCTTTAAAGTGCGTAAGAAGATCCTCTCAATGTACAGTTCTATATCCCTAAACAATTGTAACAATTGCAACTAAACTATGGCAGCGTACAATTATCATGAGGACAGAACAAATTGTAAGTAAAAAACATCCCACTCCGGCGTAATGGGGAACCATTACTCTGATTTAAACTTTGTACTTTAAATAAAACGTTCTCAATAAAAATATTTCTACCGCATGAATTTCTTAAAATTTTAAATTCTTTGAGAATGTGAAACGTACTTTAAGGGTAGTTTACCCGTGAGAGTTAGAACAGGGGTGCCAGCTCAGACCATCAGAGTAAATGTTTTCTATTTCCACAATGTATTCTTGTTAAAAATAATTTTCCACTGCGATCAATCAGCTGTAGCTGTTCCAGTTGTTCTGGAGTTTGAAAGTGTGCATTAATGACATAAAGTGCCATTGTAATGAACTGAAAGTTAAGGTATTTAGCAAATTCATCGAAAGCTATCATCGAATCTCCCTCAAATAGAAAATTAATCACATTGTATGTTAAGCGGTGGGAGACAATTTTTACGTACTACCATTGAAGTAGCAAAGATAGTTGATTTTGCGTGCGGTTTCAATAAAATGAAGTGTGAAAGTACGAAAATTAAGTAAAATAGAGAAAGGAAATTCCTACATTCTTGTTTTCTTCTTTTTTAGAGCGATAAAGATTGGAAATTTTTTTAATATGCATCGAATTTTTGTTTTACTTATCCCCCCCCCCCCCCCCGCAAGTTAAATAACTCGGTCAAGCTCGGAAAACCTGATATGTTACATAAAGCGTCGTCTGCATCTTGGAGGCGGACCTCTCAACGGTTCGCGCGACGTTTTGAGTGCTCGTCTACGACTCGTGCCGAAACCGAAACGCGCTCGCCGTTGAAAGTCCCGACTTGCCTCCGCGATACACAATATACTATTGTCTACCCAGCCCCCCGTCCTTAGAATTTGCCACTGCCAAAAAAATGTTCCCACCTGGATGAAATACCTAGAAATTCCAAGTTGTCGTCAAGGTTTAATTTTATTTCCGAATCATTTACTGGGCTCATACGGAGTATCCGAAATAAAAAAAAGTGAGGTAGATTTGCATTTTTTTTATCAGTAGAAAAACATTTTTAACAAAAGAAATTTCAAAATGGCGAACCTTCAACATTTTTCTCCTAATATTTGAACGTTGTTTAAAGAAGCAAACCTCTTCAAAATTTGGAAGAATGAATTTTTTTATTTTCGAGAAAAATGAATAGAATTGGATGAGTCATAATGTATGGTCCAGATTGTTGAATTACGTGTCACGTTCTGCAAGAAAAAATCTCTAAGATTTTTAGATTTTTGCTTCCTCGTAGAGGAAGCTTTGTTTAAGTAAAATTCTTTTTTTCGAGATGTACATGAAAACGTGTTCAGAATGTCCCAAAACATCTAAAAATGACATTCAGAAAAAATGTCCGGATGTATGTGTGTGTGCGTGCGTGCGTGTGCGTGTGCGTGCGTGTGTGTGTGTGTGTGTGTGTGTGTGTGTGTGTAACATTAGTTGAACGTTCACAACTTGAGAACGGCTTGAGATATCAAGCTGAAATTTGTCACGCATGTTAAAGGGTTCAAGGCGCATAGCATGATTCAATTTTTAGAAAAATCTATGTGGTTCTTTTGTTTTTACGCGATTTAATGAAAATTCAAAAATTTATTTTCGGTCTCTAGGTCCCACAATTTTAGAGATATTGAGCTCAAATTCAGTAGAATGTTGTAAAAGTACGGGGAGATGCTTGTTACTGAATTTGAAAAAAATCTATGCAGTGCTTTTGTTTTAAAGAATTTCGAAAGGTGTCAAAAATCGCTGTGCGCTCCCTAGCTGGCGTATTTTTCGAGATATCGGACTAAAAATGTTATGTTACCGTTAGACGTCGCGACGCTTTTTTATAAATAAAAACAATAAATTTTTTGTCATCCTCACCTGAGAATGATGCATTCTCGCACCAATTTAAGTGCGCAATGTGCCGGATTCTCGCATTATGAACCCATGCGGGAATGTTTGATTCCCGCACTGTTCAATAACGTGAAGGAAAGCCGGGATCATACGATCTGTCAATTGTTCAGGCTCATTGCGTACTAAAATTGGTACGAGAATGTGTCATTCTCATGTGAGGATGACAAAAAATAGTATGTGTTCCGCGGGCGCGATTCCCTTATAAATGCAAGGCCAGCACTCGGCTTGACGCCGACGATGCTTCGGCGGTGAATTGTCGATGTCTCGTCTCCGGATCAGCTCGACTCGCCTTCGGATCGTCTTCGCATACCCGTCGACTCGATGTCGGCAATTCACCGCCTCGGAGTTATCTACGCCTCGTGTTAGCCTCGCATTCAAGCGGGAATCACCAGCTTCGCGCCCTTGCAACACAATATACTATTCTCTCTGCGAAAATCGAATTGTTATTACGGTACATACAAACGCGTACATCTTAAAATTCCTTTTTTTCAACCTGGTTGGCAGTAAATCGAAGAATCTATCCATCTGATTAATATGATCAAGGTCTCATTTTCCTCAGAAAACCCGTTTTTGTGACACTGCATAGGATTTTCAATGGTCCGTCATTTTGTTAATTTTCCTGCTAAAAATGTCCCCCTACCTGGGGCTACCCTAGCGGATTGGGAGACCTAAGAAGATCAAAAAACTGCTCAAAATGACTATTTCGGTCATTTCGACCAATTTTTGGTCTCTTTTTGGGTTTTTTTAGGTCTCCCAATCCGCTAGGGTATAGCCATTGCTATAAAAATTAAAAAGCTTCCAGATTTTTCATTTGTATGCATGCACCGTATGGGCCATTTGCTGTCAACCAGGTTGGACATTTTTTTGTCATGCTAATTTCTAAGGACGAAGGGAGGGGGCAGACAAACTGATTGTTAATGCACTTTTCCAACTCGTACGAATATTTCACGAAGATCCGCCGATAACTTTCCTCAAAAAAATGCCAAAAAAACTTTTACTTTTCAGCTTATTAAAGTGACTTGCTGGCTCAAAGCCTTCAACTTTGGATGCAAAACCAGCGGGAAAGTTATGGAGAAAAAAACTGACGAGCAGCCATAAAGGTCGGTTTCCTAAACAAAATGAATTCTCGATCATATTAATCGGATGTATAGTGCCTTTGATTTACTGTCAACCAGGTTAAAAAATATCAGTACGAAATAAATGCTTTCAAAGTTTGAATTATAGATTATTCATAAATATGAGAATAAAATGATGATACATTCCCGACAGATGTGACTTTCGGAATAAGTAAGAAAAAAAAAGATTTTTTTCAAAATTTTAATGGCTTACCCCTTAACGGTAATCTACTCTATTCCAATTTGGAACGAAGTGTCAAGGGATTCAAGCTCGTGTATATTTCATACAATTTCGTAAATCTAATGATTCGGAAATAAAATTAAACCTTGACGACAATCAGGAATTTCTATGTATTTCACCCACAAGAGGTAGTTAACCCACTCATTACAATAAAAACAAGCTGAAACTTGCAATTTGCTTCCGCTGAATTTTCGGTAGTGCATGAAATCCTTCTATGAGGAAGCATCCTCGATTTATTTTATTTCATTTTTTTCAATCTTCGGCTTCCTCATAAAGGAAGTTCCGTTCACTACCGAAAATTCAGGGGAAGCAAATAGCAAATTTCAGCTTGCAGCTTGTTTTATACAGGATGTCTGTAGATCCTTCCTACCGTATGAAAACTGACTCGAACGTATATAAAAATTCAATGTGTCCCGAAATTCGAGCGCGTTGTTTAATCCCTATCGAATCTAGTAACAACTTAAGCTGACGGTTAGTTTAAGCGTGTGTCTGAATTTGAGCACGTTCCGTCGAGTGTTCTTGAATTTGCAGAGGTTGAAACTTAGAAATTTCGAATTGCTGTAGATCTTGATCCGTTCGGCCGATCTCGGCCCAATTTGATATATATTACAGCACAACTACATCCTAAGCTTGCAGAGAATTATGGTTCGATTAGTTGAAGTGAACGACAAATAAAGCGAAAAAGTTGATTATTTGAAAAATTCAAAAAATCATAAAACCTAAAGTTATTGATGGATTCGGCTCAAATGCAATACCAAACATCCTTGTACCTAACTCTATATGTGAATAACTATTTAGCTGAATATCTCGAAATTTGCGGACGCTAGGGTGGTTACAGACATTTTTGAAACAATTCAAAACGCTGTCAAAGCCGAGCGAAAGCGTCAATAATTGCGAAAATCACAGATAACATAGATATTAGAAGGCACCACATGTGTGCAAAATTTGAGTACGGTAGCTTAAACCGTTCGCGAGTTATGAACGTTTGAAATTTGGGGGGTGGTGCGCGCGCGCACACACACACACACACACACACACACACACACACACACACACACACACACACACACACACACACACACACACACACACACACACACACACACACACACGCACGCATACATCCAGACATTTTCTCCAAATGTGTTCTCTGGATGTTTTAGGACATTTTGAACCTATTGACAAAAAAATCCCGAAAAAAAAATTTCGGACCGTCACAAAGCTTCCTTTATGAGGAAGCAAAAAGGTTTCGATCATTACAAATAAATGTCTGACTGCAACCCAATAACGTGATTCCAACCTAAACAAGGTTTCAACTGCTTATTAAATGATCAACTCAGAGAAACTTTATTTTTCGAATAATTATGAACCTTTGACGCTCGGTTTAATCCCCTCAAAATGAATTTCGGCACCTACAAAAAATATGGGTCCCTTATTTTATGGTGTTCCGGATTATATTTTGAAACAAATAAACTTGGAGGCGAACACTTGCATCACATTTGCTGTAAGACAAAGTTTAAATACTTGATGGCTGTCGGAGGCTTCGGGTCTCGATTGATCGGCTTCGGCCAAATCCTCGTTGTATCCCGGGGTGAAAGACGATACCACAGGAATGGAATTAACATTTTCGTGGGGCATCATGGCCTGCAGGACAAAAAAACAACCGTTTGGCAACGTTTCTGTGAGTGACGACTTTCGTTGCAGTCTGAGCTGATCACTGATAAAGTAAACACTGGAAAACCACACAGATGTGAATGTTGAACGACAAATGGCTATTTTTTACAGGTTCTGACATTCCTAGAAATATTTAACATTGAAATATTAACTCGATGTATCGTAATAGTTCGCAGTTTATTTTCAAAAATCGAAAAAAAAATAAGACAGATTTATTTGAATTTTCTTTCGTTTGATGGATCCGTCGTGGCAAAATACAGGTTCGATTAATAACGCGACAAATATTATTTTATGATTGATTGTTCAGCGACTATAACGCGTCGAAAATAGCGTATTAACATTAAGCACAAAAACTCGTCACAGATGGGGTGAAAAAAATACTGAGCTTATCAATCAGTGATAGTGGTGCTATCGGACTACGGAAGCCTTTTTCTTTTTTTTTTAATTATGACGCTCGAAATAAAAATATCGTATGGGGCCGATTTTTCGAAAGTTTTATGTTTAAATAAATAATGGATTACCAAGATATCAAAAAATGCGCCGCAGCCCGGTAGAGAATAAAAGGAAGAATGACGTACTCAGATTTTAGACTGACATTTCAAAAACTCTTCTCTAGAGTGCGTTTTTAATCTGCATCATTTGGAAAAGGGGGGGGGGGGGCTCGCAAAGAACGCATTTTAAAGTGGGACAACGAGTATGCGGTTGTTCCAGTCAGGCCAAGGCAACGTTCGATTATTACACCTAATAATAATTCGGATCTTAATAAAATGTTAACATTATCGTCTTTAAGGTCCAAGCTTCCGGGGAATGCAATACATATTTTTCTGCCATACACTAGTCTCATAATATTCACATAAAATTCGCCATCGAATGAAAGCCTTATGAACAATAGTCATTCTTTAAGAGAGTAGGCTAAATAGTGGAAATTGGGAAACAGAAAAATCATGCATATCTCAGCTTCTGGAGATGTTAATTTTTATACCTTCGTAGATATGTTCTGGCCGATCGTTAAAAAAATATAAAAAATGTCCAGCAAACAAACATCTTTTGAACTATCGTAAACACGCCAAAAAACGTACACGTGCTGCAAGACTTCGCTGTAACTAATTGTTATTGCGGTTTATACGGTGACACGACTTTTCAACCGCGGACAGAATAACCGCGACATAATAACCGAGTTTTCCGAACGACGAAATAACCGGACGACTAAATAACCGGACGATGAAATAACCGCAAAAAAATAACCCCAGACAAAATAACCAAATGAAAAAATAACCCAAAGACAAAATAACTGCGGACAGAATATCCGGGGACGACATAACCTGCCGATAAAATAACCGCAACCAAATAACGATTAATATTTTTAATTTTCCGTGTTTTGTGTTTGAATTTTTTGTGTTTTACTATTTTTGCTTCCTCATGAAGGAAGCTTTGTTTTTGTGAAAAAAAATTTTTTCGCGATGTTCATGAAAACATGTTCAGAATGTCCCAAAACATCTAAAAATCACAACTAGAAAAAATGTCCGGATGTATGTATGTATGTATGTGTGTGTGTGTGTGTGTGTGTATGTATGTATGTAACATTGGTTGAGCGTTCATAACTTGAGAACATCTTCAGATATCAACCTGAAATTTGTCACACATGTAGAGGGTTCACGGCGCATAGCATGATTTGATTTTTAGAGAAATCCATGCAGTTTTCTCATTTTTACGCGATTTTTTAAAAATTCAAAAATTTATTTTTGGTCTCTAGCTTCCACAATTTTAGAGATATCGAGCTCAAATTTAGTATAATGTTGGACGACTACAGGGTGGTGCTCGTTACTAAATTGGAAAAAAATCCATGCAGTGCTTTTGTTTTAAGAAATTTTAAAAGGTGTAAAAAAATGGTGTGCGCACTCTAGCTGGCACAATTTTCTACATATCGGACTAAAATTTGGTACGAAGCTGCATTATTATCAAGAGACGTTTCGGATTGAATTCGGGCAAAATCCATCAAGCCATTCATATTTTATGTCATTTTGAAATTTTTTAAAAATTAACGTAAGTGCTCTAGCTTCCACAATTTTCGAGATATTTCGCTAAAATTTGGTTCAAACTTGCACTACTATTGAAAGATGTTTGATATTGAATTTGGGTGAAATCCATCCAACCATTCATATTTTATGTCGTTTTCAAATTTTTTTAAAATCTGCGTGGGCGCTCTAGCTTCCACAATTTTTGAGATATCGGATCAAAATTTGGTACAAAGTCGCACTATCATCGAAAGATGTTTCGTATTGAATTTGGGCAAAATCCATCTAGGCGTTTAAATTTGATGCGACTTCCAATTTTTTAAATCTGACATGGAATTCACCATATATTTATTCTGGACCAGATCGATTTACGAACCGATTTTATATAAGAACAAGGGTGCAAAGTCGAACCTTGCACATTGCTTCCGCATAATTTTTTAATTTGCCAAAGCTTCCTCTATGAGGAAGCCAAAATTGATCGACACAGGTCCGCATAGAGAAAGCTTTGGCAAATAAAAAAAATAATGAGGAAGCAATGTGCAAGGTTCGACTTTGCACCCTTGTTTATTTCTTTTTTTAGGTCATTTTTTTTAGGTTATTTAGGTTATTTTGGTATTTGGTTATTTCTTTGGGTTTTCTGCGGTTATTTTGTCTGTCGGTTGGGCAAGATTATGATATTCGTGGCGCCGCGTATCATACTCTCCCCGTCGGTTGTTTTATGCTTCGGTTATTTTGTCATTCGGTTCTTTATGATTTGGTTATTTTGTCGCGGTTATTATGTCGCAGTTATTTTGTCGCGGTTATTTTGTCGTCGGTTGAAATGTCGGGGAACCGTTTATACAGTGGCACCGAGATACTTCACGACGTAGAATTCAGGTTACACTCTTACCTCAAATTCAAAAGGTTCGGCTACTTGAGAAGCCCCGGACTTTTGTATCTGCGGCGAAGAGTGCAAAGGAACCAGAAACTCTGTTAGCAGCAATTGATTACTAGCATCGGTAGTTGGCAACGCGCTCGCTTGCGCTCCGATGTCGGAGTCCTCGTCGCTCGACTGACAACTTTCGCTCGCCGTCTGATCAGCCACTTCATTCTGTGACAAATGAATTACAAGTGAAGCAAATTAGGTAGAATTAAAAATTTCAAAACCGTATTCGTGATAGTTCGCTACGTCCATTGGATGAGGCAATTGTTCGAGTATCTCACGATTAAATATTCATTATAAAATGCCGGAATACCGAAAAGCCCGCGTACGTTGTCTACTGCGTAAGTGTATGCGTAAGCCTTACGCTGTGTAAGCGTTGTCAGTGCTAACGACACAGTCTATGGAGGCGTCGTGCGCTTTCTTAAAAAGTTCATATTCCCGACAATTTTCACTAAATCAATTGAAAAATTAACTAGCGGGCCTATGATTAGTGGTGTCTATGGATAGTAGTGCCCATGGTTAGCAGCGCTTATTCCCGATTCAACAGTTGAAATTTATTATCATCATTATTAGTTGTCGTTAATAACGAGTTTATCCGTGTTCGGAAAGATGTCATAGTTCTCTACTCATCAATAATCCTGCTAAATGTCGTCGCATTGAACGAACATCCTATACTCTTGGTCAGCTTGGTTCCTTATAATAGCATAATAATGTTGCAAAATAAACGGCAATCCCTTACAATCAAACGCATTGTTTCGATATTCTGCTTTGTGAGATATACGTTTCTTATTGAATGTATGAAGGGCACTTGAATAATCTATGACATTATTATTAGTATTGAAACTATTATCTTTTGACTTTTTATTTATTTATTTATTTATTTTTTAAATTTAAGCGGCAATAGTGCTGCAAAGTTTTACCTTTCCAAATTTCCATCCTCCCGTGTGGATTCTGTTCTTTTAAAACATGTTTTTGGTTCTACCTGAAAACTACTTAAATAAATTGAACTAAAATCTTATGAGCTCTAAGTTACGGCAGGACACATCGATTGCATCATCGATTGTTCTGATCACGTTATTAGTTTTCGAGAAAACGTTAACGAAAAATTTCGATCACAAACATATGTTTTCGTAAAAAACTAAAAAACTACTTAATCAAATTGGACCAAAATCTTTTCAGCTTTAAGTTACGGCGGAACACATCGATTGCATCTTCGATCATTCTGATCGCGTTGTTAGTTTCCGAGAAAACGTTAACAAAAAATTGAACTTTTTTCTCGATTTTCGGAGTCATTACAATAACTTCCCTATAAAATTGGGAAGTTAAAAAATAATATTTGGAATTTCCATCGTAAAAAGCATATACATGCTAAATTTCTTGCTCCTAACGTCAGCACTTCTCAGGATATAATTTTCTTAAAATTCACGGTCTGTCTAGCTGCTTGTTGTAATTAAAGCACAAAAAAATTTCTGGATACGCATATGACTGAAACAATAATGTTTGTTTGTTTACCCATACGCCCCGAGTAAAGGTTGCACTCAAACATGCTTATTACATGAAAACATTAGCCTGCGAATATATATTTCTTAGTTTGTCCAAAAAAACATGTTTCATTCGAAATTATTGTCCTGAATGCCAAAAAACAAAGCCGCGGAAAAAATTTAGTTACAAATAGAAATTTTGACCGAGAGCTCCATATACGTACGAGAGGATTGCTTGACGATTGCGTATCCTGAAGCGCACGTAAATACCGCAGAAGACGTGGGCGAAGTCTGTGATCGTCGCTGATCGCTTTTATCTCCCTAAGAATAATTACTAAGTAGTCCGGTCTTCTTCTGTTCGCAGCTACGAGAGATCCGAGTATGTCCGTAATCTCTCCGCTAAAAGAAAGATGATTACGTCAAACATGATTCAACTGCAATTACCGCGAGCCCGATGGGGAATTAAATTATTTACCTCATATGACTCAAAGAATACAAGTCTCCGTTGGTTTGTGTTACCGGACGCACAGTTGAATGTGAATCCTCCCAAATATTATCTACTTGCAGCGGCTGCGACGCTTCGTTCAATAGAATGTTGCTCCTTGCCATCGGATTATCTCTCTCTTGTGTTTGCAAGTTCGATTGAAGCTGTAGATTCAGTGAATACTGAGCCTCAGCGCTCGATAACGATGACAATGGCAAATTATCCGCTCCGTGATCACGATTTCGTTTGTCACGCCTTTGAAGTATGAAATACACAGTACAATGTCTTAGTGCAAAAATTGTTAACATTGAAGGACCCTAATGTCAAAATTGGTGCGAATTATGTTTCGACTAAAAAATTAACAATTCGAAAATACCGGCGGGATAAATGTAGCCCTGCCGTAGATTAATGCTTTTCATAATCTCGCATTGAAAACTTTAAACTCGTTTATTTTTTCCAAACTCTTCTTTTTTTAAACGGTGAATTTAAAAATAATTGTTTTCAAACCATCATTCCTTAGAGTGGGCTGAAAACTTTTTTTTATTTAAAAAATGGGATATTCTTTGAAACAAATAACTGGTGGTAAAAGAGGCCAAATATGACTCTTACATTGGCAATGGCCATCATTTCGTTAACTTTAATTGAGAAAATATTCTCCATACTGCTTTAGAGTTTTTTATACTGATTAACAATGCGTATCATTTTTTAATTTTCGACAATTTTCAGTGCAGCAGGAATTTCCACCATCAGGCACAATTTTTCCGACCTATCATTTTGGAACGGTCAAAACCATTTTCGATGAAATTGGAAAAAACTGACTAAAGTATTTCTTCGCATAGGGCATAACTAATTTCGCTGAACAAAAAATGCAGACAAATTATTGATCTTATTTATTACAATAAATGAGCTCATGAAAATTAACAATTTTCGGCCATGTCACACTAGGATGGTCTCTTAATTATGACCTACGAAACTTACACGAGTGAACTGTGGCCGCTACCGCTCGCGGTATTCGTGGAGGTGGCTGGATGGCTCGACGAACCTTGCGCAGCATCAGTCAACGTCTTCGAATTTCCCGACAATAGATTTTGACGAGAATAGCTGTAAAAGCGGAATAACGGGATGCGAAAACAAACACATCACATTGTTTAAGGGACTAGACTAGTGTACAGTTTCCAATAAAACCTTTTTTTTTAATTAAGTGCATTCTTTTAGTTCGAATCTTTGAAGACACTGTAACAATTCCGTTGAAAAAAAATTGTTTTTTTTTTTTGTTTTCGGACATTCTTCTACTGCGCCCGTAAGACGTTATGT
The DNA here is from genome assembly GCA_963971145.1 of Sussaba pulchella. Classification (NCBI taxonomy): domain Eukaryota; kingdom Metazoa; phylum Arthropoda; class Insecta; order Hymenoptera; family Ichneumonidae; genus Sussaba; species Sussaba pulchella. Next base: position 6,750,084 of record OZ020166.1, read on the forward strand.
TTCCGGAAGACTTATTAAAAAAAAAAGGAAAATGCAATATTCAACACGTGAATTCCAAACAGATGCTCTTTTGGTAGTTCGAAAAGTACAGAAGCCCCCACCGCGCGATGTCTATACAATCTCTGATTAATGATCTTATTTATTATTTTTCTTCAACAACTGTGTGAAGAGTTATGATGCACACCGTCAACACACTTTTTTCGAGTCACCATCCTTGCTGAGCAATGCACAGTATAAAATTAATTGAAAAAACATTAGATCTGTATTGTGCAAGAATGGATCCATTCAGGGGTTAGTCGCAGTCAGGATTTTCAAAAAATCGATTTTTGGGTTTTTGCATATTCTTGTAGCATAATATCTTAAGCATAATCTGTACAATTTTGAAGTCGTTCCGAGCAAAATTGACTGCGGTGCCGTTCCTCCAGTGCCGCCCTGTCTTGTCTCCTACGGCATGGCATCGCCGCGCCGTGTAGACTGCTGATTCGCAGCTATCGCGGTCGCGGTACCTCCGCTGCCAATTCGCTTGTGAACAAAAACAAACATACAATATGACCTTCTACGGTAATAACTTATAGTCGATCTATGAGGATTTGAGCAATGGTGCTTTGCTCGAAAGATGTGTCGGCGGGTTACGCAGAACACTAACAAGAGTTACAACCGGCTCATTTGGAAAATTAGCCCGAAGGTGATACTAAGTGGTTCAGTTGTTGTAGAATTAGCTGCAAATATCGCAGCTTGCATATTTAATGAAGATTCGGGAGCACGTCTGCAAATGATGCTTGCACTAGGGGATCGATTGCGGATCAAACGCTGACAATTATGTGAAGAAAGCTGACAATGACCGTGTCACAATCGCTGATGGACTGGCTCAAGATAGTACCCAGGAGGGAAGAATGTGTCGTAGACAAGAGCAAATGTACTTTTTCGATGCTGCAGAGGAATCAGAAGGATTATTATGTGCGCCCGGAATAGGTGACGGTATGTAAGTAAACGAAAAAAGATTATTCCTATGTCAATTATACTTGAAACTTTAAACGCGTTTTGATCAAACCATGTTTTTAAAAACGATGACCCTGATTACTTGAGATACACTTGACCGATCCACTTCAAACTGTGCAGGCTTCTTTAATATATAAAAGGACGGTGCATGAAATCTCGTTTTTGTTTTTCATCCAAAAATTTTTTTCCTATCGACGAAAAACGGGTGATTTTTTGGACGCAAATCGGATGTATACGTTTGAACGGTCACAATTTTGTCAACGTTTTTTTTTTCGAAAATCGCAAATGTCGTTCACCGTAGAAACCAATAAACTAAAGAAGTAATTATGAATTTTTGATTTTAGATAACCCGTTGAGGAACAGGCAGGGTCACCGCCGAACGCCTTTCGGAAAACATCCTCCGACAGACTACGTGCTATTCCTTCATTCATGAATATTTTTGATTGAAATTTTGTCGAAATATCAATAAAAGTGTACACTATCGAACGCTCAAATGTTTGAGGAAATATATGGGGTATTCCTGGGAATTTCGGCAACTTCGGACAGTTGGGTCAAAATTTTTGCCCCCCAATTTTTTTCATTAATATGTGTTGAAAATAAAGAGACACGTATTTCGGCGTTTTTTATTTTGAGCCCCCACTTTTGAAATACAGTCAAATTAAGTTTTTGAAGTATTGACCACATTCGGTCATTCAAATCGATATATCTCAGCAACGGTTAGTGATAACTCGAAAATCCACGGGTCTTTTTTTGTTTTTGAACGCTCTATACAATGAAAACATTAACGATTGTGTTGCACAAATTCAACAATTATTTATAAACAATTCAAAATTCAAAATGAAATAAAACAAAAAAAGTACCCTTAATTTTTGGAATGTATTTTTTTTTAAATTCCTTGTTTACCCGGTTGTTAAGATAAAAAGCTATAACTTTCGAACGAAGCGTCGGCCCAAGTCCGGCTGGGTCTCAAAATTTTCGTTTTCGTTCAAGGAATTTGAAAAAAAAATAGATTTCAATCATTAAGGGTACTTTTTCTTCATGCAATTTTTTACAAATAAAATACGTATATTTACCGGTTTTTTATGACAAAAAAAGCTATAACATTCGAACGAAACGTCGGCCCAAGTCCGACCCGGTCTCAAAATTTTTCTTTTCGTCCAAGGAATTTGAAAAAAAAATCAATTTCAATAATTGAGGGTACTTTTTTTTCATGCCAATTTTTACTAATAAAATACATAAATTTACGGGTTTTTTGTGACAAAAAAATCTATAACTCCCGAACGAAGCGTCGGCCCAAAAAGTTCAAGGTGGCTGAGTTTTCGTTTTTGTTCAAGGAATTAAAAAAAAATACATTTCAAAAATTAAGGGTACTTTTTTTGTTTTATTTCATTTTTTATTTTGAATTGTTTATAAATAATTGTTGAATTTGTGCAACATAATCGTAAATGTTTTCATTGTATAGAGCGTTCAAAAACGAAAAAAAGACCCGTGGTTTTTCGAGTTATCACTAACCGTTGCTGAGATATATCGATTTGAATGACCGAATGTGGTCAATACTTCAAAAACTCCATTTGACTGTATTTCAAAAGTGGGGGCTCAAAATAAAAAACGCCGAAATACGTGTCTCTTTATTTTCAACACATATTAATGAAAAAAATTGGGGGGCAAACATTTTGACCCATCTGTCTGAAGTTGTCGAAATTCCCAGGAATACTCCATATGCATATAGTGAAGAAAAAAATTCTTTAAAAATACGCTTTTTCCCCTCCTCTGACTGCGACGAACCCCTTAAGGCGGTATTCCTCCGCGGCGTAAAACATGTGTTCAAGAAGTTTTTCTACACAAATAATATAATCTGAAAACTCTATCATTTTTATTCCATATTGATTGGTCTTTGAAGAAGACAAGGTTACATTTTTGAGGAAGAAGTCCGAAAAAAATCCTGAATTATCGTACGTCCCCAGTGCTGCGTCGTATTTTTTTTTGCCACTGGTCCCATGATAGCTTTATTTGTAATGATTATATCTGGTAAAAGAGGTCAATCAGTTCAGAAAACTTGCGATTTTCAGATCAGCTAAATTCATAGGAATATAACCACGGAAAAAATAGCACTCCCTATAACAATTAGTTCGATTTTCGTCAAAACTTGCTTACTTTGACGGTAAAAACAAGTAAAGTTTTCAATTTATTTGAAGAGCATGTTTGAGGGTGAAGGATTTGATAACGAAAAAAATGAGCCGTCCAACATCGAAATTTGTCTATTAGTTTTCGAGACATGACGGGAGCCAATCGTCGAAACTTGGTTTCGTGAAAGCGGTTTAAAAAGCGCGCCGTTGAACATTACAATTTTTTTTTCTAAGTAGTGTAATTTTAAAAGTTTTCGAAAAGCACAATCGAGCTCCTTATCCTTTACGGCTTACAGAAGAATGATCGCTAAAAAATCGATTGTTTTGGAGAAGGAGTGACAAAAGGTGTCAACGGTACTTTCACTGAACTACCTGCGAGAAATTATTAAAAAATATAAAAAAGAGCTGATTTATCGACCATCACATTGGGCTGGCCCCTTGAAGACCAACAATAAAAAAATAACGGTTTATCGTGTACTGGTAAATTGTTAGTTGTGAGCATGAGAAAAAACACACTTCCACACACGAACATAGCCCACGTAGATATAGATTAAAATGCGGGATGTCACTCCATGCCTGTTTAATTTGTTTTCGTCTTTTTTTTTTTAATACTAAAACCGTTTACGTACCCAATTGGTACCTACCCAGTACCTGTCTCAACGGTCTTGAATTTTCTCAAATGGACGAACATACGGCCGTTGATAGATTCGTGAATGGGTTAAAAGAATGGTTTTTGGAACGAAGTAAGCCCGAGACTCGCATATAAAGACTGTTAAACGTTTTATTGCTCAACGGAAGACATACAACTGATTTGTCGCGATAAATTTTTTTAACCGAAACTTCTGTAAGCTCACGAGGGTAAAAACGATTCACGGACAATTCTATGTAACGTTCGGCATGAAGCGCTCGTCGCGTCACGAAGTCTCACTCTATCCTATGCTAATTTCCTATCTTCGGTCTCCTCATACTCCGAAGCCAACCGTGTTTTCCCACTCCTTCGATACAAAGCATCAAGTCCGAGAAAATGAAATGTTATCTCTGTCTTTCTCATTTAACGCCACCATCTGATTGGCATTGAGTGTTTTTAAGTTATTCCGATTGTTCAGTTTGCTAGCAATTATGCTAAAATGAACGGCACAACGGAAGAAAATTTCATTAATAAGTTTCATTTCCTCAGAGCGTGCCTCGCGCACCTTCGTTTATTTCTATACGCCGAAGCTGGAAGACCGAGTCACCCGCTTCGAAAGCTCACGCAGAGACGACGAAGAAAGAAAATAAAATAAATAATATTCCGCAGAAGCACGATTGCGCGTTTACGTTCGACAAGTTATCGGTAACTGACGATAATTTGTAGTTTACCTTCTAAAATTGTCCCAGTAGTTGTTTGCCCGATTACCAGGGGGCACCTGGTTGTTTAACTGCTGGTGATGGTGCTGTTGTTGTTGTTGCTGCTGCTGATGCTGCAGTTGCTGCTGCTGCTGCTGTTGAAAGGAACTTGGGGGTACAACGATGGGAACGTGTGTGGTTGCCGCCGAAGAATTTGGCAGGGATACTAAATTCGGTAGCGAGGAACTCGGCGGCAATGACGCGTCCACCGAGCTTCCGAGATTATGAACGGATCGGCTGAGATTCGAATAATCCTCGCGATTCTCCGAATTCTCGATAACGCGTGATGACTGACTCTGACGCAATTGTTGCTGCAGTTGCGTTATCGCGATCCTCATAGACTGTAACTCGCGTTGCTGCGCCCACAGTAGCTGACAGCACTGTTGCATCGTAGTTCCCATCATCTGCAATTGTTGAGCTTGCGAACCCATCAATAGCTGACGATAATATTCCGCGGAACCCGTCAGACCTACCAAACATTCGCCGTTTTTTCATATCTTTTTTTGTTTGTTTCCCATAAGTATTTTTTTTTTTTTTTCGATTGTTTTCCAACGGATCATAGGTAACGCAACGCGTGCGCGATTATGTTGTCTACGTGCAAAAGATGCAGAAACGCTCAAATAGTAACGATTAATAGTTTTTTCTTGTTTTTTTCCCTCGAATCTTCCTAACTTTTGTTGGGTTTTCCCAGTTGGACTTTATTTAGTTTTCATTACCGTTTTGGGGTTGATTTACGGGCGGAGCAGGTTCGTTCCACCAATTGATACCAAAACCATTCTCAACCGCCGTTATCTGAGGACCGATGTCCAACAGATTATCCGAAGATGATATACCGTCGACGCTTGGCTCGTTCGAGCCACCTGCGAAAGTTGCATTTTTTTCTTTCATTCGTTCGAGCAAAGATTACGCAGCAAAAAGAAAAAACGGTTAGTGCGCAGCATTGCGGCGTTTCCCCATTTTACAGTTTCTGTAATTTTTCGCTCTGGATTTTTCGCATGGATTTTGTCTTCAAGTTGAACAATCGGACAGGGGAAGTCTTTGAGGTGATATTGAAAAGATTTTTTTTTCGTTTTTTTCTGACAATGACCATGCACAATTTAAACATCTACAACTTGCAAAGAGTTCGGACTACAGCGTTCGATTGGTCACACCTGGAAAGCCCAATAATTCTATATCATCTGTGATTTTTGCAAGAAGTAATCCAGCCGCTAAAATTTAACATCGTATTTCAATTTTTTTAATGTAACGCAACCATGTTTTCCTCGCTTTTCGTGCCAGCTCGCGGGGGGTAAATCTAGCGATTTAGCAATTGTTTTTCATGAGACCACGGGGACCGTCAATATTTCTCTGTTAAGCGAGGGGAGACAATTTTTACGTACTAACAACAGGAAAACATCGAACTCGAGTAGATCGGAGAATCATAACCCACACCGGGGCTTCGCCCCTGGACCCCTCCGTTCATTAACTCGGTGAAACTCGGAAACCATGGCTTTGTTATATAAAGTATCGTGTGCATCGTGGAGGCGGCCATTTTACCGGCGAGAGCCATATTTTCGGCACGAGTCGTAGACAACCGCGCGAAGCGCGCAAGGCGAAGACGAAGGCACCGCGTTTCAGCAAACGCGCTCGCCATTAAGTCTCAACTTGCCTCTTCGACGCCCAATATACTATTAATTGGGGTTACCACCTTAGCTGCAGCAGGTTTTATATATCGACCTAGATAGTTCTTTACCAATAGAGAGATGTTCACGGGCGTCCCGAAACAATTTTTGACAGAATCCATCGAGAAATTCAGATTTTATAGGACGCTGAATTGAAAAAAAAAATTTACATTACGCCCGAATTAACGTCAGCCCCGTCTGAATAACCCCAAATTTACTACGAGTATGGAATATCATGTAACATTTTTGTTTTCGAAATTCAGAATAATTCCCACGGATGATTGATATAGAAATTGGGCCAAATTCACCGTGAAGTTTGAATTTTATAGGGCGTTGAATTTTTTTTCAAAAACTAGCGATAGTTTCGTCCGATTGAACCTAAATTTATTTAAGCTATGAGGTACTATTTAGCCGCAGTATGCGTGGCATTTAGTGAAGATCGATAAAAGTTATCACATCTTAGAAGAATTTGAATTTCTCGTGATTCATCAGTCTTAACGCCAACATGGTTTGTCTGCCTCCCCTATTCAGAAAAATTTAAGAGCTGAATGTGCTCGTTTGATACCGCAAAGTTACAAAAAAAATCAACCAGTCGATATCAACGTACCAGCGACGTTGGGATGGGCCCAAACATTTGCTTGGGTGCTTCCGTGGCTTATCTGCGAATTGGAACCTCTTTGGCTGCTCCAATCCGGGCCAGTTACGTCTCTGTTGACACTCGAGGCATGGCTTTGTTCCTGTGCAAACAATATTCAATTTAGGAGAAAAGATATTAAGTAGAAAGAAAAAAATTTGTGTTGAATACGACTCGAAGTGAAAAAAAAAAGAAAAAAAAATCACCACCTTTTGGACGAGGCCTTTCTTCGTTTGAACCTGCTGAATATCACCATTCGACTGGTTGTGATTCGCATTGTTGTTGTTGTTATTGTTGTTATTATTGTTGCTGTTGCTTCGCTTTTTTTCGGGAACGGAAAAACTGCTCGCGGAAGACGGCGGCGTTGCGACCGAAAGCGGTAAAGCTGGTGCCGGTGTCGTAATGGTGCACTGAAAACCACTCGCCTGTTTCAAGCGACGCAATTCTGCCCTTGCAGCTTGTAGCAAAGTAGATTGTTCCTTGAGTTCGCAAGTTAGCGCCTGAGATGTATATGATACGTAATAAAAAAAAGCGATAAGTTAAAAATAAAATTTTTTAAAAACTGCAGAATGTAAATTGCAAACTACTTCCCCAAATTTTGGGGACTGCCGAAACTAATCTATAACGAGCAAAATGTGAGTTCCAGCTCCCTCATGGAGTAGTTTGGGCAGAAAAAATTCACTATCACGTCATTCCTCTATGAGGTGAAAAGATTGAGAGGTTGTTTCTAGTTGTTTGCTAGAAAATTGAGAGATTTTCAAAATTTTCTTAACCATAATAAGGTAATTATTTACTTTCACGGCTTTTCCGAATTTTCATCTGAATTTTCACCTGATTCTTCATCTGTAGGACCAAACGAACATCCTCGAAAACGAAATTCGGAAATCCGATCAAAATTCGGAAAGGCCGTGAAAGTAAATAATTACCCATAATAATAACCGTAATATTATTAGAAGAAACTATGAAGTATCAATTGTAACATACATTGAGGTACTTATATGAGTCATTCTTTAAAAACCCGACACACTTGTGGACCTCATAGTGATCGATCGCCTTGTAACTTTGATATTTATTTATGTATGTCAAACAGAAGACACTCAATTTTTTTCAGATTTTTCAAATGACATTTATGTCCCATGAAGGTCATTGATCCTTTGGCATTTTTTCAAATTTTAACTTATGAATGAATTTTTTCTGCATATCGACATGGAAAAGAAAATTCGGGACAAAATAGTTTTTTTTGTAAAAATTCCTCTGCTTTTCAATGAAAATATTGTCGATCCAATTCGTTTCCAGAAAAACACTGAAAAATGCGAAAACAAATTAAAAAGTCGTTTTTCGCGACAAGCCTTAAGGTAAAGATCAACAAAAATATTTTTTTCGAATTCCTTGGGGTGTTTTACCTATTACGTGAAGTTTTTAGACTGGGGTAAGCAACTGGGGCACTGCAGCAATAGTTTTGGTAAAAAAAACGAGAATGACAAAAAAAGCAAAATCTCTTTATTTATCTAATAATGTGTATAAATAGATTTTTCTCACTGTTTCAGCACTTTTACAGTGGAAAAGTGTATAGACGTCGAACATTACTCGCCTGAACGTCACCTACTTGTGGAGTGCATAGTACTATTTTGTGATAGTATTGAGTGCCTTTGACAGTGATCGCTTGAGAAAACCTCGCTTCGAGGAAATTCGTTGTACTATCATATACAGTAAAACCTCTCAATAGTGGAAAGTCAGGGGTATAAATGGGCGAGATTCCACTATTGCGAGGTTGACCGATTGGCCAATAGCAAAACAGTTTGATGTATTTGTGTTAGTACCTGCCAAGATGAAACCAGTGACTCTCAAAACAAAGCAAAAAATTACAATTTTTATAATTGTTACGAACTGTCCGATGTTGTGAGAACGTAACCTACAAATTGCCTATAACCTACAAGCGTCCATATGAATCGATTGGTTTGCCAAATCTTTAAAGTATCCCTATTCGATAACCCATAAGAAAGATACGAAAATTGTACATGCAAAATTAGAACTAGCATTGTTTATTTGGTTCTGTGATTGCCGCAACAAAGGGTATCACATCAGTGGCCTCCTCATTCAAATAAAAGCACGATCGTTGCATAAAAAATTGGGTGGAACTGACGATTTTGCTGCTAGTAATGGATGGTTAGAGAGATCGAAAAAATAAAATTAAGGCATTGACAGTTTCCGGAGAAAAATTCGGAAAGAAATGAATACTACTGCTGAATTGGGATTTTAGAATCCGCGCGTTTTCTAGATACATCTTCAATCACTTCGATTTGAGCATCACTGTATTCGTTCACAAGATATTCCGCAAGAGGCGCTCTACTTTCCACTATTGGGAGGTCCACTATTGGGAGGTTTTACTGTACATCCTTTCCGACAAAAACGAAATCGATGTTGTCGAAAGTATTAGATGCCCACTCGAACAAATCAAAGGATGTCAAAATTTGCTTCCCTATGCCCATTTGCAAGCTGGCTCGTACTGCGTGACGTTTTACTGTGCCAGCCAGTCCGTCACAGGGCCCTTTCCCGTGTGTAGTCGCCAAAAATGTCATTCTGCTTGAGCTCCGAAATCAAAACCGTGGTAACACAAATTTGCGAAGGCCTTTTTGTTCTTGAACTGTTGCGGTGCACCATCCGCAAAATAGAAAAAATTTTCAACCACATCAAATTTAGATTTCAAAATCAGATCTCAACGATCTCGATTGGCCATACAAACTGGCTTCACTATTTCGATATGTTTCGATTATCGACGTATCACTTCTTTTTTGAGAAGAGTAATCACATACAAATAAAGAGATTTTTAAACATGATAAAAATTGAGTGGTTTTTTTTCATTCTCGTTTTTTAACCAAAACTATTGCTGCAGTGCTTCAGTTGCTTACCCCAGTCTAAAAACTTCACGTAATAGGTAAAACACCCCAAGGAATCCGAAAAAAATATTTTTGTTGATCTTATCCTTAAGGCTTGTCACGAAAAACGACTTTTCAATTTGTTTTCGCATTTTTCAGAGTTTTTCTGAAAAAGAATTGGATCGACAATATTTTCATTAAAAAGCTGAGAATTTTTTACAAAAAAAACTATTCTGGCCGGAATTTTCTTTTCCACGATGGTATGCAGAAAAAATCCATTTATAAGTTAAAATTTGAAAAAATGCCAAAAGATCAATGACCTTTATGGAACATAAATGTCATTCGAAAAATCTGAAAAAAATTAAGTGTCCTCTCTTTGACATACATAAATGAATGTCAAAGTTACGAGGCGATCGAGCACTATGAAGTCCACAAGTGTGTCGGGTTTTTAAAGAATGACTCATATACATTTTTAATGAAAAAATTGAATTTTTTTTCGTAATTTTTTTTAAGTTTCTGTACGCCGAGAAATCACATTTTGAAAAAATGTCCGGATGTATGTGTGTGTGTGTGTGTGTAACATTGGTTGAACGTTCACAACTTGAGAACGGCTTGAGGTATCGAGCTGAAATTTGTCACACATGTAAAGGGATCAAGGCGTATAGCATGATTGAATTTTTAGAAAAATCCATGTAGTTCTTTTGTTTTTACGCGATTTTTGAAAAATTCAAAACAAATTTTCGGTCTCTAGCTCCCACAATTCTAGTGATATCAAGCTCAAATTCAGTAGAATGTTGAACGACTGCGGGGAGACGCCTATTACTGAATTTGAAAAAAATCCATGCTGTGCTTTTGTTTTAAAGAATTTTGAAAGGTGTACAAAATCGCTGTGCGCTCACTAGCTGGTGCAATTTTTGAGATATCTGACTAAAATTTGGCACAAAGTTGCACTATTATCAAAAGATGTTTTGTATTGAATTTGGGCAAAATCCATGCGGTGCTTTTGGTCTCAGAGAATTTTGAAATTTTTCGAAAATTGACGTGCGCTCTCTAGTTTGCGCAATTTTCGAGATATCGGACTAAAATTTGGCACGAAAATGCACTATTATCAAACGATATTTCGTATTGAATTTGAGCAAAATCCATGGAGCCATTCATATTTAATGTCGTTTTTAAATTTCTCAAAAATAGACGTGCGCGCTCTAGCTTCCACAATTTTCAGAATGTCAGACTAAAATTCGGTAGAAAGTCGCACTATTATCGAAAGATGTTTCGTATTAAATTTGGACAAAATCCATCCAGGCGTTCAGATTAAATGCGACTTTCAGTTTTTGGATTTGACATGGAATTCACTATTTTTTTATTTTGACTAATTTTTTAATATATTTTTTTATCAATGACCTTGAAACATGGTAAAAAATGGTTTCCGCGCCCAACATCCACATACGAAAATGCTCAGGAACACCCCCAGAATCACATATTTTCATCCCAGGGAAATCGGCCTGGCGTCCACTTTCTGCATAATTACCAAAAAATTAACAATCTTTCGAGTCGTGTCAATGAATTTTTCGATAAACATTTTTTGCATCGGTGCGCCTTCCCGAATTAACATAAAAATGTAGGAATCATTTTATTGTTCGTTTCAGCCCTTGGCCCAGAGGGCATGATAAAGATTGTGGAACTTTTGATTCGAAAAGTAGAAGATTCAAGTTTTCAAAGGAGCTCCGAATCGTCTGAATCCAACTTTTTTTCTCGGAGATATGGATGGATGCCTTATGTAGGAATTTCGGCTGTTTTCAAGTGGTTTCTTAAATTTTTTGAGGAGTATATTTTATGATCGATACTGTATAGGGTATTCTAATAAAACTATGTTAACATAGATTTAAAAAAATGCATGTAAATCCCCTAATTTTCTGGCAAACACTAGATACAACCCCTTAAGAATAAAATCTGAACCTGAATTTCTTCGACAGTAGGCCTGTCCTTCGAACTCTTCGATTTAACGCTGGATGACTCTTCGATATCTTCGCTCTGTCGTTCGAAAGAATTAAACGAGGCTCCTGTCGCGGTATCGTCCTCGACGCCGTCCACGTTTACCATGGGAGCGGACTCGTCGACGTTAGGCTCCGGCTCCGGCTCCGGCTCCGGCTGCGGATCGGGGATCGAATTCGTAACTTCGCGTACCCTCGTTGCTGCCTCCATCAGAGATTTAAGATGCGCCAATTGAGCCTTTAAAACTTCCAGTTCTGCGGACTTATCGCGTTCGACATTTCGGGAACTTTCTGAACTCTGGCAAAAATAATAAATAAATTGTTTATAATATTATAAAACATGAAATTTCACTATTTGCGACGGAGAATTTTGCGAATCTATTTGAAACCGATGAAATATAGGTAACGAGCTTTCAAGACATATACTAATAAAGGAAGGTAACCCAACTGTCTGCATCTGATTTAATTCGTTTCAGAGGATGATTCAGAGCGCCGAAAAATAAGTCACACGTGTTTCTCTATACGTTATCCAATTCATATTTATCACATGAAACCACCCTTCAAAGTTCTAGACTAATTATTAGAAACATAAAACTTTAAGTGAAGTTGATTATCTAAAGTTATGTTATTCAATTGCGTTAAAATATTTAATTTGAATGACGACCCCTTTGACAGCGGGTTAACTGTGATTAAAGTACACGAGTAAACCACGTTTCTACCCACGAAAATATTATTTTCGCATAGTTAGTTTGATGAAATTATATAAAACCAACAAAACGATACATTTTTTCACATCCTGTTTCCGATTCAACGAAGATGAACTCTGCGCAACGTACAGTATCATATTCTTGAATAATCACAACAGTTGCAGCTGAATTTTAACAGTGGGAAATAATCTTCAGGAAAAATAAAAAAATCCGGCTTCGATTTCATAAGGCACCTCTATTCTGATTCAGAGGGTATTTTTTAAATGAAATTTAAATTTTAAAAAATCATTGAGAATGTGCCACGTGCTTCAAGGGATTCGACCCTTTTGGGGTCGAACTGCAAGTGCCTGGTAACCTCAGAGAGCAATGTTTTCTATTGCCGTAAACTATTCTGTGCTGAAGATTATTAGTTTACTGCGACCATTTAGCCGCAACCGTTACTGATTGTTCAGGAATATGAAAATGAGAATCAATATTGAACCCTCTGCGAACCTGGCACGGGGTGTAAAAATATATAAGGCCTCGAATGTTTTATGCCATTTCATTGAACTCACGTTCGAAAATAAATATTAACTTTGATGGAAATTCGGAGTTTTCATGTATTATAACGACAGAAGGAAGTGAACCACCGTTTAAGGGGATTACTATTGAAAATAAATATTTCACCCGATTTTAATAACATGATTCCAATCTGAACGAAATTTTCATTGCGTTTTTAATGATTTCTTTGAATATTATATTTTTCTAATAGTTATTCGATAGCGTTGATCGCTGGTTTCACCCCCGTGATATTAATTAGATAACATATTTTTAAAAACACGAACCCTTTATCTTTCGGTACTCTAAATTATACTTTAAATCGGATAAAATTGGAGCCGTACACTCGGGTTGCCTCTCGTGTAAAAGTAAGTAAATCATGTTTAGGATGATCCGTGAGAAATTGCGATTTTAAGGTTTAATAACTGCAGAATATCATTTGGAGGTTGACTGGGCAGGCCTCTTGAAGCTCTCATTTTAACTAGACTAAATCTAAATAGACGTCTGACGAAGAAGACGGTGAAAAATATAAGAATTTACCACGCTGGCCCTTTCGGACAGTTCCACGGCCTGTAACTCAACCATAAGCTGGTCCATGTGCTTCTTTTTATTTTGGAGATGAGCAAGCTTGCTTCGAAGCAAGGACGTTTCAGCGTCTATTTCTTCGACCTCTTCTTGGGGCGGTTGAGAACTCCGGCTCGAGGTCTCCCACGCGGTGGACGACGGTCCCGGGGCGACATTCAGTTGTGCTTCATTTTCTTGCTGTAGAAGAGCCTGTTGGGCTTGCCGCGCGGCGTTCAATCTTTCGCTCACTTGAAGCTGCATGCCGACAAGATTGGCCTGATGTTCCTGCAATTCGGCGAGTTTTCGTTGCGAAGCTTCCATCTTTCGACGAAGCTGAGCTTCCAACGACTCGTTGCCGTTCTCTTCGCTATCGTCCTGTCCGCTTTCGCTTTTCTGTGATATATAAAACCGGTTCGTCGACTGTTCGTTGGGAAACTAATTATGCAAAGGGGACCAGATCGTCGTTCCGAATTTACGATGATAAAAAAATCCGTAAATGCAGAAAAATAAGAAAAAAATCGGATCAGGCAATATCGGACACTGCCGTAGTTACATTCGTGAAAACGTCAATCGTGTACAGTATAGTAAAATTAATTATTTGTTTTGAACCGTTTAATGCATTTACAGCTTACATTTGTTGAACACAAGACTTTCTTCAGGTAGGCACGTAAGAATCGTAAATTTTTGTCAATTATTTTCTGTATGTCACTATTATATTTCAGGCCCGGTGTTTCGGGTATCACTCACTCTTTCGAATTTTGTGTTCGATGCATTCGTGCGGTATTTTTCCAATTTTGGTTGTACCTTGCCATTAAATATCATGACAATTTATAAAGTTCGTAAACTTCTTAAAATCCGTAAGATTTTCGAAAGTCCATAGATTTTTTTTAAATCCGTAAGTTTTTCAATAATTCCTCCCCTCCCAGCACACTTTTTAAAGACGTTTTCACGTTAAAAAATGGATCTCGACCGCTCGGCGTTACGATAAAGCAGATTCCCGAACGGCAAGACATCGACGGGTTAAAACCCCGTCGTCAAAAGGTCGAAAAGGCCGGAAGGCTAAGATTCAGGCTCATATTTTCTATTCGTTTTGGATTAACTAAGCCTATCGTTACACCGACATTTTTTTTTGTATCTACAACTTTTTATGCCATTATTAAGGGGTTATATCTAGCGTAAAATGGTTTTTTTCGCTTTTGGAAGAACTGTTCAAAAGTATTTCGTAAAAATCTTATTAAGGAATTCCAAAAATTGGCCGAGTCGTACCTAATTTTGTCGCGCCTCTTCCCCCGAGCCGCGGCTAACAAAAAATCTCGTCAAAACTTGAAACGCGTTTATTACGAAACTACATTGTGAAATAGGTAGGCAAGATTTCTCGAGGACCACTTGACCAATTTTGTTCAAATTTAGGGGGCTTGTGCAAAAAAGCATTTTCTAAAGCTTAAGAGAAGTTTTGCTGAAAAAAATTTGGTTTTCATCTTATTTATTAAAAACTACTGAAAAATCGTGCCAAAAATCTCAAAAAATGTTCAATTACCTGCTGTTTGCTCAAAAAATAAAAAGAAGGAGAATTCTTCTCTTAAGCTCGTCTTTAACGATAATCAATTACCCGTTTAGGACGAGGTTTTTGGGAAATATCGTGTGAACCGCGAAAAAGGACCACCAGGAGTAGGATCACTCCGCCCTTTTATGATATTTTTAATTAAAATTGTATGGAAGGTTTTCCAATGGAGGCACTGAATTCTTGAAAAAAAGAAATTGCCAAAATCTCCATTCATTTAGTCGGAAAAAAATTATTAAATTTTAGGGCCGTGACGCTAGAAATACCTCCGTAAGGGATTCTTCTCACGTAACCTTTGGTTTTCAAGCCCCATTTTTGGGAATTATTTATGAGAAAACGGTAAAACATTTTTGGACACAGTTTGTTATACTGTTTTTAATCATTCCTCATCTCTTGACACTAATTTTTTTGTTTAATGAATTTCATCCGCGTTACTTTTATTCGTCCTTGACCACGCTCTTGCCAATAAAGTTGAGGGCACACAATTATAAGGTATACAATTTTAAAGGTTCAGGTTATCGAAAATTAAAATAACCGGCAAACTTATATTCATTATACCTTTTTTCCTCCCTGTACTTCTAGCTCATAATGTAAAAATGTGTTAAATTAGTATTTTGAATAAGGCTTGTTTCTATTTATAGTCAAATGTAGGTTTTCCGGTTTTTTTAATTTCCGATGAGCTAAAGCGTGAAAATTCTATACCCCGTTATGCCCTAGACTTTATTGACAGGAACGTGGTCAAGAACGAATCAAAGTGACTTGGATGAAATTCATTAAACATAAAAATTAGTGTCAAGAGATGGAGAATTATTGAAAACATTGAAACAAATTGTATATAAAAATCGTTTACTGTTTAATTAATGCCCAAACGTGTCCTTAATGCTATTAGTATTGCTGTTTTCCGTAGGTTGCTAAGTAAGCAGCAATCGAATAACTTCGATAAGATCCTCTAAATTTGGTAAGAACCTCTAGTGTGTTATAAAATAAGAAACTATCAAGTTCAAGCGTTTCCAAATGTCCCTTCGAATGCAGTTCAAACGATGCCATATAGACCAAAAGTTTACACAGACAATATTGTAGATTTAGCAAGAATTATTTTTACTAATATTCTATACAATAAAAAAATATTCTACAGTACTTCGCGCCTAAACAGCTCAGTGAAATCCGCTTAAATTTGGTGGATTTAGGTAGAATAAATCAAGGACCAACCTATATGTCGTGTTTTTCCCAAAATAGCAACGAAAAAAATTGCGGATTCCTTTTAAAAAAAAATTTGCAACTGAAATTTTTTTTGGGAAAAACATGAGATATAGGTTGGAACACGATCGATTTTACATACACCCATCAACAAAATTGAAGGCGCAGAAAATTGTTTTATCTTTTTACGTGATTTTTGCGTGACTGTAACTTCGCGAAAAATTGTCGTATAGAGATGAACGAAGAAGCATTTCCAAGCTTGACATGTGTAGATTTGAAATCGTATGATAGCATTCTTTTCGTGGCCATGGATCATGGCACAATCAAGAGAAATTTCGCGAAAAAAAATTTTCAAATTTTTTCCGTTTTTCAGAGTTGTCTCAGGGATCGAGAAAATTTTTTCTGACTTAAGGTCTTACTGGACGGATCATCGGGTAAAAAGTTAGTCCAAAACCGGCGAATCGTGGATTGACAATTCTAGATCATGCCGTACATTGGCCTTACAAATAGCTAAAGTAATATAAAATTAACACTTAGAAATATTAATTATCTACTTTTAATAAGAATTAAAGTCAAATTCGACGATATTAGCGTGTGCTTGACTGAGGTTTTGTCAGTGACTGTACAACTCTTTCAACTTTCCGAGAAAGAAATTTCTTAATTAAAAAATTCAATTAATATTCTCAGATCATTCTATTATTATTAATTACCTAGAAACTCAATATATATTGATTTTTTCAATGATTGCTAATTAATGAATGGTTGAAGTAAAATTTTTAATATTTTATAAATTGACGGCTAAGCGCGATAACGCCGCAGTTGGACATTTTTTTCATCGGTGGTAGCACTGCTCGACCGGTTGATCCATATGTTGTGCTCTCTGTGTTAATGCTGCTTTGTTTGTAGCTCTAACCTTAATAATCTAACCTATGAATAGCGTGGGACATTTTTGAGAAAAAATGTCTAAAGTATAGCGGTGGTTTACTATACCGTCTCGGGTTTCTATTATACCGACAGAGTAATCATCATAGCACTCTACAACGTTTCCACGTCTACACAGCATAATTTTAAAAAAACGATAATCCTCGTTACTTTAATACAGTTCTCGAGAACTACGCAGACGATTCATTTGAAACTTAGCATAATCAATCGCTTGATCTTAAATCTAAATGGTATAATATTTTCAGAATTTTCTGACATTTAGTTCCATTTGATTCGCAGCCATTAACGTCTGCAGAAGCTGTTCTCCCATAAGAGACCGTGTTAAATTCACACATAACGACTAAAGCATTCAGTAAAAAAATATGAAATAATTCAATAATTATTCAATCAAAAACTGTCATTCCTCAAATTTTTAAGATTTTCTGACATTTATTAATATCCATCCAGTAATACCTTTATCAATAACAGTAGCTTAGGCTGATTCTTTACCTTCAATTTGATTTTTTGTTTTTTTCTGTACGACAATTTTTCGCTGAGATATCGGCCGGTGGATGAATAAACATCTTTTTTCGTTTGATCATCGATATCTCACGAACCGGTTATCCTATAGGAAATCGACCGTAAGTTCTGGAAACTCAAATGAACTGCGTATTAGGTTTCATTACTGTTTTGGAAGAAAAATTTTTTTTCACCCTTTGCATTTACTTGAAAAAGTGGCAAAAAATCACCTTTTCCGGTTATCTAGAAAATTAACCAGTACTTTACAAATATTGCTTAAAGTACAAATGTTTGTGGGTGCCACGCTACCTCAATTTATCCCCAATAACCCTGTAAAATTTCGAATTTATCCGTTCGTCCGTACTTCTACCCCGAGGTGGCAGCCTTTAACAGAAGTTGAGGGAACAACTTTTTTGCCCTCTAAACCTCATCGGATGATTATTGAGATAAAATACGGCAATAACCTGAACACATACAATTAGAGATTGAAAAAAATGTGAAGCTAATGAAAGAAATTCGGCAAGATCCTGAGTACAGACAATTAGAGATGGAAAAGAACGTGGAGCGAATAAAAAAAAATTCGACAAGAACGTGAACACAGACAATTAGGGATGAAAAAATGTGGAGCGAATGAAAGAAATACGGCAAGAACCTGAACAGAGACAATTAGAGATAGAAAAAAACAGGGAGCGAATGAAAGGAATAAGGCGAAACCCAAGTTACCAATGGAACGAATACAACAAAAATAAAAACAGGCTCAGAATGATCAGACAAAATCAAGAGCATCATATTATAGAATCGACCAATAACAAAGCAAAAAAAAAGAAAACTTCGGAAAGATACCGACTTTTTATTGCAGGAAAGAAAACAAGACGCTACCTATAAAAAATCATTAAGATTAAACGATTTTTTCAAATATCGCGAAAGTTATAGGAACAAGATTAATGAGAATGTAAAAATATTGGTAAAGATTGGTTGAGGGGATCGAATTTTATAGGACTGTGAATTTTGTAGGAGTTTGAATTTCCCTAAACTAGCTCCAAGTTGAAACTTGGTATTTGTTTCCTCCGCACTTGAGCCAACGGACGAATTGTTTTATGAGGATTCCTATGAGTACCTTCTTCTTCATTAACTCTGGCTTCCTCATAAAGGACTTCGTCCATTGGCTCAATGGCGGAGGAAGCAAATTGCAAGTTTCAACTTGCAGCTAGTTTAGGAAAATTAAAACTCCTACAAAATTCAAAGTCCTATAAAATTCGATCCCCTTAACCGATCTTTACCAAATTTGATACATAGTGTGGTTGAATGGTGTTCCTGATATGTACCGAGTGTGGCTTCGATCGTTCGAAGCTGACGTGAGTTGGAACAAAACGTAAATTCTTCAAAAAATTCAAAATCTTATAAAATCGAAATTCCCCGATGGATTCGGCCCGAATTCAACACCAAACATCCTTTTTTTGACCGTCACAAAGCTTCCTTTATAAGGAAGCAAAACAAAAAACAATTCGCAGACCCGCGATTCACGCGGAATCTGGGCAACCCCTAATTAATGAAATTTTTTATGAAAACAGGAAATTTCATCAGTATTCAATGCCGAATCGTAAGTCAGCGAAAACATTTTTGTTTCCATCCTCGATAATCATCCAAGCAAAAAAGGTGTTCCTCCAACTTTCGTTAACCCTAGATTAGGTAACTAGGGTTATATGTAACCCCACTTGACATTCAAACTACGCCAGCAGCTCAGCCAGATTCCTATCCGGTCTGGGACCTTAACCATAATTCACTTCGAGTGTCTGACTGTCGCTCTCGATCGGTGAGCAACGAAACTAGTGCTTTGGCTGTACTGGGCACAATAAAGAAGACCGGCTGGGGTGTCTCAACACCCCAGTTACCTAATAACGTCCGAGAATTTTCTTGGTAAAAGTGTTTTTTCGTGAAATAATTTCATTCAAACGTGAATTTGGCAGTTCGAATGTGAAAACTAATTTTTTTTTTAACTTCCCGATTATAGGGAAGTTATTGTAATGAGCCCGAAAATCGAGAATCGTTTTTTTTTTTCAGGTCTTCATGTTTCGAGGTCATTGGGGTCATTTTAGCCTATTTTGAGCAAAATGTTTGTGTGTGTGTGTCTGTCTGTGCGTACGTACGTACGGAAAATATTTTTTTTTGCGAAATTGCTCTTGATTGTGCCATGATGGCCATGAAAAAAGACATGTCAAGCTTGAAAATGCTCCTTCATTCATCTCAATGCGATAATTTTTCGCAAAGTTACAGTCACGCAATAATCACGTAAAAAAATGGAAAAATTTTCTGCTCCTTCAATTTTTTTGATGAGTTTAGATCCACAAAATTTCATTGAATTCCGTTCAGTCGTTTAGGTGTGAAGTACAGCAGAATATTCGCTAATTTACACGTAATTCTTGGTAAATCTACTCACCGACGCCGAGGTATCACTTCACCTTAATTATTCTACAAAAGAATTCCGAAAGGCTCCTATGTACTTTAAACGTGTGAGGACACGAAAGTCGCACGATGCGGGAATACCCTGAAACAGGTCACTGGAATTTTTCAGTTAGATATTAAATTCAATATCGATAAGTTGCATCTAATTGATAATCCATACAGTGCCGAATATTTCATAGTATGTGATAAGCTTATGAAAAAATTGATATTATACAAGTTGGTTTAGTTCGAAGATGGAAAATAGGTGCGAAATATCAGAATTTCCTTCTATTCGAAGTTTTGACCCATCGATGCCTCGACTTCCGGTAATATACATTAACGGACGGACGGGCCGGCGTTACATACTCGTTTTCACATATAGTGATCGAAATACTGCATTTTCAAACTTGTAGACCGTCCGAAATTATAATTTTCGGAACTTCAACCTGGCCCCCTGTGGGGTCAAACCTTAGACACGTTGAAAATTTAATACGAGTGTGAAGTTAGCCCACGAATAGTGCTTTTGTTTTTTAATTTTCGTATGTATCAGTTGATTGTTCGTCGTCTGTTTTATTCAAGTCTTAAGTTTTTCTTTGTTGATTGCTTTTATAGGATATTTTAAATGAATTTTCAGGCAAGAAGTTAGCTCAACTCTTTCTTATTTAGGAATAAATTTAGTTCTTGGGTTGATGCAATATTTCATCTGTGGGATTGAAAAAACCGGTGTTTTTTCAACTTTTTTTTCTATAAGTCTTTTAAGAATAATTAGCTAAATAATTTTTTCAACAAGTCTTAAAATGTTACAAGTTATAGGACGTTGGAATAAGAACGCGCGGCGATTGAGTTTACAGGTTCAAAGTTTAAATGCGTTGTTCACGAAACCAGGATGTTGCAGTTGGTTTCGACGCTGACTCGAAAACCAATCGACAGATTTAGGTCCTGAATGACTCGTTACCTTCCGTATTTAGTTCCCTCCCCGTGGATTATGATTTTTCTGACGAGATAAAAAAAATCGATTTCCTGTTTAGGGTCCAAAAATAACAATTTAGCAATAAATCAAATGTGTCTAAAGGTGCGCTCGTTTTTTATAATCCCAGAGAAATATTTGTATCCGTCTAAAGCCGCGGAAAAGCAACTAATCGCACATGACTCAAACCCGGATGGAAATGAATTAATGAACCAGAGGGAACCCGGTCTATTTCATGCCGTCAGAGTGTTATCTCCATTAAACAGGTTCGATAAGGCTTCCTTCAGATTTGTTACTATTGTGATGAATTTTGATGATTTTGAGTGGAGAGGAGGGGATATCGGTCAAGCGATCGACCGGACGTCGTTAGATCCAGAAGAGTTGCCCGGACCGCCAAAGGAGTCGGTCGTAATCGCCCTTCCATCTGATGTCATAAGTTTGATGATAATTACACGAAATTTGACGATTCCGAAATCGGCGAGATATAAGATAAGTCATTTGATATATATGAATTACCGACGAGTCGAACGAGGGCGATTTCTAAAATCATAAAACTGGTTTAATCATTTATCAATATATTATTCTTTTATAATCGTAATAAACTTGTTATGTTGATTCAAATAAAAGTTGGGCAACGTTTTTGTTTTCATCTATGTTGATGTGCTTGATTAATAATATATGTGGTTCGAAATTGTTTAATGACTAAGTATTCATTTGAAATCTCTTAATTATAAAATAACCTGTGGCCAAAAATAGAAATATAAGAAAAAAGTAATCCGATACATTCCATTGGCGCCCCACGTTGGGCGTCAATTGTAATGTAAGAGATTTCAAATAAATACTCAGTACAACACAACCACACAACACAATTCGAACCACATATATCAAACCCATCAACATAGATGAAAACAAAAACTTTGCCCAATTTTTATTAGAATTAACATAACAAGTTTATTACGATTAAAAAAGAATAATATATGGATAAATGATTAAACCAGTTTTATGATTTTAATAATCCACCTCGTTCGACTCGTCGGTAATTTTTATATATCAAATGACTTATCTTATATCCCGTCAATTTCGAAATCGTGAAATTATCGTCAAACTTATGATATCAGATGGAAGGGCGATCACGACCGACCCCTTTGGCGGCCCAGGCAACTCGCCTTGATCTAACGACGATCGGTCAATCGCTTGATCGATATCCCCTCCTATCCACTCAAAATCACTAATGTATGTGACACTGACGCGCACTAACGTCACTAACGTTTACGCAAACGCGGTAGCTTTAAAATTCATCACACTACATTGTGAACAAAGAAATACGAAATTCAAACACTTTGTGATAAACAAATGCATCAATTAAGTTCAAATAGAGGAAAATCCATTGGTAAAGAAAAAAAAATTCTACCTACTTTGATTTAAATTCGATTCAAATATTTCATAAAAGCTACAGAAAAAACGTTGGACTTCAGTTCAGAAAGAATCACGAACAATCGGAGAACAACTAAGTGACATATGCAAAAGTTAGAGAACCAGTATCCGTCAGCTAACAGCACATCGATGAATCGTATAGTTAACTTTGGATTAACACGTGGTAAATTTAACACACCCCGCACTTAGAGTTAGTCACAAAAAAGCGTTCTTGGCTCCCAAGTCCATTGAGCAATTCGACAAAACGTTTAATCTGGTCAGATCGCAGGGGCTGATCAGCGGACTAGAAATTAGATGCATTTTTTGTTAGTAATACATTAAACAATGACAATGGATAATTAAAAGATTATTGTTCGTTAGCCATAGTATACGAAAGTGACCTCGTCGGAAACTCCGCGTACATTGTAGTCTTCGAGCAATTTGGCAAGTTTCGTCTCGCTGTCGCACAGATCCTCGACCATTCTACCGAGTTTCTCGTGCTGAGAGCGCGCCCGCTAAAGAAAATAGGAAGAATGAAATAAGGTTAAAAACTCGAGCCATAATTGACGGATTCATTTACCGGGTCAGATGATTGGTTCAATGACTCCATCATCGTCGATGTCACTCTAATGTAATCACGGATCTGATAAAGACGGCTCTCGACTTGTCGCCGATCCGGCTGGAGATCAAAATAAATACGTTAACGTCGTCGCATCGTCGAAGAAGAAGATACAATTTTTGTCACGACTGCTCACCATTTTGTCGACATTTGTCGGTTTCGTGTCCCGATGTTGAGGTGGCGACTGGGATCTAGGATCTACCGGTTGAGCCATTTCTTGCCACTGCGAGCAATCGTCTCTCGTAAAATTATAACGCCGATCACTTCCGTATGAAACTGCAAATACGTCTCATTGGTAATCAATTTTTTAAAAAATCATTACAAATTAAATAAAATATTCTGGCTGATTAACCCGTCAACACCCAGCTCAAAGCGTTTGATCTAGGAACGTGAAATTTGGGCAAGTGCGTTCTTTTTATGACGTACACACCGACTAGGAAAAGATTTAGACCTGACTAACATCTCTACCGAAAATAGCGCATTACGTTGAAAGATCAGTATATTCAGATAATAAAAAAGATCAGTAAGATCAGATAATATTCTTTCGAGAATACTCACCAATATCGGCAAAATCCTGATAGGAAATTGGCGGGGCAGATCCTGCGGATCTGGTATTGCTGTTCTTGGTGTTTCTCACCGGATCGCGATCGCTTACAGGCTGCCAATCCAGCTGCAACACATTTATATTTTCAGCACGATTTATGAAATTTTGGATGGATTACTCAATTACACTTCGTTGTCTTACATGGTTTTTTCAAGATGGTGTACCATGGTATTCAGGAACAGCAGTGGCAAGTCTGTTTTTACGACTCTAACGAATCGACTTAGAAGTCTCTGGATATTTATTCTTAGACCGTAACCCTCCCCACTTCTTCAGATCCTAATTATAGATTGTTCAGTTCTAAGCTCCCCTAGCAAGAACCACGTCATTCATCGGCCACCCAAGAGCATTGGCTTATATCACCGCCAAGATCATTGCTGGTACAAATGTAAGAAGCTGATGCCTCTGAATAGTTCAAATAATAACTGCTCGACTTAAACTATTGGACGTGGACCTTTCCAGTTGATATTATGCTTTTCACCTTATTCTTTACGGTTTTGTGTTGTAGGCGTTTTCTGGGTCGTTTAATTCGATTCTGTGTAATT
Source organism: Sussaba pulchella (assembly GCA_963971145.1). Taxonomy (NCBI): domain Eukaryota; kingdom Metazoa; phylum Arthropoda; class Insecta; order Hymenoptera; family Ichneumonidae; genus Sussaba; species Sussaba pulchella. Next base: position 6,774,350 of record OZ020166.1, read on the forward strand.
TCAGTAAAACTTTTGAAAATTCGAAATGGTAAAGCCAATATGGTAGATCGAAATTAAATTACTCGAGATGTTTTTGGTCGAGTTTTTCAGGTGGTATTAAAATGTTGGGCACGGATTCGGTCCCAGTGGCCCCTACCAGCCCTAGACCACATATTCTACCAGTTTTTTAACTTCCCGACTTTGTGGGGAAATTATTGTAATGAGTATTGTAATGTGTGTGTGTGTGTGTGTGTGTGTGTGTGTGTGTGTGTGTGTGTGTGTGTGTGTGTGTATGTGTGTGTGTGTGTGTGTGTGTGTGTGTGTGTGTGTGTGTGTGTGTGTGTGTGTGTGTGTGTGTGTGCGTGCGTGTGCGTGTGTGTGTGTGCGTGTGCGTGCGTATGTACGTTAGTTCGTACGTTTGTACGTTCGTACGTATGATCAAATTTTTCGTTAACGTTTTCTCCGCAACTAATAATGTGATCAGAATGATCGATAATGCAATCGATGCGTCCCGTTGTAACTTAGAGCTGATAAGATTTTAGTCCAATTCGGTCGAGTAGCTTTTTATTTAAAAGAAATGAACATATTTAAAAAAAATAGAACCCACACGGGAGGATAGAAATTTGGAAGAGTGCAACTAAGCAGCACGTGTGTGGCTCATAAAGGGTTACACCTGAAATAAACGTAAATAGTCATAGGCATTACTAGCCATAGGCACAACTAACCATAGGCACTAGTCACCATAAGCCCCCTAGTTTTGCTTCCTCATAAAGGAAGCTTTGTGACGGTCCGACATTTTTTTTCTCGAGATTTTGATGTCAATAGGTCTTAAAACATCCAGAAAACACATTTGGAGAAAATGTCCGGATGTATGTGTGTGTGTGTGTGTGTATGTAACCACCCTCTAAAATTCAAACGTTCATAACTCGAGAACGGTTCAAGCTACCGTACTCAAATTTTGCACACATCCCCCCTGCCTTCTAACCTTGGGGTGCCTTCTAATATTTATGTAATCTGTGATTTTCGCAATTATTGACGCATTTGCTCGGCTTCGACAGCGTTTTGAATTTTTCCAAAAATGTCTGTAGCCACGCTAGCGTCCGCAAATTTTGACATATTCGGCTAAAGAGTTTTTCACATATACAGTTGAGTACAAGGACGGTTGGTATTGCATTTGAGCCGAATCCATCGATACTCAAATGCTCAAACTGACCGTCAGCTCCAGTTGTTACTAGATTCGATAGCAATTAAACTAAACTAAACTAAACTAAAAAATTAAAGTTTTTATACGGTAGGAAGGATATACGGACATCCGGTAAAAAACAAGCTGCAAGCTGAAACTTGCAATTTGCTTCCCCTGAATTTTCGGTAGTGAACGGAACTTCTTTTATGAGGAAGCCTTCTAACGCATAGAACGCAGGGAGCAGTTGTGCGGGGTGGACAGGAAAAATATCCAAAGAGGCTCCGAACCAAGGAGCGTAACGTTATAAAGAAGAGGGGGGAGATTGTGGTCGTCCGTCGCCAAAGCTGGGATTCATTTGGACTAATTTAAATCATTTGTTCATTCATAATAATGCTTAGAATGACATTTTGTGATTTTATTTATATGCAATTCGCGATTTATGAACTCCATAAAAGCCAAAAACCCTTAGTGTGATTTGTTAGGAAAACAATTGTTCTAACAAAATCTACAACTATGAATGTACGTTGATAAAAATAATACCTCAGACCCGCTAGTGTAGCCCACCAAGCAAGGAAATTCGGTCCATGTGGTTGAAAAAAGGGAAATATTTGTTGAAGATACTTATGTCTCATAAACCGGAGATATCACAGACGTGAAACGCGGTATTTAGATTTTCCTTTATCAATCAAAAAACGCATGTTTGTTATTTTTCAAAAATCCTGCTGGGAGATTGAAGATAAAGAAGTGTCTTTCTTTATGAGCACACCTAGGTTTCAAAAACCACAGATGTTACATCTATGAAATATCGTACTTAGATTCTTCTAGCAAAAATCGGGAAGCGCAAGTTCCATTATTTTCCAAAAATACAGTTCTGGAGGGGCACCGAAGGGAAATAAATTTTTTCAACAAATACACTTATAGTTCAAAAATCGATGTTAAAAAATTTGAAAAAATCTAATTTAAATATTTATCCTGCAGAGGCATTTCCTACCAAATTTCCTGTTTCTGAAGTGAAAAGTTCTGAATATATGGATACCATTGATTCTTTTTTTTCTGTTCATCTTATTGTGTGTTTGTAATTATAACATTAAAAAATTTCAGGACATATGAAAAGGGAGAAGCATGTTCGTTAGACTGTCAAAAAAACAATTAGTTTTTTTTTCTTGAATTGCATGGTCGTTAAAGTTAGTGGTTGGCCTAAAAAAAATCCTCGCGAAGAGAACACTCGAAAATGTTTTTTTTAGCCCTTTGCAATCGGGGTCCCCTTTCCCCTTTAAATACCATAGGAAAAATTCATTTTTCGCTTCTTTCAATACCTAAGCCCATATAAATTACCGGAACTGAGTCCGCCACTTATCATTCTCTAGGGAATTGAATTTCCTTAAAAAAGTACCGGAGCCTCGAGTAAAAAAATTCAATATCTCTACGACATACAGGCATTTGAAACCGTTGTTTGACGAAAATTTGTCTTCAAACGAGTTTCACAACCAAACTTTTCGTTCTACACGAAAAATGTACTTTTACATTTTTAAGACAATTGAATTCTCTACAAGAAAGGTATGCAGTGAAAATAGCCTTCATCCAATAATTCTCCTGGAAGTTCATTTTATGAGGGAAAAACATTATTTTCAGACATCATAGAATTGTCGCGAATATCATTACTTTGCATGCATAGTACCTTTCATGAATAAAAATATATTTCAAATTTCCGACACAAAACTTGTAGCAATTCTAGAACTTTTATGTTAAATATTATTTTGCATGAAGAAACAACGTGTCAGTCGTTGCGGAACAATATTGGAGTCACATCATTCATGCCTGACATTTGCTCGTTGCAAAGTTATTGCCTGGCATTCCATGACTGATTTAGTTTTTTTTAGTGCTTAGAACCAATAATAATGTATGAATGGGTGAGATAATTTTTTTTCCTCATATAATGAACTTTCAGAAGCTGTGAATTGTGAATTATTGAATTAAGGCTATTTTCACGACATACTTTTCTTGCAGAGAATTCAATTCTTAAAAATGTACATCCGTCTGTACATTTTTTGTGTAAAACGAAAAGTTTGGCTGTGAAACTCGTTTGAAGACAAATTTTTGTCAAACATCGGTTTCAAATGCCTGTATGTCGTAGAGATATTGAATTTTTTTACTCGAGGCCCGGGTACTTTTTGAAGGAAATTCAATTCCCTAGAGAATGAGAAGCGGCGGACTCAGTTCCAGTAATTTATATGGGCTTAGGTATTGAAAGAAGCGAAAAATGTGTTTCTGCTATGTTATTTAAAGGGGAAAGGCGACCCCCCGTTGCAACGGGCCAAAAAAACATTTTCAAGTGTTCTCTTCGCAAGGATTTTTTTTAGGCCAACCACTAGCTATAAAGACCATGCAATCCAAGAAAAAAAAATTAATTGTTTTTTTGACAGTCCAATGTTCGTCTTATAAGAAATATATCTTGATTGACGGCCGTACTAAAAATGCCTTACGATTCAAACAGCGAGATTACAGAATTCGATTCAAAAAGTTGGAACAAAAAACTCATGTTTTTTGGATAATACTTGTCCCACATTACACAATACACTTCAACAAAGATGTACATAGCAATTAATATAAATACAAGTACAAGCATCTGAATGAAAAATATTGAAAAAAATTAAAAAACAAAATCCAGGATACCAAAATTTTACATCCTACCACAAAGTATTTAATATTTTCTCTCTTATTCATTAAAGAAGTTCACAATGTCATTCTGCAAAATCAATGTTGCAAAAAAATAAAGAAAATATTATCACGCTACCAGATTATTTGGATGCTGCATTCGGCCGTGGTAAATTAATCGCGATACGCTCTGGGCATCGATGCCAGATGCCAGTCGCATTCGGTTATTGCTTCGATTGCCTTTGGGCAATGTGCCGGTGTTACGTTGACTGTCGTTGACACCTGGAGCCATCATTACCAATGTCTCTGCAAGACGCTTATTGGGCTGAACCAGTTTTAGTGTCAAAATGATATGAGTTCGTAAAAATTTGATATTTTTTCATTCGACGTGCACTGAAACAGATAACCTATTCTTAGAAAAAAATGAATACAAAAAAATACATAAACATTCATCTTTTCCAATAAAATTCTATTTTGACAGTTGTATCAACCACCAATTTATGTAAATTATGGATAAAGATAATATTTCTGAGAACGTAGATGTAAAACACTCAATTTGCATCGGAGACGTCACCCACTGGAAGATTGCGTCGAAATAGTTGGTAATTGATTCGTAATGAATCGTTTAGCTATAAATAACGAGGAGTATCGACGCATTTCGCGACCCGTATATTGCATCGAGACGCGACTTGAACGATGGTAGAACAGATAACAGGAGACCGAACCGACCGAACTGATGGTACACGACAGAGATAAGAGGAGAGATGTACAGTGGAGCACAGTGGAGCCGGTTTTGGCGATGGATGTTTTTGTAGCGCTACCACCCGTGATCAGAGATGAGTAGGGAGATGTGGAACGCTGGCTTTTTCGGGGTCCTGAAATATAGTAGCGCTGACACGTAGCGGCGAAATTCGGAGGCTCGCGGCGGTCAAAGTGCGCGCGGGCGCACGCAAATGGGCGTGGCCAAACGCCGTGGTCATGCTTTGGCGAAGTGGGGGAAACCACAGAATAGTGGTCAAAGCCGATCTGCAGATTCCAAACGAACCAGCGAATTACGAATTCCGTCGGTCGGTAATGGATACTGCTCGCATGCACGTAAATACGCTTCGGTCGTGGTGTGGCGAAATGCAAAACTACAACTCGTCGTGACGGCCGGTCTGCAGATTCCAAACGAACCGGCGTATTACGTATGTAGTCGATTGACACTAGATATAGCTTGTCAACACGTAACGGCGCGTTTTATTTACATTCTAGCTATGTTTACATAGCTTTCGCACCACATGACCATCACTAGCGCCCGAGAGAGCCTTCCTCGATCGTTTCGGTTTTTGTAACAAATTAAATAATTTTTTTCCACCTTCCAATCTTCTTTTTCGAAGTTCTCAACAATCAAATCATTTTGCATTAATACAAACGAAAGACTCGGAATAACCCTTCTTCGATAATGCGGAAATTTCTTCCTTTCAATTACGAAAACAAAAAATTACCAGAAATAGAGAAAAAGCTCTTGCAGCTTGAGGATTGAGTTCATATTTTTTAAAAACATAAATTTGGAATTTATAAAATTTACCGGTGACGCTACTCGGTAATCTATAGGCTGTCGTGGTTTTATCATACAGACCAGTTCACGAAAGTCATCTCCGAAAACAAAGGTGAAACGATCAACACACACACACACACACACACACACACACACACACACACGCACGCACGCACGCACGCACCAGAGATGAGTAGGGAGATGTGGATCGCTGGCTTTTTCGGGGTCCTGAAATATAGTAGCGCTGACACGTAGCGGCGAAATTCGGAGGCTCGCGGCGGTCAAAGTGCGCGCGGGCGCACGCAAATGGGCGTGGCCAAACGCCGTGGTCATGCTTTGGCGAAGTGGGGGAAACCACAGAATAGTGGTCAAAGCCGATCTGCAGATTCCAAACGAACCGGCGAATTACGAATTCCGTCGGTCGGTAATGGATACTGCTCGCATGCACGTAAATACGCTTCGGTCGTGGTGTGGCGAAATGCAAAACTACAACTCGTCGTGACGGCCGGTCTGCAGATTCCAAACGAACCGGCGTATTACGTATGTAGTCGATTGACACTAGATATAGCTTGTCAACACGTAACGGCGCGTTTTATTTACATTCTAGCTATGTTTACATAGCTTTCGCACCACATGACCATCACTAGCGCCCGAGAGAGCCTTCCTCGATCGTTTCGGTTTTTGTAACAAATTAAATAATTTTTTTCCACCTTCCAATCTTCTTTTTCGAAATTCTCAACAATCAAATCATTTTGCATTAATACAAACGAAAGACTCGGAATAACCCTTCTTCGATAATGCGGAAATTTCTTCCTTTCAATTACGAAAACAAAAAATTACCAGAAATAGAGAAAAAGCTCTTGCAGCTTGAGGATTGAGTTCATATTTTTTAAAAACATAAATTTGTGAATTTATAAAATTTACCGGTGACGCTACTCGGTAATCTATAGGCTGTCGTGGTTTTATCATACAGACCAGTTCACGAAAGTCATCTCCGAAAACAAAGGTGAAACGATCAACACACACACACACACACACACACACACACACACACACACGCACGCACGCACGCACGCACACATAAGAAAAAAGGAAGAGGGAGCGAGTCCCAAGACGCAACGAAAACAACAACAATGTTCCCATCCGAACGGAGAACAGGCCGTGTTTACATTTGATTGTTGTCACAGACACAAACACACACACACACACAGACACACACACACACAGACTCATCCGGCTCTATCTATATTTCGCGTTCGGTATGGTCATGAACGAAGCCGGCGAAATAGGATTTCTCGATTCTCACTCATCCTCAAGTTTGGCGGGCGCGCTTGGCGCCCGCTCGTCCCGCGCCGCCCGCCGTGGTGGGTTGGCAATAAGCGGGATCCCCACTCCAAATTATAAAATCATTATGCGATCATCTCTATGAGAATGATTTTAAAACATTTTTATGAGCCCATGATACATCTATTTTATAACAAAAATTGCGAAATAGAATCATTCAAATACAAAATAAAAATAATTATAAAAAATTCAACATGACGCGAAGACTTGAAAACGAAAATTTTAAAGTCTGATATGGATTGTTCACTTGGGTGACAAATTGTTTGATGACGGCATTATGAAACAAAGCTGCAATAAAACTTGCGTTGTGCTTTCCTTGCATCATAGGTAGTGCACGAAATCTTTTCATGGGGGGGGGGGGGGGGGCATTCTTTTTCAATCTTGGATTTTCTCGGAAGACAGTTTCGTTCACTACCCATCCTTCGGAAAAAACAGATTGTAAATTTCAACTTGCAGCCTGTTTTTATAACATGAGTGGTAGAACCTTCGAATGGGAATTCGAGACCCAACGTTTTATCCCTTTAAACGAGTGTAAACACGGCCCGGTCTCCGTTTCGGATCGCAACATTGTTGTTGGTCTCGTTTCGTTTTGGGCCGTCTCGTTCGTTGACTTCAGTCTCGCGCGTAGGGCGGTTTCTACCTTTCCCTCTGTCTTTTTCTTCCTCTCGGTGTGTGTGTATTGCGAGTGGTGCACGCCTGCGTATGTGTGTGTGTGTGGAATTTACCGAATCGACGTCTGGAAAGACAACATCTCGACGGATCAAAAACTTGAACGCGTATATATGAGGAATTCCACATCAACATGACCACTCCGAAATCATATCTTGAATTTTTCTGCGATCGATGTATGCTATAGTACTCTTCAAAACATAAATATTGATATGTATTAATTGATAATGGCATTGATGGGGGTGCAATTACAGGCAAATGCGATTTTTGCTTGTTTTTTCTCGCTCATTTTATTACATGGAAATAGTGTGTCGGAGCGAAAAATTACTGAGGATC
>OZ020166.1:6782255-6903896 GCA_963971145.1 Sussaba pulchella
TATCTGAATCTTACACGACTTTTTATCTCGCTTAAAGGTGCGAATGGTTTATGAATAAATATTGAGAAATATACTCGCATTATATAACATTTTTATTACAAATTTTGCATAGATTTTTTTTTTAATTTTTTTTTCTTTGCTGAGCCTTTAGATTAAATTTCTGCATATGGAAAGAGACGTATTCCTTTTGGAAAAAGTTCGAGGAATCCAAAAAAAAAATATTTCAAATTTTTTCAAAATGTCAATCGTCCAAAAATCGATTCATATTTTTAAAACAGGTTTTTTTCATGAAAAATGTGAAATCTTGCCTTCTAATATTTTTTTTCGTTATCCTTGCAACAAACATCACAAAATTGATCCTCAGTAATTTTTCGCTCCGACACACTATTTCCATGTAATAAAATGAGCGAGAAAAAACAAGCAAAAATCGCATTTGCCTGTAATTGCACCCCCATCAATGCCATTATCAATTAATACATATCAATATTTATGTTTTGAAGAGTACTATAGCATACATCGATCGCAGAAAAATTCAAGATATGATTTCGGAGTGGTCATGTTGATGTGGAATTCCTCATATATACGCGTTCAAGTTTTTGATCCGTCGAGATGTTGTCTTTCCAGACGTCGATTCGGTAAATTCCACACACACACACATACGCAGGCGTGCACCACTCGCAATACACACACACCGAGAGGAAGAAAAAGACAGAGGGAAAGGTAGAAACCGCCCTACGCGCGAGACTGAAGTCAACGAACGAGACGGCCCAAAACGAAACGAGACCAACAACAATGTTGCGATCCGAAACGGAGACCGGGCCGTGTTTACACTCGTTTAAAGGGATAAAACGTTGGGTCTCGAATTCCCATTCGAAGGTTCTACCACTCATGTTATCAAAAACAGGCTGCAAGTTGAAATTTACAATCTGTTTTTTCCGAAGGATGGGTAGTGAACGAAACTGTCTTCCGAGAAAATCCAAGATTGAAAAAGAATGCCCCCCCCCCCCCATGAAAAGATTTCGTGCACTACCTATGATGCAAGGAAAGCACAACGCAAGTTTTATTGCAGCTTTGTTTCATAATGCCGTCATCAAACAATTTGTCACCCAAGTGAACAATCCATATCAGACTTTAAAATTTTCGTTTTCAAGTCTTCGCGTCATGTTGAATTTTTTATAATTATTTTTATTTTGTATTTGAATGATTCTATTTCGCAATTCTTGTTATAAAATAGATGTATCATGGGCTCATAAAAATGTTTTAAAATCATTCTCATAGAGATGATCGCATAATGATTTTATAATTTGGAGTGGGGATCCCGCTTATTGCCAACCCACCACGGCGGGCGGCGCGGGACGAGCGGGCGCCAAGCGCGCCCGCCAAACTTGAGGATGAGTGAGAATCGAGAAATCCTATTTCGCCGGCTTCGTTCATGACCATACCGAACGCGAAATATAGATAGAGCCGGATGAGTCTGTGTGTGTGTGTGTCTGTGTGTGTGTGTGTGTTTGTGTCTGTGACAACAATCAAATGTAAACACGGCCTGTTCTCCGTTCGGATGGGAACATTGTTGTTGTTTTCGTTGCGTCTTGGGACTCGCTCCCTCTTCCTTTTTTCTTATGTGTGCGTGCGTGCGTGCGTGCGTGCGTGCGTGTGTGTGTGTGTGTGTGTGTGTGTGTGTGTGTGTGTGTTGATCGTTTCACCTTTGTTTTCGGAGATGACTTTCGTGAACTGGTCTGTATGATAAAACCACGACAGCCTATAGATTACCGAGTAGCGTCACCGGTAAATTTTATAAATTCACAAATTTATGTTTTTAAAAAATATGAACTCAATCCTCAAGCTGCAAGAGCTTTTTCTCTATTTCTGGTAATTTTTTGTTTTCGTAATTGAAAGGAAGAAATTTCCGCATTATCGAAGAAGGGTTATTCCGAGTCTTTCGTTTGTATTAATGCAAAATGATTTGATTGTTGAGAATTTCGAAAAAGAAGATTGGAAGGTGGAAAAAAATTATTTAATTTGTTACAAAAACCGAAACGATCGAGGAAGGCTCTCTCGGGCGCTAGTGATGGTCATGTGGTGCGAAAGCTATGTAAACATAGCTAGAATGTAAATAAAACGCGCCGTTACGTGTTGACAAGCTATATCTAGTGTCAATCGACTACATACGTAATACGCCGGTTCGTTTGGAATCTGCAGACCGGCCGTCACGACGAGTTGTAGTTTTGCATTTCGCCACACCACGACCGAAGCGTATTTACGTGCATGCGAGCAGTATCCATTACCGACCGACGGAATTCGTAATTCGCCGGTTCGTTTGGAATCTGCAGATCGGCTTTGACCACTATTCTGTGGTTTCCCCCACTTCGCCAAAGCATGACCACGGCGTTTGGCCACGCCCATTTGCGTGCGCCCGCGCGCACTTTGACCGCCGCGAGCCTCCGAATTTCGCCGCTACGTGTCAGCGCTACTATATTTCAGGACCCCGAAAAAGCCAGCGTTCCACATCTCCCTACTCATCTCTGCCGTGATGGCGAGCCGCAAACTAAACTAGCGGACCTATGATCAGTGGTGCAGAGATGAGTAGGGAGATTGGTACAGAGCCGTATATCGTCAATTCCGGCTGCTTCTCATTCGTTGGTCGTGCAGAGGCGACGCTTCGTGGTCGACGAGGAAAAGACGCCGTCGTTTTTGCTTGTTTAGCGTATACTGGGTAGCCGAAAGCAAATTCTCGGCCGCATTGAACCGCTCGCGTACAGGCATAGCTCGGAGTGGTGTGTGTGTGTGCATGTACAGGAAGGCTGGCTAGGAAGGGTAATTATGCAGAAAGTGGACGCCACCTCGATTTTCCTGGGATGGATATATGTTATAGAGGACACTTTTCTGAGTAATTTCATATGTATATGTTGGGCGCGGAAACTAAGTCTTCATATAGTAATCCGTGTTTAAAAGTTTCAAAAACGACTTTCGAAATTCAATAGATTGGCTTTGTTTACGTTGTATTTTCCACATTGCGATGCTCATGTCTTACCTTGCCCTCCTCCCCCCCATACGGCGGGGGGGGGGATTGAAATTATTCGGCGGTCTCTCTGATTCGGGATGGAATCACAATACTGTGAATCATCGCGTAAATCTTTCTTCTTTGTCTGTGTAGTGGACAATCTCTGACAAAATTGCTTTCTTACGTCCAAAATAAAACAAGCTGCAAGCTGAAACTTGGAAGTTTGCTTCCCCTGCATTTTCGGTAGTGCACTTAATTCTTCTATGAGGAAGCATCTCTCGATTTATTTTTTTTTCTTTAATCTTTGGCTTCCTCATAAAGGAAGTTCCGTTCACTATCGAAAATTCAGGGGAAGCAAATTGCAAGTTTCAGCTTGCAGCTTGTTTTATACAGGATGTCCTTCCAACCGTATCAAAACCGACTCGAACGTATATAAAAATTCTATGTGTCCCAAAATTCGAGTGCGTTGTTTAATTGCTATCGAATCTAGTAACAACTTAAGCTGACGGTTAGTTTGAGCGTGTGTATGAATTTAAGCACGTTCCGTCTGGTGTTTTTGAATTTGCAGGGGTTGGAACTTAGAAATTTCTAATCGCTCTAGAACTCGATCCGTTCGGCCGATCTCGGCCAAATTTGATATTGTGGTGCCCCGCACTTTTATTGAATTTTATTAAAACAATTATATGCAAGATATAATTGTTCCGAATCGAATAAAAATCGCTTACGCTAGGTAACGGAAATACGGCATTTCCGTTACTAAAATATGCAGTCTGTAAACCAATAGATCATTCACCTCTGAATTTATTTCGCAAATACGGAGTCGCTCACCGAAGCAACTCCAAGGTCAAATAAAGGACAATGCTGACAAAACCGTCAGCATTAAAATAAACTCTCGGACGGGAGTCGTAATGGGCGACATAGCGACCATCCGAGAGTCAGTCTTCAGTAATTATCAGAAGGGTAAACAGCCTTCAGCAAGACACCGAACCGCGGAATTACGTTCTAGTTCGAACGTCTAGGGTTAGCCAACTCTACGCGGTCCGGTTAGAATGACAGTCTTAAGTCAAAATTCGAAGGAGTAACCTGCCTTCTGCACGACTCCCGAATCGCGGGATTGAGTTATACGCGATCCGGTCATAATCAATGTTAAAGTAAAGTTCAAACAGTGTAACAATAATTGTAATTCACCAGTTTTATCGCACTAAATAAACTAATCGTTAAACCTTTACGTGAATTCTAATCCTTTGTGGCTGGAACCCACAATAAAAAATAAAATAATTGTTTAACCGCTCCGACACCCGTTCCCCAGAGACCACGCGGTGCTCCGGCACAACAATATGTGTATTATAACACAATGATATCCTATACTTGCAGAGAATTATGGTTCGATTGATTGAAGTTAACGACAAATAGAGCAAAAAAGTGGATTTGTTGAAAAATTCAAAAAATCATAAAATCTAAAGTTGATGATGGATGCGGCTCAAATCCAATACCAATCGTTCTTGTACTCAATTCTATATGTCAAAAACTATTTAGCCGAAAATGTCAAAAATTGCGGACGCTAGCGTGGCTACAGACATTTTTTGAAAAATTCAAAACGCTGTCGAAGCCGAACAAGTGCGTCGATAATTGCGAAATTTACAGATTACATAGATATTAGAGGGCATCACATGTGTGCAAAATTTGAGTACGGTAGCTTGAACCGTTCTTGAGTTACGAACGTTTGAATTTTAGAGGGTGGCTACACACACACACACACACACACACACACACACACACACACACACACACACACACACACACACATACATCCGGACATTTTTTCCGAATGTGTTTTCTGGTTGTTTTAGGACATTCTGAACCTATTGACATCAAAATCGCGAAAAAAAAATTTTGGACCGTCACAAAGCTTCCTTTATAAGGAAGCAATTATTGATAAACCATTAAATGGGCGTGACTAACTGCAAATTTATATAATATGATGGAAATGGAATATTTTTCATACTCTCCAGTGTTCATACAAGATGTATGAATTGAAACTTTATAGTCTTCCCACATGTACTTGGGACGAACTTCTTGCAGATGGTATGAACTGGGAAGATACCTCAAGATGAAAAAAGTTCAGAATTAATAGTACTTTCAATAATAGTAGTAATAGAATAAGTGGTATCAATAGTATTAATAGTAGTTCATGTTGAACGAGTGAGTTCTCGGACTCATATTTCCCGCGCGTGCGCGCGCAGTATGATAGGGAGAACAACGAGAAATTTTTGTACACGGGGTTGCGCTACTGTCGCGTAAAACAGGAAGCGCAGTAGAACATGACTTCCGCAGTAGAGCGGTTAGCTCGTGATTTATATCGTTCCGTTAATTAAAATAAAGAGTTTATTATATCCATATTTTTCATCCGAATAAATCGTGGTAATCCTTATTTCGGAACCATCACTAAACCATCCACTAATCCACTGGAAAACCCAAAAGGTTATGGGCCCAGGAGTTCTGAAATAGGAACAGTATCGGTTAGTGTGTCGCACGAAAGAAATCGGTCGAGTCGCGTGGCACGTGGCAGCCATCTTCCGTGTGTAATCTGTCGAAAACGAGAATCGTCTCGTACAGTATATCGGAGGTGACGTGCGGGGTCGCGACAAGGAAAAATGTCGAACGAAGTGTCGGTGCGTCATGTTGAAAAATTGGACGGAACAAACTTTATCACGTGGAAGTTTGAAATGTTGGCTCTGTTTCGGTCTGCGCGAGTGCACGAGATCGTGAGCGGCGTGGATGTGTTGGCGGCGGACGTCACCACCGTGGCGAGAAACGCGTGGGAGGAGAAGGATGCAAGCGCGAAAGTGCTAATTTCCACGACTCTCGAGAGATCGCAGAAAATTTCGTTGATCACGTGTGAAACCGCGAAGGAAATGTGGGACTCGCTGTGCAGTCAGTACGAACAGAAATCGGCGTCGAGTAAGCTGATCTTGCTGAAGAAGTTTCAATCCTACGCGATGGAATCCGGAGACACTGTAGTACAGTACGTGTCAAAAATAAAGAATCTCGCGCTGCAGTTGAAAAATGTCGGCAGGGAGATGCCGGACGACATCGTTATGGCGAAGATTCTCTCTGGGCTGCCGTCAAGTTACAGTGGATTCCAGTCGTCGTGGGATAATGTCGATGAGGAAAAACAAACAATCGGTAGATTGACAGAGCGGCTCGTGAACGAGGAAGCTCGACACGGAAAAAGCGACGACTCAGTAGAAGTGTTAGCGGCGATTAAAAACGGTGGTGCGAAGAAGAAAACGCGCGGAACATCGGGGGAAAAATTGAAGCCGAAAAAGGACCTGAAAGACATAAAATGTTTTAAGTGTAGTAAAAAAGGGCATTACGCGCGGGACTGTCCAGAAAAGAGACAAAGCGGCGGTGAAAAAGACTGCGGGAGCCCGAAATATGTGCTCGTGGCGACGATCAACGACTGTGCGGCGAAAGCGGGGGATAATCGCGCTGGTATATCGTCGGAACAAAGTAGGAAACTACTGGAGGTCGATAAGCGCGATGTCTGGCTGGCCGACAGCGGAGCATCGCGACACATCTCGCATCGTCGTGAATGGTTCGAAACTCTCCGCACGGGAGTCGGTGGCACTGTTGTGCTTGGCAACGACGGCGAGTGCGCAATAGAAGGAGAGGGAACGATATCTCTAGAGGCGTACGTCGACGGCGAGTGGAACAGCGTGCGAATAGAGGGGGTTCTTTACGTACCGCAGATAAAGAAAAATTTGATCTCGATGGGAACGTGTGCGAAAAAAGGTTGCTTTATCGGAATCGACGATAAGTTGCTGACAGTGTCGTGTAAAAATCAAGTAATCATGGCTGGTGTGCAACAAGAAAACGCGATCTATCGTATGTTCGTTCGAGTGCGATTGCCGAGTGAGGATGCCGAGGTGAATCTATCATCGATCGATCTCAAAGTCTGGCACGATCGTTTGGGACATGTTGGTGCACGTGCTCTACAGGACATGGTAAAAAACGGACACGTTGACGGAGTGAAGCTAAAAAATGTCGACAAGTTTTTTTGTGAGCCGTGTCAACTGGGAAAGGCGCATCGATTGCCGTTTCGCGAAAATCCGAGTGCGCGAGCGACCAAACCCGGCGAGTCGGTACACTCGGACGTGTGTGGGCCAATTCAAGTGACATCTCAAGGGGGTGCGAACTATTACGTGACTTTCATCGACGATGCCTCGGGTTTTTGTACGATCTATTTCCTGAAACACAAAAACGAAGTCTTCGAAAAGTTTAAAACGTACGATCTTTTGGTCGAGAATAAATTCGGGAGGAAACTACAAACGATACGCTCAGACAACGGAGGAGAGTACAAAAATAAAAAGATGGCGGACTATCTCGAGGCTCGGGGAATCACGATGGAGAATACGGCGCCGCACACACCACAACAAAACGGTCGAGCCGAGAGGGCGAATCGGACAATCTTCGAGAGTGCTCGTACGATGCTCAGGGCGAAGGAGGTACCGAAGTGGCTGTGGGCAGAGGCTGTCAACACGGCGGTTTACGTGCTCAATCGAACTACACACTCCAGCAGAGAAGGTCTCAAAACAGCGTTCGAACTTTGGACCGGGCGAAAGCCAAATCTTCGTCACGTGAGAGTGTTTGGGTCGACTGCATATGTACACGTCCCAAAACAATTTCGTCGGAAACTCGACGATAAGTCGAGAAAAGTGATACTAGTGGGGTATCAAGGGGAATCGTCGAACTATCGGCTGTACAATCTGGAGAAGAAACAGATAACAGTGTCTCGCGATGTGGTGTTCGATGAGAAGTCGGCTGCTGAGTGCTCAAATACGAGTGAATCCGAAGACGATGCGTCGTGTCGGCCGAGAATCGAACGAGAGGACGAAATCGTTGAAATTCCTAACGAGTCCGACGAAGAGGCTGTGAGCGAGGTCGTCGTGCCTTGTCAACAACAGGCCGATCGGGAGGTCATCGAGCTACGCCGACGGGGAGAAGTCGACGAAGAGGAAGCGCTGGCGGGTCGTCAACTTAGGGACCGGAGGCTGATTCAACGACCAGAAAGATTTCGAGTGAACGTCGATTTCGTCGACTACAAGTTGCCGGAGACTCTTCAGGAGGCGGTGAGTGGACAAGATGGAGCCAAGTGGTCGCAGGCCATCGAGAAAGAGCTGCAAGCTCACGAAAAGAACGGGACGTGGACACTGGTCAAGAAGAAGTCGGACGTCAAGGTCATCGACACCAAGTGGGTATTTAAAGTGCTTGGGGGGTCGACAGACGGTGAGTGCTGTTTCAAGGCTAGGCTGTGTGCACGGGGTTTTTTGCAGAAACACGAGGTGGACTTCAACGAGACGTTCGCCCCTGTCGTACGTTACGACTCGCTCCGTGCGTTCCTGGCAAAGGTAACACAAGCCGACCTTGAACTCGTACAATTTGACGTCTGTACTGCCTTTCTGTATGGAGAACTCGAAGAGGAGATCTCCATAAAAATTCCAGAGGGTCTCACGGTGAGCGAAGATCTCAGTGCGCGAGAAGGATACGTGTGCAAATTAAAAAAATCCCTGTATGGATTAAAGCAAGCACCCAGGTGCTGGAATCAAAAGTTCACGAAATTCCTAAAAGATTTCAGCTTCGTGCAGGGTGAAGCGGACCAGTGTATTTTTAAGGGCTGTGTCGAGGGTGAGAGTGTGATTCTCGCGTTGTTTGTCGATGACGGGCTTGTTGCCGCGCAGACGATGAGAGTGCTAGACGCTGTGGTCGCGTATCTCAAGAGTGCGTTTGAAATTACGATCGGGAACGCGGAAAAATTCGTAGGGTTAGAAATAACGCGAAACCGTTCCGAAAAATCTATGTTCATTCATCAGTCTGCGTATGTCGAGAAAATTCTTGAAAAATTCGGAATGCTCGAGGCGAAACCGGTGTGTGTACCGGCCGAGCCGAACACTGTGTTATATCCGATAGAAAACGAAAGCGAGTGTGTGAATGTGCCGTATCGAGAGGCCGTCGGTTCGTTGATGTTTCTGGCGGTGGTGTCCCGTCCAGACATTGCCTACGCGGTCAACTACGTTTCAAAATATTTAAATAAACACGGGCAAGCACATTGGAAGGCTGTCAAACGTATTTTCGCGTATTTAGTCGGAACCAAAGATCGCGGAATTACTTATTCGAACGGAGGCAATGAGTCGGATCTCATTGGGTATTGTGATGCGGATTTCGCGGGTGACGTAGCGACGCGCAGATCAACCACCGGGTACGCGTTCAGTTTTGCCAACGGGCTAATCACGTGGTCGAGTCAGAGGCAGAAAATCGTGACGCTGAGCACCACGGAGTCGGAGTACGTGGCGGCTACAGCGGCCGCGCGAGAAGCTGTCTGGCTGAGGAGATTGTTAGCAGAAATTGGCTCGCGCTGTGAGGATGCGACTGTAATTTGGGTAGATAACCAAAGTGCAATAAAACTCACGCGAAATCCCGAATTCCATAAACGTACCAAACATATTGATGTCAAATACCACTATGTTCGCGAAAGAGTAGCTAGTCGAGACATCGAGATAAAGTTTGTACCCACCGAATGCCAGCGGGCAGATATTTTTACCAAAGCGTTACCAAGGGTGCAATTCAACAAGTTGTGCAGTATGCTAGCTATAATGAGTGCTCGAACGGTGAGTGTGTTGAACGAGTGAGTTCTCGGACTCATATTTCCCGCGCGTGCGCGCGCAGTATGATAGGGAGAACAACGAGAAATTTTTGTACACGGGGTTGCGCTACTGTCGCGTAAAACAGGAAGCGCAGTAGAACATGACTTCCGCAGTAGAGCGGTTAGCTCGTGATTTATATCGTTCCGTTAATTAAAATAAAGAGTTTATTATATCCATATTTTTCATCCGAATAAATCGTGGTAATCCTTATTTCGGAACCATCACTAAACCATCCACTAATCCACTGGAAAACCCAAAAGTTCAGAATTAATAGTCTACTGGACTGGCAAAAAAAAAGAAATATACTACTTTCTCTGGTGCTGCACCCGTAAGTGTTAGTTTGGGTTCTCGAAAGTACCCACCTGAAATTTAGAGCTAATGCGTAAAATATCCCGCGTTCCGATTCTAGCTTTTTTACGATTCTCGCGATGTCCTCTAAACTACGATATTTACAAGAAAATACGAGAGAACGTGCTTTATTAGAAGTTTAATTTTTGATAAAAAATTTTCACAAAAAAAAACCGACTTCAAAACTTTGCTTCTATGTATAAACTGGAACTAAAAACTTAGAAATAATTGTTTTAATTGCCTTAAAGGAAAGAGCATTAAAGGAAAACATACACAACATTATTGATTCTTAAATATTTACTATATCTAATAACTTATTTTACTTAGTTATATTATTATTTTTAAAGGTTGCGGTAACACCGCACACCTCGTGTCCCTTGCCGTGCTGCCCACTCGTCGGTCGTCTTGCTCTGTACGTTCGTTCGACGTATTATGTGTTTCCCTGACTCCAAACTTCCTCGGCTGGCACCGAGTCCAAAAATAAGTTATTGGATATAGTAAATATTTAAGAATCAATAATTTTGTTTATGTTTTCCTTTAATGCTCTTTTCTTTAAAGTAATTAAAAGAATTATTTCTAACTTTTTAGTTCCAGTTTATACATAGAAGCAAAGTTTTGAAGTCGGTTTTTATTTTTTTTTGTGAACATTTATTTATTTATTTATTTTTAGTGGTAAGTAACTGTAGCTTGTTTGTATTTAGTATGGGTAGGCCTCCTTTTTTAAAATAGGACCACCCTCGAGGTACAGCCTATGTAATAAAAGAAGAATCATTAAAATCGGTCCATAATCGGCGAAAATATCGCGTAACATATCTTCCTCCTCCTTTTTTTTGAAGATGGTTAAAATTTTTTTTTTTTTTTTTTCAAATGGGACCACCCTCGAGATACGGCCTATTCGATAAAAGAAAAATCATGGAAATCGATCAATAATCAGCGAAGATATCGCGTAACATATCCTCCTCCTACTATTTTTATTTTTTTATTTTTTTTATGTCAGTTAAAAGAAAAATTCGAATTTTTTCTTTTAATGGGACCACCCTCGAAATACGGCCTATTCAATAATAAAAGAATCATTGAAATCGGTCCATAATCGGCAAAGATATCGCGTAACATATCTTCCTCCTCCTTTTTTTTGAAGATGGTTAACATTTTTTAAAAAATTTTTTCAAATGGGACCACCCTCGAGATACGGCCTATTCGATAAAAGAAAAATCATTGAAATGGATCAATAATCAGCGAAGATATCGCGTAACATATCCTCCTCCTACTATTTTTATTTTTTTAATGAAAAATTCGAATTTTTTCTTTTAATGGGACCACCCTCGAGATACGGCCTATTCAATAAAAAAAGAACAATTAAAATCGATCCATAATCGGCGAAGATATCGCGTAACATACACACAAAAACATACGTGTCGAATTGAGAACCTCCTCTTTTTTTGAAGTCGGTTAAAAACGGTCCATAATCGGCGCAGATATCGCGTAACATCCTCCGCGTCTTCCTCCTCTTTTTTTTTTGAAGTCGGTTGAGAAAAAAAATTAAAAAATTTTTTTTTTTTTTAAATAGGACCACCCTTGAGATACGGCCTATTCGATAAAAGAAGGATCATTGAAATGGATCCATGATCAGCGAAGATATCGCGTAACATATCTTCCTCCTACTATTTTAATTTTTTAATTTTTTTTATAAGTCAGTTTAAAAAAAAAATCCAATTTTTTCTTTCAATGCAGCCACCCTCGAAATACGGCCTATTCAATAATAAAAGAATAATTAAAGTCGGTCCATAATCGGCGAAGATATCGCGTAACATACACACGAAAAGATACGTGTCGAATTGATAACCTCCTTCTTTTTTGAAGTCGGTTAAAAAAGGGTCTTAACAATTTGGTTGGGAGTAATATTTAAAGGCGTATCACCCAAGAAAATAGAAATTTGTTTAGCCAGTTCGATGTCGACACTCAAGACATAATATTAAATCAGAATTTCCATTTTGTTAACATTGCAAAACTTCGAAATTAAATTCAAATATTCGATTTTATTTGAATATGGCATTGACAATTAAAACGAATGAAATTTTAAATATCTTCATGAAAACTAAAATTAATTATTTGCATAATTATATCTCTTGAAAAGTCAAATTGTTAAGTTTTAATTATGTTCATAATTGTAGGTATTGAATTACAATTACCCACCTAATTCAAAATGTTATTATGTACAATTTTATTTATACGTATTGAGGTATTAAAATTATGCACATTTAATTTTTTACATAAATATCGTAAAAATATAATAATTAAAATAAATACATCAAGTATTGTTTATATTATATTGAAGGTCTTTTTATCCTATAATGTAATCATCTTCTTTCTGTGCTTCTTAGAATACTCTTCCTCTTCCCACCCCCTTCAGATATTTTAAATTACTATTTAGTATAAGCGTTAATATATAGGCAAGGACAGAAGTTTTACTTCTTCCACATGCACTGAGGTGCACGAGCCCACTTCTATATTCAATAATGTTTTGATGGTGGGTTGTCTGAAATAATTCACGAACATACGACACTCACGGCAAACATGCTACTGCCGGGACATACGTAAACTAAGAAAAATTATTTTTCTGTAAAAAATGTGCATGACTTTTATAATAATGTTGAAATTATATTACGTATAATAATATCGAAATTATATTACGTATAATAATATCGAAATTATATTACGTATAATAATATCGAAATTATATGATCAATAATGAATAATTAATCATCAAATAAAATTAGTTGACCAAAGGATTAACTTTCGATTATAATTCTTGAATGTAAAATGAGTAATACGTGAGCATATTGAATTTCTGAACAAATATCCGAAGTAAATAAGTTAATAAACAAATTCGAGGGAATCATATGATTAATTTCGTTGCAATGGTTTGTATACAAGTTTTCAGAACGGAAATCACATTTACAAAATATACATATGAAACGTTATTCATTGCAAGTAAATTAAGTTTGTGCCGAGTCATTTCCGATGACCTAGACTACAAAGACGTTCCTGGATGGTTGAGTTTCTGTTTATTGCTCGAATATCCGAAAGAACCCGGTGACACCAGGCCGAACATCTGGTGTGCTCTCTTCCAGTTTAGTTTCGTGACGTCACAAGAGGGGCTCATATAATTCCGGCCATCTTCAGAAGAGACGGATAGGGCTGAACGGGGTACCCTGCCGAAACGTGTGCATTGTGCAAAAGATTGCGGCGGTCGTACACAGAGATCATTGAGTGAGAGCGGGTGCCGTCCATATTCAGCGCCCGTAACAGATGGGTTAAGAATGACCGAACCAATGAAATATTTGATGTTTTTCTCGTTGTAACACCGCTATCCGATCGGCATAAGCTGCTTTGTAATTATCACGATTGTTTAGTCCACTAATAATGAAGCACGTCGGGAAAACAGGATGTACTGGAATTCTCGCAACCAGCGAAAGGTGCAGCATATCGTTCTCAAAACTATTGGCTAGATATCATGGTGGGGAACTCTCCGACCAATGGAAATTTTGAATTAAACTTCAACCATACTCAGAAGTTTTTGCGTTGGGAAACAAAATTCTTTTCCATTACAGAATCCATCTATAAGTTCCACTTTCTTGGGACGAGCTCTGTATACCGTTCTTCCATAATCCATTAAACAATTGTTGATCGACCCAGTAAATTAGGATGTGATCACAGCAGTACCAGAACCATCTACAGTTCCGATAACGAACGTTGCAATGAAAATGATAAAAGTTGTATTAACTTAAATTCACACAACCTCACAGCGAAATAAGCTGCTACCTCCAACTGTAGTAACTTTTTATTTCTGTTTGTCTTCCTGTACAGCTTCAGCAGTTGTCATCTGATCGTTGTGCATTATTATTAATTGGGTGACGGACTTCTCGGAATTTTCCAACTCCCTCTATCCACATACTTTTGCCATTTATTGTTTTATTCTAAACATTTTTCAAAATATCATTATGCATGGGTAATTAAATGCGAACGTTTTGTCGTAAAACGAGAAAAATTGTCCTAAAAACCATCATCTTAAAACAGTCATACAAATAGAGATAATGGACAAGGTACTGTTATAAAAATGTCATTGTTATTACTACTATTATTATTTCTAAATTGAAACGATAATATCAATAATAATAATAATATTTCAGTTATTATTATCTAATTGTTATCCGTATTATTATTACTGTTATTTGTAAATTTCCGATTATACGTTTAATTCGAAATCGATTTTCTCTAAATTAAATGTTCTGTTACTTTGAAAGGGATTAAACGGAAAATTTGGAGACATAACATGTCTCGATATTTAGAATGTTTTGGAATGAAACAATTATGCTAAATTTATGAATATCGGTAGTTGACAATTCCTAGGAAGTAAATGGGTCCGTTAGATCATTTTGAACGGCAATTCAATAGATTGCTTTCTTCCATTATCCTACGGAAGAAAGTACAAGTTCAGCGACGTCCGGATTCTGCGAGCGGACCGAGAGTTGCATGGTCACCTGGCCGTTCGACAGAGCAAGTCTGGCGCGAGCGAAGATTTCTTTGCCTCCTCGGAAGACCCCATGAAGAAGTAGAGCGTGACCACCTGCGCCAGGCTGAACGCGATCGCTTCGTTCTGCAGCTTCGAGACCTAGAAATCCGATCAGACTCTGAACCGCGCCCTCAAGGGTAGTAACCGACGCTCCGAGGGCGAAAGTCTCTTCCATGCCGGCAAAATCTCGCACCTCAGCGGAATCCCAGGCTGTCCCAAAGTCCAATCCTCTTCCACCAGAACCACGCATTTGATCGGCCAGCGTCACTTCCAAATCTTCCAGCTGCGACAAAAAAAAACCAATTGAAATGCGGTTCCCTCATAAAGGAAGTTATGTGATGGTAAATGAAATCTGTCAACATGTTTAGAATGTGGCAATAAACGCATAAAATGACCCTGGAAAATTGAAACGCTCTACCTCGAGAACGGTTTGGAGCTACAGTGCTTTAATTTGACACACCTGTGAACCCTTGAAATCTCACTATTATCTGTAATCTCACTATTGACTGTAACGTTACTCTTTTTGGAGCAGGGCTGACCCGTACTCCAAAACGTAACGACGCGCAGGTTTAGGCCCAGGCGTTGATCTTTTTTGGAGGCAGGAGCTTGAAATAAATAGTACCATTAATTCACATACAATGATTGTTTATCAAGCGACGAATTTTACGTGGTTACATCGATTCATTATTTGGTTAAAAAAAACAGAAATAATTTTAGCAAACAGGAAGCTGACCAAACGAAAAATTATAGCGAATGTGTCGCAAGCTGAAAATGAAAAAAGGGTTGTTTGAGTATGGGTAAGAGGGATGGTGGAGTCCAAGGGCGACAGTCGTCCGGCCCCCAGGACAGTCGTGACGAGCCCCAGATTCGCAGGTTATAACTGGGAAGGGTAAGGTCATTATTTTTCGATAAGAATGGGGGTAGATGGACGTGGAAATCCAGGGGCGACAGTCTTCCGTCCCCGTTGCAGTCATCACGAGTCCCAGATTCGCAAGGTTATTTGTTAGGAGGGGAGAAGAGAATTTATTCAGCGTGACAAAAATTCGGTTATTCAAGTTTGTCAGGCTTCCTGCTTTTGTAAAAGTTTAATTATTAAATTCATTTATAGTTTCGGGGAGATGTGCGTCGTCATCCGATGCCGTTGTCCAAACGTAGTCCCGGCTCTCGTTGGAAACGTGATGCTGTCAACTGGAGACTATGCTCCAGTCGAATATGCAATTCAATTCAATTCAATTTAATTAAATCGAATTCAATTAAATTAAATAAAATTAAATTGTTTTGAATTGAATTGAATTGAATTTTTTCCAATTCTGACGTTGGGATTAATGTTTACAACAATAAGGGAAAAAATATAATGTTACGACCGAAAATTATTAATTTAATCATTGAATTTTTTGAACGAGTGATTATAGAGCATAGCTTTCGAACGAGATCAATGGAGTTCCATCTACGTTAGTGATGAACTATGCTCCAATAAGCGCCAAAACATTAATATTATTATTGTCGATGTTCTCTTATCTACAAATTTGAGAGAAACAATTTGGGAGAGTATGATTTTCGATAATAATTGATTTTTCTAAAAAAAAAACAAAAAAAATATTATTAATAAAATAAAGCATAGCTTTGGAACAACTGATCGAGCCATCTAAAAAAAAATACGTGTCTATTGTGCACGTTTCACAGTATTTTCTGAATTTTTGAGATGAATCGAAAGTGATATACCGACCGAAGAAAATTATTTTCGTATATTTTTTATGAATATGGTCATTTGTTAGACTCGAAAAATTCCGAAAAATTTTTTTTCACGAAGCTTATGTAAAAATGCAACTTTTTTGTCTGAAACATTTTTCTGCTTGATCGTATGCTTTCAAGATATAACGGTACGTAGAAAATTTTTAAATAAAAAAAAAACTAAAAAAAATGCAATCCAAAAATTTCGAAAAAATGTACACTACTCTCTTCCATATAATTAAATAATTCAACAAAATTTAAATTTTTTTGAGAGTGGACAACTTTTCGACCGTTCGAAACCGCATGGAATGCCTCATATATTAACGGTACCAATCTCGTGAGAATCAATCCACGCGTTGAAATTTAAAAATGTTTAATGTTGTTGTTTGTGTTGATGATTTGTTGATAAGTACTGGGTAGAAGAAATCGAGAAAACAACCTCAGAAAAAAAAACTCCATTGGCAAGTGAAGCAACGTTTTGACTACGGTATGACATGAATTATGTGACTTTACGGGCCAAATATGTATATCAAGATTGAGAGACGGTGTGGTTTGCTATAACATTTTACACATAAAATATGTATGTACGTGAAATATATATACATAAAAGAGTGAAAACGAATTGAATTGCTGTTCAAAAGGTTTCTATTCAAGTGTATTCAAATTGTACGCGACACATAACATGTGAGCGCTACTTCACAGGTAATCACTACATGTTACCCGATACGCGACCATCTTTTTCACCAGTTCGTCCTGCATTTTAGCAGGCTAATTTATACACAAAGGGCAATAAACTTAAATAATATGCACAGTATTCTATTGTATGCTGATATACTAATAATTGCCTAATTTGGAGTCGGCTATTCGACTCGAGCGTACGGCAATATGAATTCAAATGTAAAAATTTCACTAACGCGTGAAATGATAAAAATCGAATTGTATCAGAATACAGCTGGATCTATCGTATCCGAAGCCTTCGCATCCGTCACTCCACCGACTACCGCCATATGATTTACTGTTTAAACTGAGGGTTCGGGACCCTGTGTATCAGGAGTAAGGACCATTATTTTGTACTATGAACAGGGTGCGGCAGATAAAGCGCCCCGATTTAGGAAGCTAATAAAAACTAAATTAAATTAGATACATCAGAACTGTACCCCCAACACACTCCCAGGTATGCCTCTCCATAATTGAGGAGTCCTTTCAGCCTAACCCGGTATAAAACGGGCAACCGGGATTCTCGTTCCTACAGCCCTGATTGGAATTTCGTCAGGTGACTGATGACGGCAATACTTGTGATTAGTTATATATTGTAGCCGAATTGCCTCCCATATAGTTCGACCAAAATGGGTCCAGCTGTATGGAAAAAGCCAGTTGCCGGTTTGAGTATCCGGACAGCCGGCCGGATACATGCGATATGCTTCATTTCGTCCGTCTCGCTCAGCGTGATAAGTCCGAAGGAGACAGTCGGTTTTTCCAAAGAGTTATTCCTTACAACCGTAGATCTCTCGAATAAACGGCGAGAACGGTTGACTGCAGACAGTCTAGACGCCATCAACTGACCGCGACTTTCATCCGAGAGATCAATCGAGAATGAGAACAACGCTTTATAGTTTCTGTTACCGACGGAGCAGTAGGACATTCATCTTAAAGTTACCGGTCTTTCGGTATCCGTTTAATCCCACGCAATGTATGCCATAGAAAGGGACCTCTCTACTTCACCCGGACACAAAATTTCAGTTTGATTGATCAAGCAATTGCGTGGAATACTTCGGGACATACGAATCTCGTCAAACAAATTCTCGTGATGAAAGGTTGACTTTACTATGAAAAATTCATTAAGTACTAACCATGTATTCGTCATGATAACCCTGCTCCGTGTCGGGCAGACCAGTAGCGGAATCACAGTCTCGCGCCATGAACCGCAGCGTTGTTGGAATAGTCGCTACACTAGCGTGAATATCTTCAGGATATAACAATACGACGTACGTCGTCCCAGGTTCGTTGTAGGCCAGTCGTGGGCAGGGCACCTCACAGACTACCGTGTAACTGGAAAAAAAGATAATTTTCTATTCACTTTTTGTCCTGCTCTTCCGTAGCCGAGTTATAAAAGTGAATCGTCGAGAGATTGATTGAATTACATAATGTATAAGTTGCAGTGTTTGTCTCGGCACTGACATGAGTTTGTACGATTGGTTCTCATGATATCTCGAAAACTAATAGACGGATTAAGATGTCGGTGAGCTTATTGACTTTGTTATTGAAGGATCGACCGCGTGAATCAGGATTGATGAAATAAAAAGTTCAAGCTTATTACAAGGTCAAAGTTAAAAAAATTGACAAAAATCGAACTAATCGTTTCAAGGGGCACTATATTTATGATTCTAATACATCTGAGAATAGCAATTTTTCGAAACGAATTGACGTTTTCGGTTAGTCAGATCTGAACATTACAAATGAAAATATCATGGCAGCCGTGGGTACAAAAAAGAAAAACACACCGATGCGGACATATAACACACACGATGCACAACATTTTACGTGAAATTAAACACAGCATTTTCAGAAAAACCTATAAATATATAATAAGCGTTATAGTCGTCAAATGATATGAGCTGTAGAAGGTTTTTAATTTTTTTTATGTATACCCAACTCAAAATCACAGTATCACGAAGCCAACTGTGTAGGCCAGTATTCTGCAGTTGTCCTGCCCCTTCGTGCAAATGCGATAGAAGTGTATTAGCAATGCCCTGAACGCGGAAGAGGTATGGTCTCCGGAAACCGATTAGGGAAATACAAAATGAGGAGAACATAAGGGCCAATGAGTATACGGCATGGTACATACCGTGATATTAAGATAACCAAATAAAAATACTACTGACCCTTCGGGTGCTTCGACCGCGACCCTGACGTCCTCGAGGAGTTGATCGGATAGAGTATTAAGGCAGTCGAACTGCAGCACGAGGTACTCTGCAAAAGAGTGCTTGACGCACTTGACGTTGTACTCGGTCTCAGACTCGGTGAGCTCGATGATAGGCGAGGATTTAAAAAGGGCAAAGTCGTGAATAACCGAAGCCAATGGAGCAACCTGAGCGAGTTTTTCCGCGTAGCTCTCTTCCCTTGTAAGTCTAGGCTGCTGCGGTTTTGCTGACAGATTGAGTTCCATCGGTATCGGTTCTTCGACCGTTTGTGCCGGCGGTACCTGCAACGACAGAAAAAAAAATCGTGCATTTTTTATTGGTCAATTGTTTTTTCTTTCCGTCCAAGGGGTCAGACTATTGTAATGAGTCATGAATTCATCCGTTTGTCATAATTGTAATTCTTAGGGAATTCGATGAAAAATGGAGGCGGTTTTATTTCTGTATTTCATTATTTCATCCTCGGCCAATACAGATCTGATTTCGTTTTTTCGATAATTTCTGTTTATACAAGGCATTGTCCAGCAAAGATTGCGCCTCGAAAAAAACCCTGTTGACGGCATGCATGATAACTGGTCACAGAATCGCCGTGGACAACAGTGAATGGGATAATTAATCATTAATAGTGTCGCTGTTGCTCTGTGAAAATTTTTTCACTAGCAACCCGCACCCGCTTGGAATAAAGATATCTAATTTTACCTATTTTACAAAGATTCTCGTTTAGATAAATAAGAATTTTTAAGATAAAAAATCTTCTGTAGCACGGTAGGGGATATAGACCGACGTCTCAAAAACTCTTAATTTTAGATGACGGTACACGTCGTTTCGAAAACAGTTATTCCGATCTAAATACGTTGAAAGATGAATGAGCATGCAGCTTTTCTAGCTAGATAGAGGCTACTTTTCGCCATTGCGACGAAAATAGTTCGAATTTGTCGATAATATTTTTTTACGGTGTTCGCAAAGATTTGGACTTTCTAAAAATGCAATAAGGAAAATAAATGACCTTGACAATTTTACTTTAGTCTGGCCCCTCAACTCTTTGCAGTCTTATTTTCTGGCAACACTATAGTTCGCAGAGGGAATAATTCTTGGGTTTCGACCGCACAGTGAACAAATAAAGACAACCTCGAGATAGACTAAAAATCTATACAAACAATCGACTAAAAATGTTTTTGAACAACGTGCATCGGTTTACCTGCGATATGTCGAAGGGTTCGGTCATCGGCGTTCTCATATAACTCCGAAGTGCGCGTTCTAAACTCGGAATCGACAACAGCGGGGGATGAACCAATTGCAGAGCTGTGGAATCGTTTTGTTGCTGCAATATCGGACAGTAGTAAGCCGCCCGATCTCGTACCTCATCGTCGGAATCCAGCTGACAACGCGAAACCAATTCGGCAACGTTGAGCAAAAGTTCTGGGCATGCAGCGGCAAATCGAGCCAAAGCAGTTACCGAAGCGGCTCTGACGCTCGCGCGTTCGAGAATTACGCGATTGTAGATGTAACGAATATAGCGAGACGGTTGTTTCGAAGTAGGTCCTTCCTGACCGAGAAGATGGAGTATACGAACGGCGAGAGACGTATGCTCGCAATCTTCGATGAATTCGCACAAATGTGCCAATCCAGCTTCCTTAGCTTCGGCATTGCCTTCCATAACAGCGATAATCGTGTCGGCTATCGCGGCTTTGTATTCCAAACCGCCCTCGTCCCTCAGCATAGCCGACAAAAAATTCATCAGAACCGCGTGTTTGCGCGGAAATTTTTGGCAAAGAGCTCTGATGGCTTGTACGACAACGACTTTGAATTCGTCGGAAATTTCCGATACGAAAGACGCGATTTGTTTCATCAAACGATCGACCGACGACTCGGCACCGGTTTTCAAGAGCGTCGTGATCGCCAGAGTGGCTATAGATCGATTTGGATCGGTAATCAGATTTTCAAGGTCGAGATTGCAAGCGGTTACAGCTGCCGGATGTGACATCGCGACTTTGTTCAATGTTCGAACTGCGGCAAACCTAACAGCGGGCTTAGGTGAGCCGCAATACAATTGTAAAATACTTATGGCCGGTGCAATTTCACGAATACCGCTACGACCAAGATTTACAAGCGCATGAGCGGCTTCGTAAACAACCATTTCGGATTTGTGGCGCAAACACGATTCGATAAATTCAAGAAGCTCACCGCCCTCCGTTGTATCGTCTAACAGCTTGCAAGCCATTCTTATGAGCATGCAAGCCGCGTACGGACTCTTCGGGCTTGTTCTCATTAGTTTCGCCACGAGTTTTATCACCGCGTGTTTGTCGCTTTTTCGTGCTTGATACAAAACTCCGAGGGCGTGATATTGTACCATGACGTTGTCGGAATTCAGAGCTTCTTGAGCCTCGTTTGCCCATCTTTTGGCCACGTCACCGGAAACGCTTGTGAGATGAAGGGACGAAACGAGAGCCGCGCTCGAAACGGCTGGCGACCGATCGACGATCGCTTGCTTCATGTATCTCTCGATCGCGGCTAACATTCCGCTGTCGGTTATCGTGCAAAGAGCCCGAATAGCCGCGGCTCTGTAGAGATCCTCCTTTCCAGTCATATCCTTCGTCAAGCTCGATGTTACAATGATCACGTCTTCGGCTACTTTGCTCAATTCTTTTATTCCGAGATAAACGAGACGTCGAAGAACTACGTCGCGGGATTGAAATAATTTTGTCATAGCGAAAAACGCTTCTGTTGCTTCTGTTGTACCGAGCTGTTCGCCCTGGTTTAAGAGATAAAGGATTTTCGTAAGAATCTGAGCGCATTTCCGGGGATTAACGGGAGTATCGTTAAACGTTCGAGCTTCCTGAAGGACCGTCGTCTTCTCCAAGTTCTGATATGGGTTTCCTCCTCCTATGGAAATTTATGATGATTGTTATTTATTGGACATTTTTTCTTTTCAAATATGTTGTGGTAGTGACCATTTCAATGCTGTTTCGGTTATTTCCGTGGGAGTGAAATTTTGTATAGACCTGGGGTAGCCTATTGATAATAAATACAAATTTTTTATCACAATCTTGGATCTTGATACTTTAGACGTGTTTTTTTTTCAAAACGCATTTGTTGTGGGTTACGGAAGCTCTCAGAAAGGTAGTTTGCCATCGCTCTCAAATTAATGACCACATGATTCTCCATGTTATCTCCTTGAATGGTATGGAAAATATTTCTTTTTATTTTGAAGCGTGTAATTAATTAATTTTCAAAAAATAAAAATTACAAAAATGTCCTAAAAAAGAACTGAACTGTTCACTGATTTAAAAATAGCTACAAAACTGTAAATTATTATAAAAAAAAAAATATCTCACTCCCGCTCAATAATTGATCATACTGATTAATAATACGCATCATTATTTGTTACAGACCATGTCTAAAGAAGTAAGACCTTTTACGATGAGGCACTTTTTCTGAAGGCTCCTATAATCTTAGATGAGTGAAAAGATTGTTCCCAAGATTGGAAAAAAACTGATTAAAATATTTGTATGCATAGGGCACAACTAATTTTGATTTAAAAAAAAGTCAAAACGCTTATTAATCTTAGTTAGTGTAAGAAAAAATATGAAAATAAGCAATTTCCAGGGTCGCCACAAGAGAATGATTGCTTAAGCATAAAAGCTGCCTATCTAGCTGACTGTTGCTTTTAACAGGAAGGACCTACTTCGTAGCAATGAACTCATCAATTCCGGCTACAAGCATGATTTCCATAAAGAAATGTTTTTGCCATTAATGTCTTTGAATTTGTTAGAATTGGAGGTAAGTAGCAAACCCACTAAAGGTTAATTGCTACCAGGCGGTTGATAAAGAGAGGAAATCTATACAGCCTGGATCGGGCCCTCCGTTAATCTATCAAACAATACACAAGAACAATTGCCTGTGTTTTAGAATTTCACAGTCAATCATCTTCAGATTTCACCTTACAAGTAAATGGTGGCAAAAAAATAAACTTTGGAAAGATTTAGCTATCTTCATCATACTTCTACATCATAGCAAACAAAGCAAGGCAGACAGTGTGTAGCACATTCCCTTGAAAGCAGAACATAAAAGTATTAAGCTAAGTGACAATAGTAAGAACAAGTTTTTGCTCTATTTGTCGTTAACTTTAACCAATCGAACTATAATTCTCTACAAGTATAGGATGTCATTGTGCTATAATACATATCACATTTAGCCGAGATCGGACGAACGGATCGAGTTCTAGAGCAATTCGAAATTTCGAAGTTCCAACCCCTGGAAATCAAAACTAGCTGCAAGTAGAAACTTGCAAAGTGCTTCCTCCGTAATCCTCCGCACTTGAGCCAATGGACGAAATCCTTTATGAGGGAGCCAGAATTAATAAAGAAAAAGGTACTCATGATCCTCATAAAGGACTTCGCCCATTGGCTCAAGTGCGGAGGATTACAGAGGAAGCACTTTGCAAATTTCTACTTGTTTTTCAAAGTTTTCCAATGGTTTGCTCCCTTAAGCTCACCTGTGCAGTCAAGTGTTTATTTTGACAATTACAATAATGTAAACAAAATAGAAACAGTGCGTTCATAGACCAATGGAGAATTGAGTCAATAACAGCAGGGTAGCTATAAGAGGTGGAAAAAAAAATTAATGGGATATTTATATTGGGTTATAAAATAAGAGTAACACACACACGCACACACACTTATACGAGGAGCGACTGACATGCTGCTGAATACGGATCGTACAAATTGTCACAGTATTTTGTAAAGATATGTTATATATATGAGTTACCATCTTCCTCTTCTTTTTTGTCACGCTTGAAAGCGTTCATTTTATATTACTTTCTTAACTATTTAAAATATTTTCACGAAAACACGGACACGTCAGCTCAACCATTGACGACGGCGACTACTATGGAAGACAGTTGCAGAGATGAGTAGGGAGATGTACAACGGTGGCTTTTTCGGGGTCCTGAAATATAGTGGCGCTGAAACGTAGCTACGTAGCGGCGAAATGCGGAAGCTCGGGGTGGTTATATAGTGCGCGCGAGCGCACGCAAATGGGTGTGGCCAAACGCCTCGGTTATACTGTCGCGAAATGGGAAACCACAGAATAGTGGTAAAGGCTGATCTGCAGACTCCAAATGAACCGGCTATATACGAATGTCGTCGGTCGATAATACATACTGCTCGCACGCACGTAAATACGCCTCGGTCGTGGTGTGGCGAAATGCAAAACTACAATTCGGTCGTGACGGTCGGTTTGCAAATTCCAAACGAACCGGCGCATTATGTACGTTGTCGATCGACATTAGATATAGCTTGTCAACACGTATCGGCGTGTTTTATTTACATTCTAGCCATGTTTACATAGCCCTCGCACCACATGATCATCACTAGTGCCCAAGAAAGGCTCTTCAAGAGCCTTCCTCGATTGTTTCGGTTTTTGTAACAAATGGAATGATTTTTTCCCACCTTTCAATCATATTTTTCGAAGTTCTCACAATCAAACTATTTTGCATTAATACGAACGAAAGACTCCGAAAAACTCTTCTTCGATATTGCGGAAATTTCTTTCTTTTAATTACGAAAAAAAAATTGCCAGAAATGAAAAAAAGCTCTCACTACTAGCTTGAGGATTAAGATCATATTTAAAAAAAATACAAATTTGGAATTTATAAAATTCTGAAAAGCTGTAAAACATCAAATTGGATGTAAGAAGAAAATTGCGGGAATCAAACACGGGCCGACCGCGTGATAATCCTCAACGTTACCGATGACAATATTCGGTAAGCCATCCAATTCGCATTCGAAGGTTCTACCACTCATCCTATGAAAAACAGGCTGCAAGTTGAAATTTAATTGCTTGCTCCGAAAGATGGGTAGTAAACGAAACTCTTTTCCGAGAAAATCCAAGATTAAAAAAAATGCTTCTCCATGAAAAAATGTCGTGCACTACCTATGATCGAGGGAAAGCACACTGCAAGTTTTATTGCAGCTTTGTTTTATGATGCTGTCATCAAACCATTTGTGGCCCAAGTAAACAATTCGTATCAGACCTCAAAATAGCCGAGCTATCACGTCAGGTCGGGTGGACGACATCCCGTTTTCGAGTCTTCACGTTATATTGAAATTTTTATTTCGTATTTTAATTTTTGTTATAAAATAGATGTATCATGGGCTCATAAAAATGGTTTTAACTGATTCTCATAGAAATGATCGCATAATAAATTTATAATTTGATGTGTCGATCCCGCTTATTGCCAACCCGCCATGGCGGGCGGCGCGGGACGGGCGGGTGCCAAGCGCGCCGGCGGTCCCGGGCAAACTTCAGGACGAGTGAGAATCGAAAAATCTTATTTCGACGGCTTCGTTCATGACCATACCAAACGCGAAATATAGGTATAGCCGGATGAGTTTATATGAGACATTCCATGCGGTTTCGAACGGTCAAAAAGTTGTCCACTCTTAAAAAAATTTAAATTTTGTTAAATTATTTAATTATATGAAAGAGAGTAGTGTACATTTTTTCGAAATTTTTGTATCTCGTTTTTTTGAGTTTTTTTTAATTTCAAAATTTTCTACGTACCGTTATATCTTGAAAGCATACGATTAAGCAGAAAAATGTTTCAGACAAAAAAGTTGCATTTTTACATAAGCTTCGTGAAAAATGCAACTTTTTTGTCTGAAACATTTTTCTGCTTAATCGTATGGTCATTTGACCATATTCATAAAAAATATACGAAAATATTTTTTTTCGGTCGGTATATCACTTTCGATTTATCTCAAAAAAATTCAGAAAATACTGTGAAACATGCACAATGCACACGTATTTTTTTTTTAGATGGCTCGATAAGTTGTTCCAAAGCTATGTGTTTCGTCTCGCTGTGAGTGGGACTGCAGTCGGGGTCGCCATGGCGGCTCGGGCCGCGAGGTGGCAGCACCTCGTGGACCGGGTCGTCGCTGTGGCTCCGGCGGTAGCCTTACTCACTAGTGAGATGGTCCGTAAACTCACGTAGTGAGTCTATCCAACACGCAACAAGTAGCAACTTAAGTGCTTCTACGGGTTTTCCGGTTTCATTGCGCTAAAATCACGGTCTTATATACAGGTCGGGACTCTCCTATACCGGCTACATGCAATCGAGTGTCCGCAAAAGTGTCCCCAATATGGCCGACCTAGGGGGCCAAATTATTATGATTATACCCCGATCTTGTGCGATCTCGTGTACACGGTCTTATGTATATTTGTAGTATCAAATACCTCACAATAATTATGAGTGGACATTGAACACGTTACAGAAACATTAAAAAGTTTTTTTTTATTTTTTTTTATTTGGTGTGAAAGTTTTAATAAAAAAAATGCCGAAGAAATGTGGAGTACCTGGGTGCGCAAGACAGGTTATGCGGGTTGTGGGGTGACATTTCCAACGTTTTCTGCACCAAAAGATGATTCGCTGAGAGAAGAGTAGCAGAAATCACTCCAGCTAACCAAGCCATTGACTGATAAATAATTCGTGTGTGTGTGTGTGTCCCTGTAAAGAGCATGCCCAGAATATTTTATCATATCCTATAAAATATTATTTAAGGATGCGAATGAGACAATATTCTCAGCAAGTAAACAAAAATGTAAAAAACAAAGTGCTGCGAAAAAAAAAGACAAGCAAAATATTACAAAAATTGATTCATGAGAAATAATAATATTTATTATAACCCCTACAGCCTGAATTTTTTCAACAATCTTGCAAGAATCTTTTTATGAGATATTGAAATATAGCACGGAACGTTAAAGCAAAACTGCTGGAGTGTATCTATGTCCGCCCCTTCGCAACATTGCAATTCTGTTTCAAAAATATTGTGGGAATAATGCAGACTCTGTATACAAAATTTTGCCATAATCCTTTCAAAACATTTCAATGAAATATATCTTGCAATATCGAGGCAGGACTGCACCAATTTAGAATTGATTCAACGATTTTATCGTGACGAATTGAAAATAGGTGTATAAAGTAGACAAATAGAGATGTGCATACAAACAAATCCACACTGTTATAATCAGTACAAATATGATGTTATAATAGTATGATCCATAAGGTTTATTACATTACATTTTTACATTTATAAGTAGAGAATGATTACATAATACATATATATTTTATATTTATAGAATATATGTTTTTCTTTAAATTAACAATAGTTTTTTTTGCACTGATTGACAACTAGATACATCTCATCTATCTTCGCTGATCATTCAGCACTGGAAAAAGACTCGTTATCGATGTCGTTTCGACAATCAGAATCCGAATTTTATGTGATACCATTGCGCCATGGTCATAATTTGTAGGAAAAAAGCTAATAATAAATAAAGATAATAAAAAGAATTTCGTTTTACATGTATGTTT
Organism: Sussaba pulchella; assembly: GCA_963971145.1. Classification (NCBI taxonomy): domain Eukaryota; kingdom Metazoa; phylum Arthropoda; class Insecta; order Hymenoptera; family Ichneumonidae; genus Sussaba; species Sussaba pulchella. The sequence continues at coordinate 6,809,905 of OZ020166.1, forward strand.
TGCATGAAACTTCAAAAAATCCTGTAGTTCCAATATTACTGCAAATTATAAGCAAGGTTTTTGCAAAAGATTGCAGGACAGTTTCCAATATAATATCGCTGTAATATTTAAGTGCAATATCGTACACAAAACTTAACCACAATAAATGTGCAACATATCGTTGCAACTGCAATATTGGAACATTTTTGCAGCACTGCCACAATATGATGTGCTGTAGGGGAAGTTACAGTATGAAAATAAATATTGCCGAATGAATAAATAACGTTCATTTTATTCCCCAACCCACTTTCAGGTGTCATATTTAGTATAACTCGTAATAAATGGTTTTCTGCAGTTGATAATGAAACGTTAATGAAGAGTATAAGCACGCGGTATGCTCCTCACTCGGGTATCACATATTAAAAACCATCGCTGTATTACTAATGATAATGAATTGAATGGGCACGAATAAACTGATATATTTGCAACCGTCGAAAGGAGCAGAGGATATTGCGCATGCGCTGGCCCCCTAGGTCGGCCATATTGGGGGACACTTTTGCGGACACTTTTTCCCAGCGAGTGTCCCGACCTGTATATAAGACCGTGGCTAAAATCATCGTTCATCATGGCTTCTGCCTTAATCATCCTGCAAAAACTCTGTTTTTGGCGTTCATGTGTTCTTGATCTTTTTCGCTCCTTACCGCGTGTTCATCTTTGATTCACTAAAAACGATCATAGCGTGCAGGTTCAGGTTACTGTTAATTTCGCGACTCGTCGTGAAATTCACCGTTTCATTCGTTAAGCGTGTTCGCTCGTTTTCGTTCAGTTCTGTGTGCTCGTCGGAGCTTCTGTGCATCGGTCAAGGTGCTCGCTCGAGGTTATGTTCACTACCGCGTGTTCGTCGTAAATTCAGCGCATTGTCAATTGTGCGAATTGAGTGCGCTGAATAAATCATGATTGTTCCCAAGAGAGAACATTGATTAGAGCGATAATTATTTGTACGATTTGTGTGATCAAGCAGTTAATCGCGTTCGATTAGCTGCGGTGTGAAACTTAACACGTGGCGTGAGCCATCGTGCGTGACAATATTTGTACTGCGCTCTCGGATCAATCATTACCGCTTTGTTGCTTAATTCATTTAGTGTAACTTGCGAATCACATACATTCTTGGCTAATAATTAGCATCATTCACAATTGGTTCAGCGGCTTGTTCAACAATCAAACTTGTCTTATTCAATCATAGCGTAACCATCACTGCGTGGCAGTTACTCATATACACTTTGACGCATAAATCACCTGAAGCCACGCCATCAATTTATCTTTGTATTACATTATCAAGATCAGCTTTATTCATAATTGGTTCAACGGCTTGTTCAAAAATCACACTTGTCTTTTTCATCATAGCGTAACCATCACTGTGTGGCAGTTAATCATATACACTTTGACTCACAATTCATCTGAAGCCACGCTATCAATTTATCCTTATCTCATCAGTAGCGTCACTCACTGTTCACCTATTACTGTAGTAATCATTTGAATCGGTTCAGTCATTCAACAGTGCGGTTCATCCTCGCTTACGTAACATTCATGCTTTGATCATTCATACTTAAAGTGTGCCTCATCATAGCACACATATGCTTGTTAAATATTTACTTAGTCTATTGGAAATATATTTGATACAGTATTGAAAACAAGGTTATTCATTTTGATTGCTGTGACCCCTTACAACCATAACCGGCAATAGTTTATTTGATTTCAGCAACATCGAAACATTTTTTGGTCCTTCGAGCCGGATGTAACTGGTCATAGCATTCATTCAGCTGATTCATATTTGAACACGCATTGTTTAATTCACTATTGCTCGAGAATTCATTGCAAAATTCATTATAAAAGCTGTTTCAAAATTTATTGTATTATTCACTGTAAAAATTATTGTACGATTCACTGTCAAAAATTTATTGACTCAATCGGATTGATAAACTCAGTGGACAGTGTTAATTAACTTACTTTCAAACAAATTGTAGTGTTCAAGTGCGCGTACGCAGTCGGTAGTTTTATTCAGAACACGCGTTCACACGATTCAACAGTCATCCAGTCAACATTGGCAGCGATCAAGTGCAGCCCATACAATGCTGCACTTACCAAAAGAAGCGAATCAACCGACGAATCAACAGAAGTCATCATCATCACATTGAGATATTTAATCCATGCATACCCCTACAGCCTGAATTTTTTCAACAATCTTGCAAGAATCTTCTTATGAGATATTGAAATATAGCACGGAACGTTAAAGCAAAACTGCTGGAGTGTATCTATGTCCGCCCCTTCGCAACATTGCAATTCTGTTTCAAAAATATTATGGGAATAATGCAGACTCTGTATACAAAATTTTGCCATAATCTTTTCAAAACATTGCAATGAAATATATCCTGCAATATCGAGGCAGGACTGCACCAATTTAGAATTGATTCAACGATTTTATCGTTACGAATTGAAAATAGGTGTATAAAGTAGACAAATAGAGATGTGCATACAAACAAATCCATAAGGTCTAATAATCCATGAGGATTTTTTGCATTACATTTTTTTCAGGAGGTTTATTACATTACATTTTTACATTTATAACTGGAATCATTCATCACTGGAAAAAGACTCATTATCGATGTTATCCTGTCGATTGTCGTTTTGAGACTCTCTTCGAATTCGCCGTGTCTTGGCTTGTGCCAACCATCGGGAAGCTGACAGTTTGATTTTTTCATTTGTTGAATTCGGCCCACACATGGAATAAACGGCTTCTAGAAACACAAACAATAATTTTGAGGAGTTTTAATAGTATGATTATGATTAGTTTAAATATCTATTGTTCGTGAAGTGGTTAATACTATTTATACTCTTACTCTCCATGAGCTTAGCAACCATGAGCGATTTGAAGACTCGCTTCTTCTGACGTCCATTCCAACTAAATAACTCTGCTAGGCCATCAGACAATAATTTTGCCATAATACGCGCCACAACCACGTTGGCTTCATTTCCGCCAAGTCTTCGCAGTGCATGAATCTGTTTATAAAATTACAATTTAATTTATTTCTTGAACTATTGTAATAACTGAAATAGCAATCCCAAGTTTTTTAAGCCTTTCGTGATTATCACAAAATTAGCACTTTCGAAATATAATTAGTATTGCGTATATTTATTAAAGAGTATATGATTAAGAGTATAAAAACGTGACACAGTAAAATTTTTCAAATTTTTAAAGTAAGTTAAAAATGAAAAGGAGGTTGCGAGTGATGAAGAAACCCAAGAAAAAAAGCCCAAATCGGTATCCATGACAGTCAGAACTTGAGCTTCAACACATAAAAATTCGAGAAGCTCTCCAATATTTAAAATGTGCAATTCAAAGCGCAAATCATATATTCCACATGCTTATGAAATTACACCAAAAACACAAGTCGCTATAGCTAATCCGAATATTTCTGTAAAGAATATACTTTCCTGCAATGATGTCGTACAGATAAATTCATTGGTGTCGGAATGTTTAATGATGTCGGTCGGAATTTTTTCGCAAGTACTGAACAAAATGTTATTAATATTTAAGAATTTGACGATTTAAGAGTAAAATGGTATTAAGAATCGCTATTTGACTTTGCATTATTTCCTTATAAGGAATAAAATTTTGAAGTAAATATGAAGATATTGAATGAAACGTAAATAATATACCATTTTAGTTCTATACTCCTTTCGCTTCAGTCGTTTTTCGAACTCTTCCAATTCGTCAATAGTTTTCAATGGTAACCCACAATCCTCTTCTAAGTCATATTCGATGTCATCAACAGATGTAATCCTCTGTTTAGAATGAAAATCTTTCAACAAGTTTTCGATTGACTGCAATCGATACGACATCTTAACCAAATGTTTCAAAACAATTTTTTCCGATCCTGTTGACAGATTATTTACAATATTTACAAAATAAGTTGCGTGTAAATGAAAGACAAAATGAATGAAACAATAAGGGGATTTTGTAAAAAAATCGCAAATAACAAATTCTGAATCAAATTAAAATTACCTGAGCTCGAGTTTTTCTCGACTGCGTCTTGCTTCTGTCGATGCTCGTATTCTATGCTGGTTGAATGTGACATGGGCGAATATCCTCGGTCGTTTGCTATGTCATCAGTTACGTGAGACAATGCATGATCTTTATTTGCTGAAACAAAATATTCAAGTTATGTATGATCGAATATAACGTTTTATAATGAAAGTGTAAGCAGTAAACTCACGTGGTAGTTCTACCGTAGACACATCTGATTCGTTTTCTGACGTATTCTGAGGTTCCGTACATGGCAAAAAAGTATTAACGACTTTTGAAGAGGACCGGCTTGGACTGTCTGGAATTGAAAACTGGTGTTACCGAGAACTTAATAATATATATTCAAAGCCAATGATAATTTAAAAACAATAAGAACCTTCATGTACACTAGCTACCGCCGTTATGTAGTTCCGATTCTTTGTGACATCTTTATCAGATCCTGAAAAATTATTTCAGTTACAAAATTACGATTGTATAATGAACTTGCATAAATCAAACTCACTCAATCCTAATGTTTCCACATTCCTGCTTGGCAATGATGAAATGAATGGCGGAGAGCCAATAGTTCTGACGGAAGAGCGATTCTGATTATCTGGAACTAAAAATCGATTTTACTTGTTGCATGCTTAAAAAAGTGTCACCTTTGCATTAATCGTGCTAGTATTAATCACATTTATGAATAATTTTTCTCGTTGTCAGTGTATTTTTTTTCTTTTTGACGGCGCATTCTTTATCACTTCCATCTTCATCGGTGCTACTTATTTTTCTTTTAGCTCGGGCACGGCGTCTTTTTTTTAGGTATTCTGCTTTTTCTTTTTTTTGATTTTCATCTAAACACTCGTCGGTACTTTCCAGATGTGATGTGACCTCGGCATGAGATACTTTGTCCAGAGCTTTTTCCCATGTAGCTGTAAGGAAGGATATTAATCTATACAATTTTGTTAAAAGCCAAATTTATTGTTGAATGATTTTACTTACCAGCTGTAGCTAATGACTTTTTTACATCGTATTTCATCCAATTTCCAGATTGTAAAGGCTTCGTGTGATTTATTATCGCGCGTTGAATATTGATCTTGGAGGTTAAGTGGGCTGGCCACCAACACTTTTTTTTATCACTTCCGTCGATCCATCGTGATGAAACAATTTGTAGTCCGTCTTCAAACTCAACAATGACAAATTTATTTTCTGGAGGCATTTTTAAGCACTTTGATATTCATATGCGATGAATAATCCGCGTGTTCAGCGCGTATGCTTGCGCCGAATTGCCAATTGCCATATGCTCGACCAAACTCTGCGAACCAGTCGAGTCGAGTAGTAGCGAGAGAGAGCGGTTGACGCGCAACTGTAACGCGAAGAGCAACCGTAGCCGCCGGGCGTTGCGTAACCGACCGACCACGTTGACGAATACCGAATAGTCACGAATATTATTAAATTATCGCGTAAAATATCGAAAGTCGTGTAAACCTCGTATCGACGGACTGCTGAGCGTCCGTCGAGATCATTCTAATAATTCACCTAATTAACCTACAAATAAATCATTCGCGGCTTAGCCGTATTTTCCCTACACCTGCCTCTACGAGTCTACGTGTTTATTGTTCATTACGCGGAACGAACCCGTAATTCCGGCTTCCCAAAACGTGCGGCGTGCCGGGAACAAGGTGAGTTGGTAAGCACGATCCTGACGGAACGATTATAGCCCTTCGACGATCCTATCAGCAGTTAACGAATTTATATATGAATTCTACAGATTAATCATAGTGCACAATAAACCGGATCGTATATTAATCAACGTAATTTCCATGTGGCAAAAAGAAACACGGAACGGATAAACAATGCCTTCACCATTGAAAAGTAAGTGTTTTTTTATAATACAATATCTGAGAAAGTTAGCATTTGTCTCGTGAATTATAATATCGCTTTATAAAATAAATCTAATTGAGAAAGCTTTATTAACTGCTTTTTTATTCTTATTATATTCATATTATGATTTGACATTCTTATATTGTAGGAAATTGTTTGGTTCATCGTTAATTTTGATAAATTACTAAACTTTAAGGTAAACGACGCAGAAAAGAAGAATTTGCTTCATACTCTCGGAGACATCAAGCGAGAATCATTCGAGAAATAGTTGATGGGGAAGCTTTTCGTGCCAAAGGAACCCCTTCTCATTCTCTTCGGAGTGTTCAAGACGATGATCGCATTAAACAAATAGTTGATGGCGAGACCTATCATGTCCAGCAAAACCCTTCTCATTCGTTCGAACATCACTTCGATAATCAGGATGAAAATACAGCAAATGCAGATAGTTGTAACAAAAATTCAACTAGAAGTGCGACTAGCAGTAGTCAAGATGAACACTCGTTTGATCTTACGGATATCAATGAAACCATAAATATTGATCATGAAGAATTAAACGAAATGATAGAATATAATATTGGCGAATCATGTGAGTCAGATTCATCTCATGACAGGGAAGAAAGATCAGGCACACTTCAGTCTTCTCTATCTGATTGGGTTAACGACTTTAATATCCATCATAACGCAGTAAATGGACTATTACAAATATTGAGGGATAATGTACCCAAGTATTCGCTACCAAAAGACGCCAGAACGCTCTTACAAACACCCCGTGAATTGAATATTGTAAGCATGAGTGGTGGGCACTATTTGCATTTTGGTTTGGAATCTGCTCTGTTATCATTCATACAACAATATGTCAATAACGGTATCACTCTTCCAGAAGTTATCAAGCTTTCACTTAACATAGACGGTCTTCCGATTTCGAGATCGTCTACTGCTTCTTTTTGGCCTATATTAGTTCTTGATAAAATATTAGAGTCTGTCCGAATTATTGGAGTTTACTATGGCAAGAAAAAACCTACATTTGCGAACCAGTTATTAGAAAAATGCGTCGAAGAATTAAAAACAGTAATAAACGAGGGTTTTGTTTTTGAAGAACGAAAAATTAGTGTTGCGTTATTAACGATCGTCTGCGATGCTCCAGCGAAATCATTTGTTTTGTATACTAAAAGCCACAACGGGTTTTCAAGCTGCTCAAAATGTACAATTGTCGGCAAATCGATTAACAAAACAACTTGTTTTCCTCACGAAGATCAATCAAGTCCTCTTCGAACTGACCAAAATTTTATTGACGAAACTGATGAGGAATATCATCGCGGTACAACTATCTTAACAGAAATTCCAAATATTGGTTTGGTAACTAATGTAACACTTGATTACATGCATCTAGTTTGTTTGGGAACCGTTCGTAAACTCATTCTGCTATGGATGAAAGGCCCGTTGCGTGTCAGAATTGGAAATAATGCGGTAATATCTATCTCAAATAATCTAACTTTAATGCGTACAATGGTGCCTTCAGAGTTTGCTCGTAAACCTCGAGAGTTGACCGAAATACACAATTGGAAAGCCACGGAATTTAGGCAATTTTTGTTATATACAGGTCCATTCATTCTAAGATATATTCTAAAAAAAGAAGTATATATGCATTTTTTGACGTTACATGTGGCAGTTTCAATTTTGGTCAGCCCTCTATTAGTTCAAGAAAAATCAAATATAAACTATGCAGACGATCTCCTTAAATATTTTGTCAAAAATTTCGGCCCCATATATGGTGATCAGTATGTATCCCATAATATTCACAATCTACAACATCTGTGTAATGATGTACGAAACTTTGGTGCATTAGACAATTTTAGCGCCTTTCCATTTGAAAATTTTTTAGGTGTACTAAAAAAAGTTAGGAGGAAGCCAGAAAAACCTTTACAGCAATTAGGGCGAAGATATGGCGAACAAATGCTTTCGATAAACTCAAAGAAATTATTATTGTCTGACGCGAGTTATGTGTTACAAAAAGAGCATTCCAACGGAGCTGTCTTGCTCCTTAATAACGAAAACCTGTTAAAACAGTACAAAATCATCAAAGCCAATCATTTTCGCATAGATTGTGAAGATACACGAAATAACTGTGTGTTTTTAAAAGATAATTGCATATTTGTATGTTTAAATATAATCAAATTAATAAATCAAGATCTGTACATGATAGGACAAAAATGTAAAATCATTGGTGAATTATATAGTCGACCGTGCTCATCACAACTTTTATCTATTGTTAAGGTTGTCATTACGGATCAAACTTTATATCGATACCGAATATGTGAAATAAAACATAAAATGTGCAAATTTCGACAATCAGAATCCGAATTTTATGTGATACCATTGCGCCATGGTCATAATTTGCAGAAAAACAGCTAATAATCAATAAAAATAATAAAAAGAATTTCGTTTTATATGTATGTTTTGCATGAAACTTCAAAGAATCCTGTAGTTCCAATATTACTGCAAATTATACGCAAGGTTTTTGCAAAATATTGCAGGACAGTTTCCAATATAATATTGCTGTAATATTCAAGTGCAATATCGTACACGAAACTTAACCACAATAAATGTGCAACATATCGTTGCAACTGCAATATTGGAACATTTTTGCAGCACTGCCACAATATGATGTGCTGTAGGGGTAGGGTCATTCATCATGGGTCAATTCACAATTCTTCAAGACAATAGTCAATTCACCAGTCGAGACCAGCTGTTCTGCTCGGCACTGGCCTTGCATTCCTCATCACATCATTATCAGTTCAACCCAAATTCGTCTATTGGCCGACCCAGGGTCTGAATTAACATTTATATCAGATCACTTGGTTGTTCATCATCATCTACCACGAAGGCGTTCATCAATACCAGTTTGTGGTATTGGAGGCAATTATTCAGATTATACAAAGGGTGTCACAAAAATTACACTACAATCAATGTATTCATCAGCAAGCATTACTATTAATGCTCACATACTCCGACAATTAACAACAACTTTGCCTTCAGTTTCAGATTATACCAATCATTGGCCACACATTAATTCATTACAACTGGCTGATCCAGATTACATGCAATCACGTTCAATCGATGTAATCATTGGTGCTGATTCATATGGGCAAATCATCGAAAACAACATTGTCAAATCAACACCAGATTCACCAATCGCCCAACTTACAATGTTTGGGTGGATTATACTTGGGCCCATCAATCAACAACCACCGTCAATTCATCACGCGTATCATTCACCAGACAGTGATTCAAATGAAAACCTTCAACAGCTGCTCACACAATTTTGAGTACAAGAAGAAATTCCTACCACCATTCATCCGCAATTATCACCAAAAAAGCAAGCATGTAAGGATCATTTCATGTCCACGTATTCAAGAGATAAAAGTGGTCGATATATTGTTCGTTTACCACTCACAGCTTCACCATCAGTTCTTGGTAATTCACATTCAACAGCATACCGTTGTCTGCAAGGACTTGTTACGAGATTAAACAAATATTCAACGTATCATCAACTATATTCATCATTTTTGATTGAGTATGAACAGCTAGATCGCATGAGGAAGGCAACTACGAGTTCATTGGGTGAAGTGAGTCCTGAAGGTGACATAGTTGGACGTGAGATGACCTTAGTACATGATGTCTCGGCATCAGGAGGGTTCAGGGTCTAATCTGAAGACTTGTCACCACAGAATCTTACTAATCCAGTCTATTACTTGCCACATCATGGTGTATTCAAAGCAGATAGTTCAACATCGAAGCTGAGAGTAGTATTCAACGGATCAAGTCCAACAACCTCGGGCAAATCACTAAACGACATTCAACACACGGGAGCGAAGCTACAAAAAGATTTATGTGATGTACTGATTTGGCTTCGCCAACACAAGTTCATGTTCTCGAGTGACATCACGAAGACGTACCGTCAAATCAACGTTCACCAAGATGATTGGGACCTCCAACGAATTCTTTGGGTAGATGAACACGGAAAATCAACAGCTTTTCGACTCACAACAGTAACTTACGGCACTCGTTCTGCACCATTCTTAGCCATCCGAGCATCAACCAACTCGTCAACGATGAAGGTCATCGGTTTCCACAAGCAATACCATCACTTCTAAAGGGAAGATATGTGGATGACATCTATGGCGGTGCTAATCGACTATCGGAGTTACTCGAAATCGCAAATCAAGTAAATGATCTATGCATGGCGGGCGGCTTTCCATTGGCGAAATGGCAAAGCAATCACCCGGAATTCTTAAGCAAATTTTCGCCAAATTCGAGCAAATCAGAAGAAATAATCATTGACGACAACAGCGTTAAACTACTAGGCCTGTATTGGCATCCGAAATCGGATGTATTCAAATTCAAACCACAGCCACCACATTCAGGATCCAAATTAACAAAACGAATCATGTTGTCAGATCGCTCAGTTATTTGATCCACTTGGATTATTATCACCATTCACTGTCAAATCAAAATGCTGATGCAAGAGTTATGGCTTGAAAAAATCACCTGCGATGAGCCAGTACCGTCTCACACTGCGATCAGATGGATTCAACTAAAAAATGATCTAATCAACGTGTCATCGATGACCATACCAAGATGGTATCATACGAACCGATCATCAAGTATAGAAATTCATGGATTCTCTGACGCATCACAATTAGCCATGGCCGCTGTTGTCTATTTCAAAATTGTTGATCCAAATAATCATGTTCACATATCACTTGTTTGTTCAAAAACGAAAGTGGCACCAATCAAACGGCTCACAATACCTTGACTTGAACTCACCGCCGCATTAATGCCATCAAAATTAGTCAGGTATGTGCGATCAACATTGGAAAAGCCAAACACTCCAATATACTTGTAGACCGATTCATCCGTATCATTGACTTGGATCAACTCACATTCATCAAGGTGGACAGAATTTGTCAGGAACAGAGTGTCAACGATACAAGATCTCGTTCCAAACAGCGTATGGAAGTTTATACCTGGCAAAGACAATCCAACCAACTGTGCTTCACGCGGGCTAAGCATCTCCCAGCTCGAGAAGCATAATCTGTGGTGGACAGGCCCACCATGGCTCAAGAAATCGTACGAATCATGGCCTGCAAATAATTTTGCAATCAACAAACAAGCGCAAATCGAAGAGCAGCCCGGTCATTCATTCATCGTGACATTCAATCGGCCAACCTTTCATTGGGAGATGATCTGCAGGTGTGGTGCCCCCCATTTTTATTGAATTTTTATTAAAACAATTACATGCGAGATATAATTGTTTCTCACAATCGAATCCCTGAGTACGAATCGACTTCCAATAAAAACCGCTTGCGCTCAGTTACGGAAATAAGGCATTTCCGTTACTACAATATTCAGTCTAATAATTGATTTCTGAATTCATTTTGCAAAGATCGAGTTGCTTACAGAAGCATTCTCATGAGCGACTTCAAAGTTAAATCAAGGACAATGCTGACAAAACTGTCAGCATTAAAATAGACTCTCGGATGAGAGTCGTAATGGGTGACATAGCGACCACCCGACGGTCAGTCTTTGGTTATTATCAGAAGGGTAAACAGCCTTCAGCAAGACCCCGAACCGCGGAATTACGTTCTAGTTCGAACGTCTAGGGTTAGCCAATTCTACGCGGTCTGGTCAGAATTAAAGTCTTAAGTAAAATTTCGAAGGAGTAAACTGCCTTCTGCACGACTCCCGAATCGCGAAATTACGTCGCTGATCGGACGTCTAGGTGATAACCAGTTCTATGCGATTCGGTCATAATTAAAGTGAAAGTTACAATTACACATTGTACCAATAATTGTAATCCATCAGTTTTTATCGCAGTGAATAAATTAATCGTTAAACTTTTACTCGAATTCCAATTCCTTGTGGCAAGAACCCACAAACAAAAAATAAAATAATTGTGTAACCGATTCCACACCCGTTTCCTAAGGTTCACGAGGTGTACCGGCACAACACAGGTATTCTTCCCCCACTCGATTGCTCAGAGTGACGTCAATCTGCTTTCGAGTAGGGCGAATGATAAAAAAAATGTCACGCTCATCATTGACGTATCCATTAACGCCACAAGACATCAACGAATCTCGATCATTCTGGATACGCTCAACTCAAGCAGCGTATTTTGCTACAGAAATCAAGTTGCTCAGATCAGGTTCACCATTACCACCAGATCATCCATTCCATCGTTTGACTGCTAACATCGACACTCAAGGCATCATTCGTATGGGTGGTCGACTCAACAATTCAAATTTGGATCTTGAAGCCACTGATCCCGCAATCATACCAAAAGATTCACATTTCACAACATTGATCATTCAAGATGCACATCAGTCTACTCTACATGGTGGCACGCAATCAACGTTAGCTCACATACGAAAATCATACTGGATTCTTGGTGGCAGAATCCCAGTACGATCGTTCATCCTACGCTGCATCAAATGTGCTCGTCAACGTGGCGAACGAGCACAACAGTTAATGCGTCAACTACCATCCTCGCGGGTCATACCAGCAAGACCGTTTTCAATCTCAGGGGTGGATTACGCTGGTCCACTGACAATTAAGACATGGCGCGGCAGAGGCGCCAAACAAACCAAAGGATGGCTCTGTATATTCGTATGTTTCACTACTTCTGCTGTGCATCTGGAAGTGGTGACCGAATATACTACCGACTCATTCATCGCTGCATTCAAGGGATTCATTGGGAGACGAGGCATCTGTCACACTCTTCATAGCGACTGCGGCAAGAACTTTGAAGGTGCAGACCCGAAACACAGACAAATGTTCATTCAATGTACCCAGGAAAATCAAAAATTGTTTTGTTCATTCACCAACACTGGGACTACATGGAAGTTCAACCCACCATCAGCTCCACATTTGGGTGGCAAGTGGGAAGCTGCAGTAAAATCAGCTAAGCATCATCTGACTAGAACTATTGGTGAAACAATTCTAACATTTGAAGAGCTCAATACTTTGTTCATTCAAATTGAAGCAGTGCTCAATTCACGACCACTGGAACCACTCAGCAACGATCCAGACGATGTTTCAGCTCTGACACCAGCTCATTTCTTGATTGGAGATACGTTAAACACCGTTCCAGAACCATCACTAGAATTCATTCAACAATCAAGATTAAATCGTTGGCAGCTTATTCAACAACGTGTTCAACACTTCTGGAAACAATGGTCAAATCAATATCTCCAAATTCATTTATCACGAACGAGTGGGACTGCAGTCGGGGTCGCGGTGGCGGCTCGGGCCGCAAGGTGGCAGCACCTCGTGGACCGGGTCGTCGCTGTGGCTCCGGCGGTGGCCTTACTCACTAGTGAGATGGTCCGTAAACTCACGTAGTGAGTCTATCCAACACGCAACAAGTGGCAACTTAAGTGCTTTCACCGGTTTTCCGGTTTCATTGCGCTAAAATCATCGTCCATCATGGCTTCTGCCTTAATTATCCCGCAAAAACTCTGTTTTTGGCGTTCATGTGTTCTTGATATTTTTCGCTCCTTTCCGCGTGTTCATCTTTGATTCACTAAAAACAATCATAGCGTGCAGGTTCAGGTTACTGTTAATTTCGCGACTCGTCGTGAAATTCACCGTTTCATTCGTTAAGCGTGTTCGCTCGTTTTCGTTCGGTTCTGTGTGCTCGTCGGAGCTTCTGTGCATCGGTCAAGGTGCTCGCTCGAGGTTATGTTCACTACCGCGTGTTCGTCGTAAATTCAGCGCATTGTCAATTGTGCGAATTGAGTGCGCTGAATAAATCATGATCGTTCCCAAGAGAGAACATTGATTAGAGCGATAATTATTTGTACGATTTGTGTGATCAAGCAGTTAATCGCGTTCGATTAGCTGCGGTGTGAAACTTAACACGTGGCGTGAGCCATCGTGCGTGACAATATTTGTACTGCGCTCTCGGCTCAATCATTACCGCTTTGTTGCTTAATTCATTTAGTGTAACTTGCGAATCACATACATACTTGGCTAATAATTAGCATCATTCACAATTGGTTCAGCGGCTTGTTCAACAATCAAACTTGTCTTATTCAATCATAGCGTAACCATCACTGCGTGGCAGTTACTCATATACACTTTGACGCATAAATCACCTGAAGCCACGCCATTGATTTATCTTTGTATTACATTAGCAAGATCAGCTTTATTCATAATTGGTTCAACGGCTTCTTCAACAATCACACTTGTCTTTTTCATCATACCCCTACAGCCTGAATTTTTTCAACAATCTTGCAAGAATCTTTTTATGAGATATTGAAATATAGCACGGAACGTTAAAGCAAAACTGCTGGAGTGTATCTATGTCCGCCCCTTCGCAACATTGCAATTCTGTTTCAAAAATATTGTGGGAATAATGCAGACTCTGTATACAAAATTTTGCCATAATCCTTTCAAAACATTTCAATGAAATATATCTTGCAATATCGAGGCAGGACTGCACCAATTTAGAATTGATTCAACGATTTTATCGTGACGAATTGAAAATAGGTGTATAAAGTAGACAAATAGAGATGTGCATACAAACAAATCCACACTGTTATAATCAGTACAAATATGATGTTATAATAGTATGATCCATAAGGTTTATTACATTACATTTTTACATTTATAAGTAGAGAATGATTACATAATACATATATATTTTATATTTATAGAATATATGTTTTTCTTTAAATTAACAATAGTTTTTTTTTGCACTGATTGACAACTGGATACATCTCATCTATCTTCGCTGATCATTCAGCACTGGAAAAAGACTCGTTATCGATGTCGTTTCGACAATCAGAATCCGAATTTTATGTGATACCATTGCGCCATGGTCATAATTTGTAGGAAAAAAGCTAATAATAAATAAAGATAATAAAAAGAATTTCGTTTTACATGTATGTTTTGCATGAAACTTCAAAAAATCCTGTAGTTCCAATATTACTGCAAATTATAAGCAAGGTTTTTGCAAAAGATTGCAGGACAGTTTCCAATATAATATCGCTGTAATATTTAAGTGCAATATCGTACACAAAACTTAACCACAATAAATGTGCAACATATCGTTGCAACTGCAATATTGGAACATTTTTGCAGCACTGCCACAATATGATGTGCTGTAGGGGTAGCGTAAGCATCACTGTGTGGCAGTTAATCATATACACTTTGACTCACAATTCATCTGAAGCCACGCTATCAATTTATCCTTATCTCATCAGTAGCGTCACTCACCGTTCACCTATTACTGTAGTAATCATTCGAATCGGTTCAGTCATTCAACAGTGCGGTTCATCCTCGCTTACCTAACATTCATGCTTTGATCATTCATACTTAAAGTGTGCCTCATCATAGCACACATACGCTTGTTAAATATTTACTTAGTCTATTGGAAATATATTTGATACAGTTTATTGAAAACAAGGTTATTCATTTTGATTGCTGGGACCCCTTACATCCATAACCGGCAATAGCTTATTAGATTTCAGCAACATCGAAACCCTATCCTTTATTTTATTAATAATATTTTTTTGTTTTTTTAGAAAAAGCAATTATTATCGAAAATTATCCCCTCCCAAATTATTTCTCTCGAATTTTTAGATAAGAGGTTGTTTCGGAGATGTCATTCGTAGACAGGTCTGTATGATAAAACCGCGACAGCCTATATAGATTACCGAATAGCGTCACCGGTAACGTTGAGGATTATCACGCGGTCGGCCCGGGTTTGATTCCCACTATTTTTTTTACATCCAATTTAAAGTTTTACGGCTTTTCATAATTTTGTAAACTGCAAATTTGTATCTTTAAAAAATATGAACTTAATCCTCAAGCTAGTAGTCGGAGCTTTTTTATAATTTCTGTCAATTTTGCTTCTTCCTAGAGGAAGCTTTGTTTTCGGGAAAATTTTTTTTTCGAGATGTTCATGAAAACGTGTTCAGAATATCTCAAAATATCTAAAATTCACAACTAGAAAAAATGTCCGGATGTATGTATGTGTGTGTGTGTGTATTGTTACGTCCTGGGTTTGTGCAATGCGCGGGAGTGACGTCACGACGCAACATATTAAACGTTGTTGTTTGCTTCCTTTTAAGTGGGAATGTGCCCGCTAGAGATAGGAGCGAGTGTCCGGGTTTATGATGGGTTGTGTATAACTTTATTTATGGATATTTGAAAGAATGAAGTAAGCGTGTCCCGGACAAATTGATAAACGATAACAATGTATTTATTTGTTCGAAACTTCTGAATACTTTTGATATTTTACGCGGTTGACCAACATGGTCGAGCCGCGGAGTTGTATTTTATGTTTGAGCGGACAGCACCAAAATGGTCGAGCCGCTTATTTATACTTTAATTCAGAGCGGACACGACCAACATGGTCGAGCCGCGGATTACAACCAACTGCTTGAAATGTGAAATTAAAGTAATGCCCTGCACTAATTATGAATCAAAGCGCGAACGAGATAACAATCCGCCAGGGCACGGCACGTCACCGAGATGTGCACCGTCTCCCCCGGCTACCGTGAGATCCCATACGTCAGCGAAATTCGCAGACGTCGTACCGTGGGATCTCCGACGGTTGCCTCCTCGCACGTTGATTCGGACAAAATATAGAAAACTTTATATTTCTGTAATTAAATATTTTTTAATAGTCGGTGCAATACTTCGGACGTAACAGTATGTATTAGGGTGGCTTGAAAAAAAACTTTTTTTTTTTTAAAATCACAATACACTCACGCCAAAGTATCTTCCATCAAGAGAATTGCGTTTAAAGATGAGCCCGATCGGACCATTTTTAGGGGTTGCGCAAGATTTTTCTAGTTTTCCCATTTGATTAACATGGGAAGGGCGTGAAGTTTCCATTCAAAAAATCGTAGCTCCGCCAATTTTATAGGTACCGGTTATATAGGTATAGGTTGATTTGGTTCGTTCCATTTGAAAGCTCTTGAAAAACCGCTTAAAATGGCGTGCGGACCTATGAAATCCGATTGCAACTTCCGTCGATAATTTCTTACGAAACGACAAAATTATTGATGGAAGTTGCAATGGGATCTTAAAGGCCCGCACGCCATTTTAAGCGGTTTTTCAAGAGCTTTCAAATGGAACTAACCGGATCAATGTACCTATAAAATTGGCGGAGCTACGGTTTTTGAATGGTAACTTTCCGTTCTTCTCATGTTAATCAAATGGGAAAACTAGAAAAATCTTGCACGACCCCTAAAAATGGTCCGATCGGGTTAATTTTTGAACACGATTCTCTTGATGAAAAATACTTTCGCGTAAATGTATTTTGGTTAAAAGAAAAAAAAAAGTTTTTTTTTCAAGCCGGCCTAGTATGTATGTATGTAACATTGGTTGAACGTTTATAACTTGAGAACGGCTCGAGATATCTAGCTGAAATTTGTCACACATGTAGACCGTTCACGGCGCATAGCATGATTCGATTTATAGAAAAATCCATGCAGTTTTTTTGGTTTTACGCGATTTAAAAAAAATTCAAAAATTTATTTTTGGTCTCTAGCTTCCACAATTTTAGAGATATCGAGCTCAAATCCAGTATAATGTTGAACGATTACAAGGTGATGCTCGTTACTGAATTGGAAAAAAATCCATGCAGTGCTTTTGTTTTAAGAAATTATAAAAGGTGTAAAAAAATGGTGTGCGCACTCTAGCTGGCACAATTTTCTCGATATCGGACTAAAATTTGGCACGAAGCTGAACTATTATCAAGAGACGTTTCGGATTGAATTTAGGCTAAATCCATCGAGCGATTCATATTTTATGTCATTCTCAAATTTTTTAAAAATCAACGTAAGTGCTCTAGCTTCCACAATTTTCGAGATATTTCGCTAAAATTTGCTTCAAGTTTGCACTACTATTGGAAGATGTTTGGTATTGAATTTGGGTAAAATCCATCCGACCATTCATATTTTATGTCGTTTTGAAATTTTTCAAAAATCGGCGGGTGCGCTCTAGCTTCCGCAATTTTTGAGATATCGGGTTTAAAATTGGTACAAAGTTGTACTATTATTAAAAGATGTTTCGTATAGAATTTAGGCAAAATCCATCTTGGCGTTTAAATTTAATGCGACTTTCAATTTATTAAATTTGACATGGAATTCACTTTATATTTATTCTGGACTAGATCGACTTACGAACGGATTTTATATAAGAACAAGGGTGCAAAGTAGAACCTTGCACATTGCTTCCTCAACATTTTTTAGATTTTCCAAAGCTTCCTCTATGAGGAAAGCTGGGGCTGCAGGACATCGAGAGGCAAACGCGGAATCCACAAGACGACCGTCGATAGCCCGACTTGAGGGTCTCCGCGAGCGCTTCGCTTATCACGCCAGGGCCGAATATCAAATAGGGGCTCGCGTGGACGACTATCATTCTACTCAGAGTTCTTATTGTTGGTTCATTATTAGTATACTCACTACATCATATTTGTCTACTGGTGCCCAGAACATTTGCAAGATAATTTTGTGAGTATACTAAAAATTAATTAAGAATAAGAACTCTGAGTAGAGTAATAGTAGCCCACGCAAGCCTCTACTTGATATTCGGCCCTGGCGTGGTAAGCGATGCGCTCGCGGAAACCCCCGAGTCGGGCTACCGCCGGTCGTCTTGTGGATTCTGCACTCTCACACATATAAGTTGATATATCAAGAAACCCGATGAGATTTTTCGATTTTTCTCCGACGGATCGAGAGCTGAAGTCTTAAGACTTCATTTGATAATGAATATTGAGATCTGACTGTTTTCGTTATTTTTATATATCTCCCCTATTAAATTTAATCAAAGAGTTAAAATTCTAAGAGCATCTTATTTAAGACTAAGCTGATCCCCTGGCAGCTGTAGGCACAAAAAAATTGCTCGCTAAGAATAATCTGTTCTCAATTCAAAAAAAGGAAAATGATATCAAAAGTCGAATGAAGGGGATCTAACACTGAACCTAGAATGCTCATTTTTTGCCAGAATTTTTCCTTCTAACTCAGCTAACTATTTCAGGTGTGGCCCGTCGCAGAATCAAACAAATTTTTCTTAACACTAATTCATATGAAGAGTTCTATAAATTATAGGCATTGGTGCGGGTTACCCCCGCCCCCCACAGAATCTTTAAAAATTTTTTTAGGATGTAGTCCTTGATGATCTGTATGTACCTGCATTTTTTCAGATTTCTTCCTCCATTGTTTTAGCTGTAGTAATTGAGGGAATTTCGTGACATTTCTGTTTATCTTTTTTTAAATTCAATTTCTTAGTACGTTATGGCAAAAAAAATTAAATTTAGAGTCGATTTTTATGTGAAATTTTCTCACCTTTCCGAAAAAATTATTCGAAAAAAATTTCAGACATGCGCAATGGCTGAAAAATTGCTTTTTATGATTAAAGCTCGGTTTTCAGAGCTTTGTGTTAGTCCAAACAGAAAATCAATATTTTTTTCGAAAAGTCGAGAAAATTTCACATAAAAAAAATTCTACGTGTAATTTTTATTTCGCGATAAAATATTAAGAAATTAAATTGAAAGAGAAGATAAACGGAAATGTCACGAATGCTTAGTTACTACAGCCGGAATAATGGTGGAAAAAATCTGGAAAAATTCAGGTACATATAGGTTGTAGAATTCACAAATTTGAATTCGCGATCGTTGCCCCCACCTCGTATCGACGACGGAGATCGATGTTGGGGATATCAATCCCAATATTCTGAAATCTACCGAATACTACCGAGAACCGTCCGAAGCGTGTACGACTGGGCATTTGCCGAAAACTCTGATACAGGGATTTTGACCGTCGAGCGGAGCAGACGTGCTTCCGGTCTTTGATTATATCGTCATATTTTGTATACGGACCGCGTGGTCCCCCGTAACGGCGAAATCGTTATACGAACTCACAGATAAGTACGCTGAAATATACACGCAGCACGTTTCGTTATATCCAACTTGTCTCTGTAATATTTCGAAGTTGAATATTGTAAACTATATTTATCTGTATTAAATTGACTCGTATTTACCGTTAATATCGTATACAGATGTATGAATTAACGATATATGTATTAAATTGACTCGACCAGTGTGCGCAAAAGCATTATTTGAAATAAAATAAAAGCCATACGTGTAAAATACAATTAATATTGAATGCCAAAAATTGAGGACATTGAATATATCCTCATCTCGAATCTACAACCCCTACAGCACGAAAGATTCCAGGAACGTTGTAGCTACATCGCATGGCAAGATTGCAATGTTGCTCGAAATATTCCCAGAACATTACTAAAATGTCTCTATGTCCGCGCTTCAGAACATTACAGCAATGTTGCACAACGATGCAGAAATATTACTTGCAGCGTTATCGCGATATACCAGCAGCATTGTGTTAAAGTTGTAGCAAGTTATCGCCAGTTACTTGCTACGTTGATGCAATGCTGCACAGCATTGATCCAATATTCCAGCGACGTCGTACAAGCTTCCAAAAGTTGATCATATTAAAAAAAGGGATGATTATAGTCTGCCTCGGAACAGTCTTCCCCGGAACAGTCTGCATCGGTATTGTTGGGCAGACTAGTCTGACGTGTTTCAAGTCTGCCTAACGATGCCGAGGCAGACTGTTCCGACGAAGACTGTTCCGAGGCAGACTGTAGCCATCCTTTGAAATTATGATATGTCAAAGGATTTAACACGAGCAATTGATTGAAAATATATATATATATATATTTATTTTTCATAATAAACGCGTAACAAAGTTTTATTCAGCGGCATCGTCGGTAGCATCTGAGTAGTTATCGACGTTATCGTTATCATTACGTTGTAATTCTCGGCTTTGTTGACGGATGCGGCGTGTTTTGGGTTGCGCAAACC
Source organism: Sussaba pulchella (assembly GCA_963971145.1). Classification (NCBI taxonomy): domain Eukaryota; kingdom Metazoa; phylum Arthropoda; class Insecta; order Hymenoptera; family Ichneumonidae; genus Sussaba; species Sussaba pulchella. The sequence continues at coordinate 6,830,727 of OZ020166.1, forward strand.
ATTTCGATGTAACGTTTTTTATACTTGCGTCTGTGCAGTGGGGTGCACATATGATATGTGCGGCTTCTGAAATGATATAAAATAAAAAATGTTATACGATCACGGAAAAATTGTAGCAAACGATTATCTTATGAAACGAAATTACTAACTTATTATTAGTTTGGCCGTCCGCGATAACTTGAAGGCTTTTTTTTCTTTCGTCCGTCCCAGCTGAAGAGTTCGACAGCGGGCCCGTCCACAACTTTTTCATCGCGGACTAATGAAACATTTTTTTATTATACCATAGAGTATTTATTCTTTATTTATTTTATTTAGATTGCCTCAAACTTACCTGTCTTTCCAAAGATCCGTTTTACATTCAGTTTTATCCAATGATCGGGCTCATTTGTGGGTTGCAGTTGACGATGGATAGCTCTATCAATTGACCATTTTGAGGTTAGGAACTTCGGCCACCAGCTTTTCCCCGCATCTTCATCGAGCCACAGGGTCGGAACAATTTGTAATCCATCGTCGGATTCGACGATGGCAAACTTCTTCTCCGTTGGCATTCCGTTTCAGAGATACAACACGTTAATTCCATTTTTTTCGAACCACTTCACACGCCAAACGTATTGCGCACGATCGTTGAACGGGCATGAACAGGCAGTGAAGGGGAGAGCGGAGGAGAGTTGCCAGGAGAGGAGTGATGGACAAAGAAGATGGACGACGCTGGCAATTCAGCCGCGGCCAATCGCGTTATTCGACGACCCAACCTCTCTTTCCGTCGCGGGGGTGAATACAAATGTAGCATCCGCATAACGAAATTACGGATTACACCTCTGAATTATGTTTTTCCAAAAAATTTGACAATTAATCGACACGACATAATGAAACCCTAGTGCTATTTTCAACTAAGCTAATAATGAAAGCATACACAATGAAATAGAAGTAAGGATCTCGTTGTTTGACATTAATTGAACATTAATCTCGACAGTTTTTTCATTCATATCCTATTCGTGTTCTGCCGCGCAGACGGGGCAACATGGCCCACAAACCCCCATGGCCTATATCTCAGGTAAAAAAAAATGTGCAAATTGAAACGCTCAACAAAAGCGACATTTTTCGACATACTACTACGACATTAATTGGTATGAGAAGCAATAAAATTAAATATTTTGAATTCTAAGTCTATGTGATATCATTTTACCTGGATTGATCGTAATCAGCGCACGTTATACAGGGTGTTCCATTTTTATTTATACTTTCGGTTTTTATGAAAAATAAAGGTCCAATTGAAATATAATTCGAGTGAAGCTTATAGGATTTGGAGGGGGACATCCGAAAACAAAAAAAAATTGTTGAAAATTCTAAAATTGTGGCACTATGGTGCACAACGTGTGTTTTTGAAATAGAAACCATACTTTGAAAAAAATGTCGCTACAACGCTGTTGCAATGTTGCAGTGCAACATTACAATATTTGAAATTAGAAATGTCGATGCAGCGTTGATGGAATATTTTACTGCAACTGCAATCTAAAAACATCGCTGCAATGCTGATGCAATAATTTGTGCTGTAGGGGAAGAGAGAGAAACGACCTAATAAAATAAAAATTTTCATTATAAGGTCATCAATGGACTACATTCTAAAAAAATTTTAAAAGATTCTGAGCTGGGGTGACCCGAACCGATGCCTATAATTGATAGAACTCTTTATATATATGAAGCATTCTTATTCAACTAGGCCACTTTTTTCAACCGCCCATATTTTCCAAAATCGGCCAGTTTAAAATATTAGTCAAGAGGATGGTCTGTGATTTCTTCGAGATTTTTTTAGGCGTCCGTTCAGGATTTATTATTTTTTATTGGAAAACAAAAAACTTTTTGGGCCGACGCTTCGTTCGGAAGTTATAGTATAAGAAGATGTCGAGCACCGGTAGCGCGTGCGGGTCACAACGGTTACCCCCACGCGCTACGGTGTACTGTGTATCGAATGAACGACAGTCGCCAGTTCCGACTGAGACACGATGCTTACTACTCACGTCTTGTTACATCCGAACCATACCTTAACATGGTGCAGTCGTCGGTATAAAACGATACTTAGCGAAAAGCCAAGTCAAGATAACACATAAATACGTTAAAAAGGCGATAAACTGGAAGTCAATTCGAGTGAAGTACTGTCTCACGAAATATTCACGGAGATACGCGATCCCAAGAAAAACGCGGCAAAAAGATGGTGAACGAGTATAGAGGTGTCCCGCCGATGTCGATGGCTGAGAACGTGGCAGAAAATTGGCGAACGTGGCGGGCCAGATTCGAAAATTACGTGATCGCCTCCGAGGTGAACAAGAAGTCTGAAGCTACGCAATGCGCACAACTTCTCCATTACATCGGCGAGGAAGGATTTGAAATATATAAAACGTTTTCGATCACGGAATCCGAAAAGGATAGATACAAGTCCTGCTCCAAAAATTCGCCGACCATTTCTTGCCGAAAGAAAATCGGGCATGTGAAAGATGACAATTTTTCTCGTATCGCCAACGTGAAGGGGAGACGTTGGAACATTTCATCACGGAACTCAAGAAAAAAGCAAAAAAGTGCAAACTGGGCCCCCTTAACGACGACCTAATCAAGACAATGATTACCTGCGGCGTACTCGATGGGTCGATAAGGGAGAAACTACTCCAAAACGACGAACAAACGCTTCAGGACGCGATAAGCTGCCTTATCATCGAGAAGTCCAAGGAGAGGGCACAGGAGATGGAATATACGTGGACAACAACGGGAACGGTTGACGCAATCCGGGGGCGGAGTCTTCGCACTGACACAGCGCAGCGCTCACACACAGCTAAGTTTGCAAACACCTGCGTGAAATGTGGCTATTCTCACGCGTTAAATAGATGTCCAGCGTACAATAAGACTTGTGGATATTGTGAAATGAAAAATCTCTTCGCGGAAATGTGTATTGAAAAGAAAACCTTAAATAGTCGCGAGCGGAAAGTTAATGAAATAAATCAAGATTCAGACTCGGAGGAATAGTTGCTCATAACGCAAATCGAAGACCCGAGAGGAAAAGAGCGTTGGCATGCAGAACTAGGAATGAACGGTAAGAATATCGAATTTAAAATTGATACAGGTCCAGACGCCAACATCTTGCCGCTGACAATCTTTAGAAAATTAAGCCTCTTGGAAGATGATATAGAAAAAACGAATACAAAATCAAATGGCTACTGAGGGGAAACGTTAAAAGTCTTGGGGAAAGACGCGATTAAATGTCAAAGAAAGGGTCAAAACCATAAAATTGAGTTATTTGTTGTCGATACCGAAGGAACACCCCTTCTGGGTCGGAAAACCTCACAAGGGGAGGGCCAAACATGTTAATAACGGATTTTGATGGGTCTCAAATATGTTGAAGGGGGACCCTTCCTGAGTACTAGGCTCACGGCTTTTGCTCCACTAGGCCTTAGTTTCCGAGAAAATTTTTTGGAAATCTCTTTTCGCAATACATGTACCTCCGACTTTCATCACCCAGCACAAAAGCGAGCGTAGCTCAGTGGGCAAGGCTCGGGACTGGCACCCGGGAGGCCAGGGTTCAAGTCTCGCCGTTACGATGATTTTTTTTCTAATTTTTTTTTTTTTTAATTCTAACGTTTATTTTTATTTCTATCTTGTTTTTTTATTGTTTTCGACTTTTCATTCTATTTTTATAGATATTTTTTCCCTAATAATTAAAACGGTCAATAATAATCCATCAGGCGTATTTCTGGTACAAAATCAAAGACGGATCAAACTCTGTACGATCATATTTTTAAAGACCAAAAAGAGGTATGCACTTGCACGGTAAAAGTGATTCCACCGAAGTGCACCTCAATCTGCCAGCCGTGCGATGTTTATTTTTACCGCCAGGTAAAAATTTTTATAATAAATTACAAAATGCTACAAAATTGTTAAAAAAACAACCGAGAGATCGGGTCAAGAGAGGATTCAACAAAAATCCATTCGTTGCTTTCGCATCAATTTCGCGCATCTGCTTTTTTGCCGATGATTAAATACGCGTGGTTCGCGTCAAAGTTGTTCGAGGAACGAACGGAATGATCTCTGCTTTCCGGTATCACTTTTAAAAAGTCCTTGTGCCTGAAAAAAGTGGCATTTATACAGTGTGCGTGGTGCCGCGCTAATTTGTGTTTTGCGTGCTTTTATGAGAAATACCATCTACAATTTTGCTTCTCCAACGAGCATGAAGAAGTGGAGTCCGACAGCGACTGATGTACAATATTCACTGTGTTGTTTGACGAATAAATCTTATACGACAGAATTTTGTTGTGTAATTCATTTTCCTGTAATAAATTGTTCCAACGTCAGCGTAAATTTTGTACCATAAATACGCCTGATGGATTATTATTGACCGTTTTAATTATTAGGAAAAAAATATCCATAAAAATAGAATAAAAAGTCGAAAACAATAAAAAAAACAAGATAGAAAAAAATAAACGTTAGATTAAAAAAAAAAAAAAATTAGAAAAAAAATCATCAAAACGGCGAAACTTGAACCCTGGCCTCCCGGGTGCCAGTCCCGAGCCTTGCCCACTGAGCTACGCTGGCTTTCGTGCTGGGTGATGAAAGTCGGAGGTACATGTATTGAGAAAAGGGATTTCCAAAAGTTTTTCTCCGAAACTAAGGCCTAGTTAAGCAAAAGTCGTGAGCCTAGTACTCAGGAAGGGTCCCCCTTCAACATATCTAAGACCCATCAAAATCCGTTATTAACATGTTTGGCCCTCCCCTTGTCAGAGGGTATAAACCTCGTGAAAAGAATCTATGCGATCGAGGGCAATAACGACGATGAAATTCGCTGTCAGTATAAAGACGTGTTTACCGGGATTGGAGGTATTGACAAACCATACCGAATTAAACTTTGAAAAAACGCCACGCCAGTATTCATCCGACGAGAAGAGTCCCTTTACCCCTGCGGGAAACCCTCAAGCGAGCATTAGACAAATTAAAAAAAGATGGAATAATTGAAAAAAAAAGAGGGTCCCATCAGAATGGGTAAATGCACTCGTTCTCGTGAGGAAACCAAACGGTTCAATGCGGGTTCGTATCGACCCCAAGGAAATAAACAAACAATTTGAGGTCGAGCCCCGACGAATTCCTACTTTCGAGGAGATCATGAGTAGAGCAAACGGAGCGACCGTAGTCAGTAAACTCGATGCGCAGTCAGGGTTCTATCACGTTCCACTCGATGGTGAAAGCGCCGAAATTTGCACGGTCGGCACACCGTTCGGAAGATATAAATTCAAAAGAATGCCTTTCGGCATCAAAACGGCACCCGAGGTCTTTCAGGACCGGTTTAAGCAAATATTCAACATAGAGGCCGTAGAAGTGTATATTGACGATATTTTTGTGTACAGTAAAACGAAAAAAGAACACGACGACAGGCTTAAGCAAGTCCTGGACTTAGCTAGACACAACGGCGTTAGATTTAATGCAGAAAAATGCGAATTCGGAAAAAACCAAATAAAATACATTGGGCACGTGATTTCCGCGAACGGCATTGCTCCGGACAACTCAAAGATAGAAGCCATTCAAAAACTACCAGTGCCGAAAAATGAAAAAGAATTACAGAGACTCATTGGAATGTTAACGTACGTAAGCAAGCTTGTTAACAACTTTTCAGACAAAACGGCACCGTTAAGAAGACTGTTAAAGAAACACGTAGTTTTTTAATGGAATCCGGAGCAACAGAAAGCTTTCGAAGAACTGAAAGCAAGCCTATCGAGCGCTCCGATACTTCAATTCTTCGATGTAAATAAAGAGACGACTCTTTCGGTCGACGCCTCACAAGCCGGTCTAGGAGCTGTTCTGCTCCAGAATAGACTTCCATGTGCGTATGCCGCAAAAGCAATGACAGACACACAAACGCGATATGCGTAAAGCGACAAAGAACTCTTTGCGGTTTTTTTTACATTAGAGCGGTTCTACGATTATATAAACGGAAAAAAAATAGTCGTCAAATCTGATCACAAGCTACTGATTCCTATTGTTAGAATAAGTGGTTATCGCGTGTCGACGCGTGCAAGAGTCGACGCAACGAGCAGCACTGCGCATTTCTTCTGCTCAAGATAACGAACTAGTCACTCGGACGATTCCGACATCGTTCGGAAAACGCGAAGTCGTTGGCGCATATTCGGTCCCTGATATCGCTCACTCTTGTCCGCGCTCCTGAACTGGTCACACGTGAGATACATATACAGGGTGTCCAATTTTAATCTTACATTTAATTTATCTCGAAAAATACTACGCCGACCGAAAATTGAGTATTACAAAACTTGAAGGGCCTGAAAGGGGACGTACAAAATTTTTTTTTTTTTTCGGTCGAAAATCCAAAATGGCAGTTTTAAGGTGGCTAACATGTTTTTTTTAAATGGAACCATACTTATTTCTTCGCATCAAAAATTTTGTCATGTCAAAACTGACAACTTTTGTGGGAAACTTTTTTCGATAAATCTCATAATTTCTAGGTTAGAACACAATTTTTCAATTGACTATTTTAGCGTTATCCAGGATGTACCACGAGGAGGTAAGGTCATTAACATCCCATGTGTAAGTGTGAGTGTAAGTGTAAGTGTAAGTGTAAGTGTAAGTGTAAGTGTAAGTGTAAGTGTAAGTGTAAGTGTAAGTGTAAGTGTAAGTGTAAGTGTAAGTGTAAGTGTAAGTGTAAGTGTAAGTGTAAGTGTAAGTGTAAGTGTAAGTGTAAGTGTAAGTGTAAGTGTAAGTGTAAGTGTAAGTGTAAGTGTAAGTGTAAGTATAAGTGTAAGTGTAAGTGTAAGTGTAAGTGTAAGTGTAAGTGTAAGTGTAAGTGTAAGTGTAAGTGTAAGTGTAAGTGTAAGTGTAAGTGTAAGTGTAAGTGTAAGTGTAAGTGTAAGTGTAAGTGTAAGTGTAAGTGTAAGTGTAAGTGTAAGTGTAAGTGTAAGTGTAAGTGTAAGTGTAAGTGTAAGTGTAAGTGTAAGTGTAAGTGTAAGTGTAAGTGTAAGTGTAAGTGTAAGTGTAAGTGTAAGTGTAAGTGTAAGTGTAAGTGTAAGTGTAAGTGTAAGTGTAAGTGTAAGTGTAAGTGTAAGTGTAAGTGTAAGTGTAAGTGTAAGTGTAAGTGTAAGTGTAAGTGTAAGTGTAAGTGTAAGTGTAAGTGTAAGTGTAAGTGTAAGTGTAAGTGTAAGTGTAAGTGTAAGTGTAAGTGTAAGTGTAAGTGTAAGTGTAAGTGTAAGTGTAAGTGTAAGTGTAAGTGTAAGTGTAAGTGTAAGTGTAAGTGTAAGTGTAAGTGTAAGTGTAAGTGTAAGTGTAAGTGTAAGTGTAAGTGTAAGTGTAAGTGTAAGTGTAAGTGTAAGTGTAAGTGTAAGTGTAAGTGTAAGTGTAAGTGTAAGTGTAAGTGTAAGTGTAAGTGTAAGTGTAAGTGTAAGTGTAAGTGTAAGTGTAAGTGTAAGTGTAAGTGTAAGTGTAAGTGTAAGTGTAAGTGTAAGTGTAAGTGTAAGTGTAAGTGTAAGTGTAAGTGTAAGTGTAAGTGTAAGTGTAAGTGTAAGTGTAAGTGTAAGTGTAAGTGTAAGTGTAAGTGTAAGTGTAAGTGTAAGTGTAAGTGTAAGTGTAAGTGTAAGTGTAAGTGTAAGTGTAAGTGTAAGTGTAAGTGTAAGTGTAAGTGTAAGTGTAAGTGTAAGTGTGAGTGTGAGTGTGAGTGTGAGTGTAAGTGTAAGTGTAAGTGTAAGTGTGAGTGTGAGTGTAAGTGTAAGTGTAAGTGTAAGTGTAAGTGTAAGTGTAAGTGTAAGTGTAAGTGTAAGTGTAAGTGTAAGTGTAAGTGTAAGTGTAAGTGTAAGTGTAAGTGTAAGTGTAAGTGTAAGTGTAAGTGTAAGTGTAAGTGTAAGTGTAAGTGTAAGTGTAAGTGTAAGTGTAAGTGTAAGTGTAAGTGTAAGTGTAAGTGTAAGTGTAAGTGTGAGTGTGAGTGTGAGTGTGAGTGTGAGTGTAAGTGTAAGTGTAAGTTTAAGAGTAAGCGTGCGGGTAAGTGCAAGTGTAGGTGTAAGTGCGTGCGTGTGGAACACTCACAAAGATTAGGTCTCTACGGCTCGTCACTTCCGCAGTATTTTTCGACTCCAAACCCTCTTTGTGACCGTACTCCGAACCTAATCTAATCTAATCTTTGTGAGTGTTCCACACGCACGCACTTACACTTACACTTGCACTTACTCTTAAACTTACTCTTACACTTACACTTACACTTGCACTTACACTTACACTTACACTTACACTTACACTTACACTTACACTTACACTTACACTTACACTTACACTTACACTTACACTTACACTTACACTTACACTTACACTTACACTTACACTTACACTTACACTTACACTTACACTTACACTTACACTTACACTTACACTTACACTTACACTTACACTTACACTTACACTTACACTTACACTTACACTTACACTTACACTTACACTTACACTTACACTTACACTTACACTTACACTTACACTTACACTTACACTTACACTTACACTTACACTTACACTTACACTTACACTTACACGTGCGATGTTAATGACTTTACCTCCTCGTGGTACATCCTGGATAACGCTAAAATAGTCAATGGAAAAATTGGGTTCTAACCTAGAAATTATGAATTTTATCGAAAAAAGTTTCTTACAAAAGTTGTCAGTTTTGACATGACAACATTTTTGATGCGAAAAAATAAGTATGGTTCCATTTAAAAAAAACATGTTAGCCACCTTAAAATCGCCATTTTGGATTTTCGACCAAAAAAAAAAATTTTTGTACGTCCCCTTCTAGGCCCTTCAAGTTTTGTTACACTTAATTTTCGATCGGAGTAGTATTTTTCGAGATAAATTAAATGTAAGATTAAAATTGGACACCCTGTATATCGTTATACCTGAAAGAATAAAAGTCATTATACGAACCTGCTCGCATCCTCCTTCAATTGTAGCTCTGTTGGAACGTTAGAAAAATAATCTAACACCTGTGGGATTTTCATTATATGGAATGGTTTTAATTATTTGATTATGGGATGGAGGGAAATAAACGTTACAATCACGGATAACGATAATGATGGTGAAATAATGTTCGGAGTCAAACACGCCACGTCTGTCTTGTACGATGGTCAACGAAAAAACTGTTTCTCACACGCGTGCCTGTTTTGTCTAAGTTTTCGTATTTTCTTTTTTTCTTTTTTGTTTGCACGGCGTTGCCATCCTCCACACACACACACTCACTCATACGTTCACGCTCATGCACACATACATATTCGTTCTCTTTTCGCGTTCCTACACTCGGCCATGCTGCTCACGCTCATTCGCCCCCGAATGTAGATCTTCCGGAACGTCTTCTCCGTCGGTCTCAGCATATATTGCCCAAGGCTTAAGGTAATCAGCTGAGGTTGACGTCTGTCGTGGTCCTTCATGATCGCCAACTTTCTGCACGAGATACCGGTCGTTGCATATTTCGCCGCAAACTTCCATCCTGGGCCTTGCTGCGTCTTTTTGATTGCAACAACATCTCCATCGCGATATGTCCGTGCTCTTTTACGCTTACGCTTGTATCCGCGCCTATTCTTCTCTTGAATCCGATGGAGACCGTTCTTTCGCGTGCCTTCGAATCTCGTCTTGCTGTTCCCGCTCCACCTGGCCATTACCCCTCGGGATTCCGGTCGTCTTGAGAATATGTTTAATGTTCTCCTGCTTGCTATCTTCTTCAAATTCTATCGGCGTAACCGCCGTACCACGATCTGAGACGATGCGCCGCTGGTTGCCGAAAATCGCTGCTTGTTTCTTTAGCCTATCGACCGCTTCAATTTCCGAAGATTCTTCAGCTACTTTCTTCACTTCCGGCTTTACTTCTTCGCCCGCATCTCCTCTCTTCGATTCTTCTTTCGACTCATCTTTCGATTCAATTTCGAAATCCTCCGCAACCAACTTTTCTATCTCTTCGGGCTTCTTCTCCGCAGTTTCTTTTCCTTCAACCTCAGCTTTTGACTCTTCTTCCTCGACGGCTTCTCTGGCCGGTTCTTTTCCCCCATCTTCCTTTGATTTCTCATCATCGTCTTCGGCGTTCGTTTTTCCGTCGTCTTTGTCTTCTTTCGCGGGTTCTCCCGATACTCCTGGATTCCCATGCCCCGTTTGGTCATCATCGTCATCTTTTCCTACTTCGCGACATTTTTTCGACTCATTCGCTTCTACCAGACTCTGAACTTTCTCGCGATTTCTCTGTTCGCAGACCTCAAATATTTGAATCTCGCCTTTTCCACGCTCTTCTATCGCCTCGATTATCAAAATCTCGGGAAAACTCTCACACTCATCGCTTTCCGGCAACGGCATAATTTTACACTCACCTCGCCCTCGAATTAGTTGTACCTTGTCGAGAAAATCAGTGCCGACTAACAAATCGTGATTCAACAGGTTATTCGCGACGACATACAGACGAATATCGTAATCGTTATCATCTACTCGCATTTTCACGTCACAAAATCCAATCGTCTTGTTTCTCACGTTACCCACAACTTTGAATGCCATGTCAGTTTTTACAATATCTGGTCGTCCAAACTTTACATACTGATCAGCTCGTACCATCGATATATCGCTCGCAGTATCGATGATCGCGTTAACCTCAAGCCCATTCACACTCACACGTTTCGGCGTTTTGCCGCCTGTCATGTAAACAACCGCTACATTCGCGGTTTTCGATTCGTCTCGTTTTTCGGAACAACTCGACGCTATATGCCCATATTTACCGCACTTAAAACATTTACGGCCAAGGTCTTTCACTGGACAATTCGCATTCACATGGTCATTCGCTCCGCAGTTGAAACAGTGTTTCACACTCGCTTGCTCTTTCCTATCGAACTTTTTCGCGTCGCTCGCTTTGCCCGATTCATCGTTCTTCGACCCACTCTCACCAGTCCACTTAACACTTTTGTCACTTCTTCCGCTGTACTTCGTTGTTTCGCTCGGTCCTCGCAGCGAAATCGCTTCGAACGCCTGCAGCAGAGACTCCTGCGTGGTGAACCCTTTGATCCGAGCTGCGTCTCGGAGATTCAGGTCAGGAATACCCTCAACGACGTATTGCAGAATCTCATCCTCTGGTAGAGATATTCGATTCGCCAACACTACCTTATCGTGCAAGTACTCGCTGAAATTCTCGCCTCTCTTCCAAATTCGGTCTTCGAATCGTCGTCGCATTGCGATTTTATCTATTCGTCGCCCATACATCGCTTTCATCGCACTCAACAGCTGATCTGTCGCCTTTAAAATATGCTCGGGTTTTGAGTGAAACCAATCAAGTGCCTTCGATGTTATTCTCATTCCAATCAGAATCTTCATCGCATCTTCTTCTAATTTGTACATTTCTTTCAAAAACCTCACCTGTTTTTCCCAGATTTCGTACGCGTCGGAGTTCCCATTGAACGGAGTCAAGAGATCAGCTACTTTCGTCACACTCATGCGCATCGGGGCCTTGATGCACGTTCTCACTTGACGTCACGGAAGACCCTGCAACGCTCTCTGTACTTCGCGTCGCACCCCTCGCTAGCTCACTTCGGGCTATCTCGAGTTCTCGTCGCGTTACCGCAAGTTCACGTTCCGCAAGCTCTTTCTCCCGTCTGAACATGTCGATCATCCTTCGTGTCGATCCCACTTCATCATACGCATCGTCACAATCTTGTTCTGTGTTCTCCACCGTCTTTTCGAGTGACGCCATGTCAAAGCCTTCTGCCTGGCTAAGCCTTAACAACAGTTCGCTTTTATTCCCAGCCGTCGGTAGATCCAACGATGCCAGTATTTCTTTCAACGCCTTCGTCGTTAACTTCACTGCACTGGACATATTTTTTTATGCCTTCTTTCGCGCACCAACTTTGAAAAATAAACGTCGTTGAATTCTTGGGAATAGCCTTCAGCGTTACTATTCTCACGAACTTCCCCAACACACACTGTCGAATTTTTGCGAACGTACCACCGTACAACTTAGCATTTCTCCGTTTTTTTTCGTTTATAATTTACGCACGTTTTACTCTCGCGAACCCGTCTTATTCGCGCTTTCCCGCTTTCACCCCGCGTATACTGCACCGACTAGTTTTATCTCTGCTCAATCCCGGACGAGCCCCCAATTTTGTAGGATTTTTATTATATGGAATGGTTTTGATTATTTGATTATGGGATGGAGGGAAATAAACGATACAATCACGGATAACGATAATGATGGTGAAATAATGTTCGGAGTCAAACACGCCACGTCTGTCTTGTACGATGGTCAACGAAAAAACTGTCTCTCACACGCGTGCCTGTTTTGTCTAAGTTTTCGTATCTTCTTTTTTTCTTTTTTATTTGCACGGCGTTGCCATCCTCCACACACACACACACTCACTCATACGTTCACGCTCATGCACACATACATATTCGTTCTCTTTTCGCGTTCCTACACACCTATATTCCAAAAACCTCTGAACAAATGCCCAGTTAGGCTTCAAAGAATGCTAGCGCAAATCCAAAAATACGATTTAGAAATAGTGTACCGTCCGGGAAAAGAACTTTATATAGCCGATACGTTGTCGCGAGCTTACGATAAATTCGACAAATTCGTAGGTTAGGCAGAAGAAATCGAGGCACACATATGTTCGGTAAATTACGTGAATGCGACGCTTCAGAAAATAAAGCCGCTTATCGAAAGCACCGAGAAGGACAGCGAACCAAAAGCGTTAAAAGAGACAATCAAAAACGGATGGCCGATCAACCCGAATAAATGCACGAAAAAGTAAGGCCGCACGCACAATATAAGAGCGATTTGGTGATTGTCGACGGCGTAATTTTTAAGAACGATTGCAACCCCTGTTACGTCCTAACTACGAATATAATAAAATATCCGCTCAGACGTAACCCAGCTTTTGATCTCGCTTTTGAGTCCGGTTTTTACGCCTTTACTCGGGGACCGAGATCTAGCCTAATCACGATCGAAATGTATGAACCTCTTGGTTTTTACTTGTCGTCCCTTGTCGGTGGTACGGTCTGGATGGCTGCGGATGGTTGCCGTTGCAATTAATCGTCCTTCGACCTCTAGTATTACTTTCCTACTGTAAAGGGGCAGGTTGGTCGAAAGAAAGTTCAGAATGTCACATTTGGGACGCACACACAATCTTTTGTATTTTCACGTGTAAGGTGTTTCGGTATACAGTTCAGCTTGGTTAACATTAATTGTTGCACAGTTCACAGTTTCACGATGTTAAAGGGCGCACAAAATGTCAGGTTGAAAGCGTTGTTATAATTATTGTTTTAATGTCTATTGTCGATCGGGTTAAATCTTATTCAAGATTGTGGGCGAATTATCTCGTTTTCATTTACTTTCGGCTGCCCGTCTTTGGGCTTTCAATTATTTAGATTTTACGCTGGACTCTATGGTCTCTTACGCGTATGTATTTATTTATTTATGAGGACACTTGATTATTCTTTATTTATTTAATATTTATCAATCGCGGGTTTTTGTTATTTATTCGTTGTTATCACTCGCGGACTCTTCTTGTTATTTATTAATTGCTGTTAATCGCGGACTCTTGATCGTTGATGCATTTATTCTTCAGTATTCAGTTTATTTATTGGTTTATTTTGTTTATTAACTCGTCAAGGCTGGACTTCGTGGTCTACAGCTTATTCAGGAACTCGCGGACTTTTAGTTATTTATTTATTCTCGTCAATCGCAGACTCTTGGTCGCGGACGTATTTATTTATTGGTTCTCAGTTTATTTAATTTTTAAGTATTTTTAGTCACGCGGTTAAAATTTATATTTCAATATTATTCAACTCTACCTGACTGTATTAAGAGTCAGGTGATTCCGAAAGAATCTACGACCGATCGCGTAAACGAGTCTAAGGTCCCAACCGTAAATGAAACGGTGGACGCAAAGAGTCGAAGTCCGGACGCGAAAACGATTCTAAGTCCAAACCGAAATAATAATCGGTGGACACAAAAATATTCTAAGTCCGTTCGGGCAGAGTAACGGTACTTATTCGCGTCGCGAGGACGACTGTCGTGGACGTATTACATTTTAAAACTGAGACACTCTAGGGCGAAAACCATGGGTTTATATACTGTTTTCCAGGGTGGCACGATCGTAAAATCCAAAAATAGCTCAGGGAGAAGAGAGATTCAAAATGAGATTAAAGAGGGTTTCCAGGAAATATCGGGGGTAAAAAGGGTGAACGTTAGAGAGAGAAAACACCTTCGACAGAGAAGGCAGGTGAGCTCAGAGAGAGAAAGGGAGATCGTTAGAGTGAGAGAGCATTCTAGATAAGATCGCAGATAAGCTTAGAGCGAGAAATGAAGAGTTTTAGAGAGAGAAAACCGTTTCGACGAAAACTCGTAAAATCGCGCAAAGTAGGGCGCGCGTGCCTCATACCCTGTAATGGAAAAAGGGGGGAAAAGGGAGAACGCACCTCGAAAGGATTTTCGCGGCATCGGAACGCGTTGCCGTCCATCGTCCTATTCCTTATTCAATTTATTGTATTTACGAAAAAATGCGGGGACGTAACACGCCGAGCGAAATGAGATAGGAAATAATAGAAAAAATACCCTACTCTCATTTAGGTATAAGCAAATGCCTCAAAATGGCTCTCGAATCGGTATTTTGGCCAGGAATTTCTAATCAAATCAAACAAATAATTGGAATTTCTTCGATCTGTGTAAAATACTCTAATTCGCAAATCAGATAACCACTACAACCGCACGAGATTCCAAGGCTCCCTTGGAACAAGATTGCATGCGACTTATACGAAATAAATGGCCAGAAGTACCTTCTAGTAGTAGATCACCTCTCAAAATACCCTGAAATCGCACAGTTGCGCCGTGATATGACGAGAGGCAACGCCATCAGCCAACTTAAAACGATGTTCGCGATGCACGGAATACCGATGACGGTAGTATCCGATGGAGGAACGCAATTCACGTCTCAGGAATTTAAAAACTTCGCAAAAGAATGGGAATTCGACCACGTCACGTCGTCACCAACGTATGCCCAATCCAACGGTATGACAGAAAGACACTTTCAGATCGTCAAAAGAATGGCAAAGAAAATAATTGAGGAAAAGAAAGATTTCCAAAGGGCTCTATTGCAGTACCGCAATACGACAATCTTCGAAGATCGATCTCAACAAGTTCGACAATCTGCCGAACTCGAAGGTAAAATTCAACCCGAAAATCATACCGGACAAAATGAAAAAACTAATCACAAACGAACAAAAAACCAAACAAACAAGATACTAAGATCGGAAAGGAGCAAAAACACTCCCCGAGCTCCCGGACGGTTCGAGCGTTGTCGCACAGCTGCAACCCAAATGCTTGTGGCACCGAGCAACAGTCATAAAGAAAACGGGTTACAGACGTTACAGCATACAAACCGGGACCAGAAAAACTCCGACAAGTAACAGAAGATTCCTCAAACCGAGAATAAGTGGAGAAAAAAACAAAAATCGCACCCAAGCCCCTACGACATCTAATAACGATGAGACGGCCTATTATATCCCGATGGATCCCGACACACACACAGAGACAGACTCAAACGGCGATACGGAAACCGACAACACAGACTTAGAAGCGCCACAGGAAGGCGACCGAAGCGTTATTGTGCTGGAACCCCCACCGAAAAACGCCGTATCATACGAAGCCGACGATACCTTAACGGAGGCCGAACTACTGCCTACCACCACGGTCACAATCCGAGGCAGAACAAGTAAGCCTCCAGATAGACTACACATAGATTAAGGTAGTCAACTAAGAACCGTACATGGAGAATGTAAATAAAATAAAAAAGTATTGCATTATTTCCTTTAGCAATTAAGCCCGAAAAAGGAAGATGTAAGGAGATGTTGGGCACCGGGAGCGCGTGCGGGCCACAACGGTTACCCCCACGCGCTACGTTGTACTGTGTATCGAATAAACGAGAGTCGCCAGTTCCGACTGAGACACGATGCTAACTACTCACGTCTTGTTATAACCGAACCATACCTTAACAGCTAGCTTTTTTTGTCATAAAAAACCCGTTAACCCGGGTGTTAAGAAAAAAAGCTATAACTTTCGAACGAAGCGTCGACACAAGTCCGGCAGGGTCCAAAATTGTCGTTTTCGTTTAAGGAATTTGAAAAAAAAAATTATGATCTTGTGAAATACATTCTGAAGCGAGGAACACTCCGAACTATTGATACAGAAATTGAAGCAAATTCAGTACTTCACAAAATCATCAGTTTCCATTTGATAGTGAATATTGAAACCTGAGGCTTTTTGTTACTTTTATATATCTCCCCTATTAGATTAAACCAAAGAGTTGAAATTCTCATTGCAGCTTATTTGAGACTAAGCTGATACCCTGGCAGCTGTAGGCACAAAAAAATTTCTTTTTCGTCAATAATCCATATGTTGTGTACGAAAAATGTTGGTTGCTGCAAAAACAAAACAAAAACGTTCAACATTATTCAAGATAGAAATGTTATCCTCAAAAAATGATTGAAAATTAGTTCTCTATAAAAAAATTTTTATGTATAATCGCTTCGATCACTCAAATTAAAGAGTCAGAAACTTTTGATGCTTATTAGGAAACCGCAAGTTGACCTCGTAAAACTAAAGTCCTTTAAATTTGAGCCCTCTATCTTAATATTGGGAGACGTCTGAAAAATGTTTAATATTTTCATATCGACGTTTAAACATTTTTTTTCCTATTTAAACAATCAAAAATTGAGCTCGAAGAGAACAAATTTTTTAAATTTCAGCCCTCTATCATGATGTAGTTTTAAGGCCTGCCTGTGAATTTTATTTTTTTAACTTTTTTAAAAAATTTTTCAAGTGGTAAAGACCTCCAAAAATCGAGATCCTTCAAATTTAAGCTCTCTATCATGTGTGACGTATTTTCTACCTGATCAATTTTCGATAACTTAACGAAAACATTTTAGTCGAAATCATGACGAAAACACCACACTCAGGCGTACGTCACCTTCGGCCACGCACTCACGTCCCTGCACTCGCAAGCCGGCGGGCGCCAGTTAATTTTCTTTCACTGGTATTAACAACCGGTATGACCTGGGAGTCGAGGGGGACCTCGCTCGACTCCTCCATAACGCGAATTCGAATGCCGGGACCTTGCAAGCGAACGCAAACGGTACCTGTCGATCTTTTGGGGCAAGTCAAATCGACAAACGCAACTGAGTGAAGTTGCGCCAGAACGTGGTTGCGGGAATGCACGGCCGCTCAGGCTGTCGGTAATGGTAGAGAGGGTCGGGATTACTCGCCGACGAATAGCCGATCTCTCTCGAAAACGTGAACGACAGGCTTATAATAATTAATTTGCGAGAACCTTCCGATAAGCTTAAGGCGCAATCACGAAAATGCGTGAGAGCGCGATCGAGACTTCTTCTTTGATTAGTTGTTTCTCGAGAGCCATACGAAAGCCAATAAACTACGCGACTGCGGGATTACGGCAGCAAGCGCGCGAGCGCGACAGCACGAGATCGTCTTACATGCGTGAGAGCGAGGCGACTATCTGTCGCGTACGCGAGTCAGCGTCTCTCGCTCTACCTCCCTGACCACGGTATGCAGGGGACTGTACACAGCGCGAGAGCGAGATGTGTTCAGGCCGACGGCCCGCGATAGACTCTTGTCCCCAAATTTCTAAGCTTGAAATTCGCGTAATCGTTCAGACACTCGCTCGATAGCTACTGCCCCCTTGCTCGAGTTACCTGTAACGTCATCGAGCTTTCCGCCGATAGCTACGCGAGATCGGTCAGGGCCGTATCTCCTGGTGCGCTACGAGAGCAGGGCCCTCACGAAACCTACCACACAGCACAAGGGGTCCCGCCCTTGCCTGGAATTCGGAATCATCGGCCCCCTCTTCAGCGTAACGCACCATTCACCCTGGAGCACCTGCGTTGCTGCCGGACCTCCACCGATGCCTGACCGACTCATTGAGCGCCCCTGCCGGCTAACTACGACTATGATTACGACGAGCGGCCGTCCACACGGCAGGCCAGTGCGCGCCAATCCCAAAATCCCCAAAAACCCCATATTCTAAATTAAAACCCAAAATATATTATTAAATCAAAGCTAAGTCATAACAAAATTTTATCCAATAAACCCATACGGTAACTACGTGACATGGAGCGTAACCGAGAGAGGCAGAAAACGAAAACAAAATTCTTAAACGGTAGCAAAACGTTCTTTGTGACGATGATTCCAAAAAATCACGTCACACATGATATTAAAGCAGGGATGTCCAACAAAGATTCCCCACGCGTCTCCTAACTTGCTTGTCTTCCCCTTCTCCTCTTCTTGTTGCGTCCTTGTGGTTCGACTCCGCCTAGATGCGCGCAGGCCAGCACAGGCTACTACGGTGAGCGCATTAACTCGTTTATGGCGCGTAGGATTTGAACGCAAGTTCACAATTTATTTATTAGTTTTTCGGGGTGCTTGATTAACGTGGGTCCCCTTGCCTTTTACGATAATTTTATTTCTTCAACGAACTATTTTCTCTCCTCAAAACTCGGGGTGCTTTATTCACGTGAGTCCCCTTGCCTCTCACGATAATTTTGAAAAAAATCGGCTTTTCTGCCGAGAAATATTCAATTTTCATTATTCAAAATGAATGAATATTTTAGCTCCCATCCGGAATCGAACTTGGGAGAATTAACGTGTGTACTGACTTTCGGCATTTCTGAATTGAATTTTTCGTAAACAAATGAGAGACGTGTTCGGTACGGAGAATCGTGATACAATGAAGAATGGGGATCTGCGCACGTGTCAAGCTCGAACAGGTCTACGAGCCCGGTCGGCTGCGTTCGCCATGCAGCCGCGCGAAGCCGACCCCCTACCACTGCGACGCGCCTACCACATGCCGGCTTTCCGGTGGGTAAGAGAGGGGATTGACGAGTTGACAGATTTTTTCTCTTTGCTCCGGGGTTGGACATCGCTGTATTAAAGCGTACCTGTAAATTTTTTTATTTCAATTTTTTGTTAACTTTTTTCTTTTTTAATTTTTTCAAGTTGTAAAATTTAATGTTGACCGCAAAAAATCGAGATCCTTCAAATTTTGGCGCTTTATTAACCGACTTCAAAAAAGAAGGAGGTTATCAATTCGACACGTATCTTTTTTGTGTGTATGTTACGCGATATCTTCGCCGATTATGGACCGATTTCAATGATTCTTCTTTTATTAAATAGGTTGTACCTCGAGGGTGGTCCTATTTTAAAAAAGGAGACCTACCCATACTAAATACAAACAAGCTACAGTTACTTACCACTAAAAATAAAAAAATTAAAAAATGTTCACAAAAAAAAATTAAAACCGACTTCAAAACTTTGCTTCTATGTATAAACTGGAACTAAAAAGTTAAAAATAATTCTTTTAATTACTTTAAAGAAAAGAGCATTAAAGGAAAACATACACAAAATTATTGATTCTTCAATATTTACTATATCCAATAACTTATTTTTGGAGTCGGTGCCAGCCGAGGAAGTTTGGAGTCGGGGACACACATAATACGTCGAACGAACGTACAGAGCAAGACGACCGACGAGTGGGCAGCACGGCGAGGGCCACGAGGTATGCGGTGGTGTGGCGGTGGGGGAAGCAGCTTGAGTGAGCTACCCGGACGCGGGCAGACGCGTGAGAGCAGACGTTGTTGACAGTTGTTGTGTCTTAATGCCAAATTTTGGATGTGTTTGCTCGCAATTCACCATCAAAACTCGTATTACTGTGTACTGTACAATAAACTTTCCTCGGCTGGCACCGATTTTCCAAAAATAAGTTATTAGATATAGTAAATATTTAAGAATCAATAATTTTGTGTATGTTTTCCTTTAATGCTCTTTTCTTTAAAGTACCCTAGCAGATTGAGTGCCTATCAAATCACCATAAAAATGCCTAAGGCATTTTGGTAGGCACTTTTGTTCAAAACGTGTCCGTGAATGCCCATGAATGACTATCATCCGAAATGCCGAAATGTGACGGCATTTTCAGGCACACACCGGCATTTTTAGGCACTCTTCGGCAGTTTTAGGCACTCCGCGGCATTTTTAGGCACTCAGCGGCATTTTTTTACCGTTCCCCGGCTCTGTTAGGCATTCGGCGGCATTCTTTTTTCGATAAATGCCTAAAAAAATGCCGTTGAGTGCCGGCCTTTTGGGTAGAAATTCGCGGTCGGTCACTCTTAGGCACTTACCGTCACGATTTGAACAAAAATGCCTACCAAAGTGACTGTGAATGCCTCAAATAACCACGGCATTTAGCCAGTCACTGATAGGCATTTCAATGGGCATCAATTGGCATTTACTACGGCACCCAAGCTGCTAGGGTAATTAAAAGAATTATTTCTGACTTTTTAGTTCCAGGTTATACATAGAAGCAAAGTTTTGAAGTCGGTTTTTATTTTTTTTTGTAAAAAATTTTTTATTTTAATATTAAGGCGCACCTGAATTTTTTTTATTTTTCTTATTATATAATTTATTTGCATTGAAAAAATGGTTTCTTTAATTTATACACTACCAGAGAACATTATCAGGCCCCAAACGTGCTCGTAAAAAGCACTTGTCTTTGAACTTCGACAACTTTGAGATGAAAAACGCTAGGAACTTTCTGCAAGCACTATTGGAAAGCTTATGAATGTTTGAATTTATAAATATTAAAACTAATATATATATATATATATATATATATATATATATATATATATATTAGAGTGTCCGTTAAAATAACTTTTTTTTGGGCTACCTCTTGTTTCGATAGGTTATGATGTACAAAAAAAGGGAAAAATACTTTTTTTCGATTTAGTGCATGCCTGATAGTGCCGAGAATCGATTAAGGTGAAAAAAGGGCTTTTTCAGAGTTTTTCGCGTGTATCTCGTGATATATGCATTTCTTCTAATATGAGTACTCATAATAAATGAAAGATTATAACTTTTTCTATAAATCATGTCTCTTGCGTTAATTCCGTAATATGTATATTAAGGCGGCTTGAAAAAAAACTTTTTTTTTTCTTCAACCAAAATACACTCACGCCAAAGTATCTTCCATCAAGAGAATTGTGTCCAAAGATGAGCTCGATCGGAATATTTTTAGGGGTTGCGCAAGATTTTTCTAGTTTTCCCATTTGATTAACATGGGAAGCGCGTCAAGTTCCCATTCAAAAAATCGTAGCTCCGCCAATTTTATAGGTACGTTGATCTGGTTAGTTCCATTTGAAAGCGCTTGAAAAACTGCTTAAAATGACGTACGGACCTTTGTGATCCAATTGCAACTTCCGTCGATAATTTTATTTTTCCATAAATATGTTGTTCTTTTCCGGTACAGACATACCGAGTGTCGCATTTTTAGTTATACTTCAGGTTTCCACGAAAAAAAAAAATCCAATCGAATAGAAGTTCAATTAGGGTTTGAAGGAGGACATCCGAAAAAATAAATTTTCCAAAAATTCCAAAATGGCAGCGCTATGGTAGACAACATATTAGTTTAAAATGGAAACCATGTGTTCCAAAAAACTCAAAAATAATTCTCGTCAATACTTACAACTTTTGTATGAGTCATTTTTGGCTCCGTAGAAATCCGCGCGGAATTAAGCCCGATCCGACTATTTCAAGGGGTCGCCTCGATTTTTTTAAAATGTTTACATTTGAATAACACGGCGCAATAATTTCATTATCGAATGAACGTGAATCGACGAAAATGAGCTATAACAAGATAAATTACGAATGATCGCGTTGCAGTAGAGTCACCCGAAGTTACGAAAATCAAATAATAATATAAGAAGAGAGAATTAAAAATTTAACCCACAAAATCATTAAAATTAATAATATTCGTCTGTGATAAAATGTTGTTAATTCTCTCTTCTTATATTATTATTTGATTTTCGTAACTTCGGGTGACTCTACTGCAACGCGATCATTCGTAATTTATCTTGTTATAGCTCATTTTCGTCGATTCACGTTCATTCGATAATGAAATTATTGCGCCGTGTTATTCAAATGTAAACATTTTAAAAAAATCGAGGCGACCCCTTGAAATAGTCGGATTGGGCTTAATTCCGCGCGGATTTCTACGGAGCCAAAAATGACTCATACAAAAGTTGTAAGTATTGACGAGAATTATTTTTGAGTTTTTTGGAACACATGGTTTCCATTTTAAACTAATATGTTGTCTACCATAGCGCTGCCATTTTGGAATTTTTGGAAAATTTATTTTTTCAGATGTCCTCCTTCAAACCCTAATTGAACTTCTATTCGATTGGATTTTTTTTTTTTCGTGGAAACCTCAAGTATAACTAAAAATGCGGCACTCGGTATGTCCGTACCGGAAAAGAACAACATATTTCTGGAAAAATAAAATTATCGACTGAAGTTGCAATTGGATCACAAAGGTCCGTACGTCATTTTAAGCAGTTTTTCAAGCGCTTTCAAATGGAACTAACCAGATCAACGTACCTATAAAATTGGCGGAGCTACGATTTTTTGAATGGGAACTTGACGCCCTTCCCATGTTAATCAAATGGGAAAACTAGAAAAATCTTGCGCAACCCCTAAAAATATTCCGATCGGGCTTATCTTTGGACACAATTCTCTTGATGGAAGATACTTTGGCGTGAGTGTATTTTGGTTGAAGAAAAAAAAAAGTTTTTTTTCAAGCCGCCTTAATATACATATTACGGAATTAACGCAAGAGACATGATTTATAGAAAAAGTTATAATCTTTCATTTATTATGAGTACTCATATTAGAAGAAATGCATATATCACGAGATACACGCGAAAAACTCTGAAAAAGCCCTTTTTTTCACCTTAATCGATTCTCGGCACTATCAGGAATGCACTAAATCGAAAAAAAGTATTTTTCCCTTTTTTTGTACATCATAACCTATCGAAACAAGAGGTAGCCCAAAAAAAAGTTATTTTAACGGACACTCTAATATATATATTAGGGTGGGTCAAAAAAAAACTTTTTTTTTTTTTTTTAATGTCACTCACGAAAACTAGTTCCTAGGTACCTTTCTAAACTACTTACCGAGTATAAGCTCTTAATATTAATGGGAAGCACTGGCTCATCGTCGTTTTCCATTTTCAATGTAGTCTCATATAAAAATGGTCATATCTTATCACCAATAAATTCTTAAACCAGTTTTATCATGAATATTTATAGGAAATTGAACGCTCTACAAAAATGGTCTCTCATACTTTTTTCATTAATCGAACCATTTAAAAAATATTGAAGGTCAAAGATTGAAGAATTTATGAAAAAAATAACTTTTTGTTTTGAATTTTGTAACTTACTGAAAAATAATTATTGTCAAATGGGTATCAATTATTTCTGTAGGAAATTAAACGTTCTACAAAAAAGGTCTTTTGTGGTTAATCGATTACTCGAACCATTCAGAAGATATTCGCATTAGAATTCCAATGCTTACTGAAATTCTAATGCGAATATCTTCTGAATGGTTCGAGTAATCGATTAACCACAAAAGACCTTTTTTGTAGAACGTTCAATTTCCTACAGAAATAATTGATACCCATTTGACAATAATTATTTTTCAGTAAGTTACAAAATTCAAAACAAAGTTATTTTTTTCATAAATTCTTCAATCTTTGACCTAGAATATCTTTTAAATGGTTCGATTAATGAAAAAAGTATGGGAGACCATTTTTGTAGAGCGTTCAATTTCCTATAAATATTCATGATGAAACTGGTTTAACAATTCATTGGTGATAAGATATGACTATTTTTATATGAGACTACATTGAAAATGGAAAACGACGATGAGCCAGTTCTTCCCATTAATATTAAGAGCTTATACTCGGTAAGTACTTTGGATAGGTAGCTAGGAACTAGTTTTCGTGGGTGACATTAAAAAAAAAAAAAAGTTTTTTTTTTACCCACCCTAATATATATATGGGGCATTCCATGGCATTCCGGGTAGTCGCGTACCCTTGACTCAAAATGTTTGCCCCATGATTTTTTCTATTAATCTACATCGGAAATGAAGAGACACGTGTTTCGGGGTTTGCCGTTTCCAGCGCCCGCTATTGAGATGCAGTAGATGGAAGGTTTCCAATTAATGACGATATTTCGAATTTCAAATCGATATATCTCGACAACCGCCAATAATAATTAAAAAAACCAAGGTAGCTTTTTCTTTTGTTTTTACACGGTCTATGCAATAAAACTAAGTACAATTTTGTTGCACTGTTGTGCCGGTGCACCGCGCGATCGTCAAGGAGCGGGTGGAAGGGCACTTAAGTAATTGTTTATTTATTTTTTATATGGGATTACACCGTAAGGGATAGGAATCCACGAAGATTAGTGATTTAATTAGTTTATTCGACTATTTTGGTTGCGAACACAGATTGTTTACAATGGTTTATTTATGTTTTATTACAAGGGTTATTCCAACCGGACCGTGTCGCGAATCGGCGTACGCCTAGACACTATCGTTCAGTGTGATTCCACGGACCGGGAGTCTATTTGCGGAAGGCAGATAGCTCCTTCCCGATGCAAAAACAAGACTGCCCCTTGGTTGGTAGCTGGGTTACCCATTACGACTTCCAACCAAGGGTTCAATAATCTAGTGATGTGGAGTGCTGACTATTCGTCAGCATTCGAGGGTTCAGTGACTGTTGGCGTCAGCTGCTGACGGGCAGTCGCTCATTGCACGGAGGCGATGAACCTGCGAGTCACTGCCCTCGCTTTCGACATCCTCCGGGGATGTCGAAAGTTGCATAAATTTCCTTAGTTTTGATAATGAATTTTGGGGGCACAACACCCCTCCCCCCTAAAATGAAAATTTATTTTTAGTTGTATTCTTATTTTGTTTAGGAAAAAAAATATTTTTTTTTTTTTTTTTTTTTTTTTTTGAAAAATTAATTTTTATTCTAGTTCTAACTCCTCGCGTCCGTCGTTACTAGTTGCTGTCCTTGGCAGGTGACGTGAGTTGTACCGGGCCAGCTGTTGGGTGAGAGTCTTCTGTCTTCGTTCCTCGCCGGTCGTCGCTCGGTTCTCTGGTGCCCCAGTGGCATCGAGACTGACTGATACCGTTGTGGCTGGAGTCGTCGTGGAATTTTGCTGACGTCTGCGAAACAATAGGCAGGCTACGGCACATGCCAAAGCTATTAATGCAAATGTACTTGACCCGGCTACGATAGGTATGGTGGGGTTCTTTTTTTCTAAATTCTCTTTTATTTTGTGTAACCGGGTGCCAATGTTGCGTAGCTCGGCGGGGTTGCGGAACACGTTTTTTAAGGATGCAGCATGGTTGGGGTCCGGGATGGATGAGGTCTTCTCGGCTTCTGATAAGGTGAGGTTTCCGGGGGGAAGGTAGTCCTCGGTGACTAGCTGCGTGATCCTCCTTCCTGTCCGAACGCCGAAACCTCGGGCGGTTATGACGCAATTACCTATCAGAGCCAGTATACCTATCCCTGCTAGTTTTTCGTGTTTGATCGGGTAGCCACCGCAGGCGATAGTGATTGGGTCGTCGTCCGGTGCGACGTATAGCCACTTCCCGGGTAATGACATGGTGGTTACTAGGGTGTGGGTGAGGTTGGCTACTCGTTTTTCGCATTGTAGGGCCCCTTCGGCCTCCACCTTTCCGTAGATGCGGACTTCGCACGGGGCGTCGCGATTTATCGGGGCCGTTGCGTGTGTGGGGGCGCAAATCCATCGTCGGGGCAGGCTCCTGCATTTTCCGAGGTCTTCCGAGGTCATTTGGACATAATTACGACCTTCTCGGTCAATGACTACGAGGTCCTCCGTCGTATCCAGGTAGTAGTACGTACTTCCCGTGTATCGTGTGGGCAACGGGTACGTGCGGCTGACGCTGAACTTGCGTTGTCCGACGAGTGGAATTTCGATGACGGTGACTATCGAGCCGTTTGCGTAGTAGGCTCGGATTTCAGAGACATGCAGCAAGGCTGAGATGTGGGCGCGCTCCAGTGTCGTAGGGAAGGCGCTACCGGGCGGGAGGTAGGGGAGTGCGTTAGTGAGATAAGAAGCGACCTTGCGGGGTGGGAGGACCGTGAGGCTTACTCTTCCCTGCTCCGTTTCCGTTACTAACTCAACTAGCTCCCGCACGTCGCCGAGTAGCCCTTCTACGTATAGACCTACGGCGGTGAGGCTTTCGTCGATCTGCTGTCGTTTCGTCATGCTGTCGACTTGCCCCTTCATCCAGATATGTATTCCCGCGACGAGTCCCTGGAGCTCGCTCTCGTTGTCTTGGATTCTTTGTGCGGTGGTGTTGAACACTTCGAGGGCTGTTTCTACCACCTGCAGTTGGTCCTTGACAGCGTCCTTGAGCGTCCCCTGGGTGTTTCGAAGGTCGTTTATTTCTCGGTTTATTTTTTCGGCATCCTCGGCGTCCATGTTGCCGGTAATGGTGCGGATGACTGTACCGAGACCGTTCACCAGACCCCGGCGGCGGCGGGTTGGCGATAATTTTAATACGTCGCGGGCGGTTTCCAATCCTGTTTGTATTTTGGTTATTTCATGAGTCACGGTATCTCTTAGCGTTGTGCATAGGTCGTCGGTTGTTTTGAGACCGTTGCATGCGGCGAGTATCCGGTTTAGTTGTGCCGTAACTGCGGTGCATCTTTCCATTACTGGGTCCACCCGCAGGGAGACTGCCAGTTTCCATGTTGTTTCTGCTATCGTCAACGTTCCCAGATCCTCATAGTAAATTCCTGGGTGGTTGGTGAACGGGGTGATCCGGTATGGGGGGTCCGGGTCGGTCCCTCCGGCATGCGCGGCCAGCAGGAATCTGAAATCGGATAAATGCATCCGTCCTTCTTCAGTGGCTCATTTCTCCAGAACGTTTGGTAGTTTTCTTTTTTTTTTTTTTTTTTTTTTTTTTTGTGCTATTGTATGTATACGTGTACGGTTATTATAACGTTTTTTTTTTTTTTTTTTTTTTTTTTTTGTGTATCGTCTCGCTCCTTAGTGCTCTACGGCGAGCTTCAGCCGGTTGGCGTGCACCGTGAGCTGCGCCCGCCCTTTTTGTATGGTGAAGGTGACCGGGGCGGGTTGCGCTAGTATCTCGTACGGCCCTATCCACTTCGGGCTGAGTTTTGCGGACCGGCCTCGTCTTACGGTCTCGTCACGCAGCAAGACGCGGTCCCCTACGCGGAGGCGGGTGGGGCAGGCGTCTTCGTCGTAACTTTCCTTTGCCCTCTCTTTCGCTTCGCGCAAATGGTTTCGAGCGAGGCTCCAGGCGGCTCGTAGTCTCTCGCGTAGCTCGCTGGCGTAGTTGTCGTACGAGTACGAGTCGCGGGGCGCCTGACGGATGGCTGTCGGCAGCTCCGCGTGTCGTCCGAACACAAGTTCGTAAGGCGTAAGACCCGTAGCGGTGTGTGGCGTCGTGTTATATGTAAACATCGCGTACGGGAGCCAGCTATCCCAGTCGGTTTGCTCCCCGTCGATGTAATGTCTCAGGTATTCCGCGAGGGTCCGGTGCGATCGTTCTAATGCTCCGTTACTTTGGGGGTGGTATGCAGTGGTTTGGATTTTTTGGATCCGTAGCAGTCTGCATACCTCCTTGAATGTTACGCTAAGAAAATTGGTTCCTTGGTCCGAGAGGACGGTGGTGGGTGTTCCATATCGGCAGATTACTTCCTCCACGAATGCCCTTGCGATAGTACTGGCCTCCTGGTTGGGTATGGCCATCGCTGCGCTATATTTTGTAAGGGCGTCCTGGAATGTAAGGACATATTTGTTTCCCTGAGGGGTTTCGGGAAGGGGGCCGACGATGTCGATAGCCGTTTTCTCGAACGCTGCACCGGGAGTGTCGGTAATCACCATGGGTACTCGTGTTTGCCGGCTGAGTTTGTTTTTTTGGCATTTTAGACATGCGGAGACGTATCTTTCTACCTCCGATCTCAGGCCGGGCCAGTCGTACTTCAGGCGGATTCTTCGTAGCGTTCGTTTTACTCCCTGGTGGCCCCCGAGGGGTGCGTCGTGGTACTCCCTGATGATGCGGATACGGTCGTCCGGCTCCGGGCAGTACAGCTCGCTTGGGGCCCCGATGGCTCCGTCTCCGTCGCTCTCGCTGTCGCTGGTCATGCTCGGTGCTTCGCTTGCCTCTCTGTCGCACTGCTGGGGAGAAGTTTCGTCTCCTATATCGCGCTCCTTCCTCACACCGTCGTCTGTTGCGTGGCCGCTTCCCGAGCGGCCTTGCTCGTGGGGCGGTGGGGGAACCGGGGCGCGAGGCTTAGCGGTTGCCGGCGAGCGCTCGTCTCTCTCTGGCGGTGCTTCATTCTTTCGCTCTTTCGCCTGGGCTCGGGTTACCGCATAGATACGGCTCAAGGCGTCGGCATTCGAGTTTCGCTTGCCTGCCTTGTACTCGACGTCGAACTCATGCTCCGATAGTTTTATTTTCCAGCGCATGAGACGTGAGCCCGGATCTTTTACTCCGAACAACCAGGTGAGGGGTTGGTGATCGGTTACTACCTTGAACTTGGTCCCGTAGACGTATGGCCGGAATTGGGTAATTCCCCACACGATTGCGAGTAGCTCCTTTTCCGTTGTCGTGTAATTGCGCTCGGCTTTCGATAGCGTTCGGCTCGCGTAACATATGGGCAGGTCCTCCCCGACTTTACCTTGAGATAAAATTGCACCGATCGCCTTATCTGATGCATCTGTAGTGACGATGAATGGCTTGTTGAAGTCCGGGTATTGCAGTACCGGAGCCGTGGTCATTGCATCTTTAAGCTTCTCGAATGCTTCGTCGCGTACCGCTGTCCACTCGAAAGCTACGTCTTTGCGTACGAGCTCGGTGAGTGGTTTGGTGATTTTCGAGAAGTCTCGTATAAATTTCCGGTAGTACCCGGCTAGCCCTAGGAACGATTGCACCCCTTTTACGTTGGTAGGGACTGGGAAATTTCTAACGGCTGCAATCTTCTCGGGATCGGCCCTCACCCCGTCCTCAGAGATTATATGACCGAGGTAATGTGTTTCCTTCCGCAGGAGGCGGCATTTCGCGGGCTGGAGGGCGAGTTTTGCTTCTCTTAGACGTTGGAAAACGTCTCTCAGCCTCTCGTTGTGTTCCTTGAGGGTTGTACCGTGGACTACGATGTCGTCTAGGTATACGTAACACTTTATTCCGTCCAATCCTGCTAGCACGGAATTCATCAGTCTCTGGAAGGTGGGGGGCGCATTTTTTAACCCGAACGGCATTCGTGTGTATTCGAAGTGGCCCTGCGGGGTGGAAAACGCGGTCTTTTCTCGGTCCTTGGGTGCCATGGGTATCTGGTGGAAACCCGACGCGAGATCGAGAGTGGAGAAGTACTTTGCTCGTCCCAGCTGATCCAGAATCTCCGAGATGTTGGGCAGTGGGTATGAGTCACCCACGGTGACCTCGTTGAGCTTGCGGAAGTCAACAACAACGCGTAGTCGCCGCACCCCGTTCGGGTCGGGTTTTTTCGCGACGACGAGCAACGGCGCGTTCCATTGGCTCTTGCTTGGTTGGATGATACCGTCTGCAAGCATCTCCGTGGTTTGTTTTTCTACCTCTTTTTTGTGCGCTTCTGGTAGGCGGTATGGGTGCACCTTCATCGGGAGGGCCCCGTCCTTTAGGAGGATGGTATGCTCCACCATGTGCGTGCACGGTAATTTGTCTCCAGCGAGATGGAAAATATCCTCGTACTCGTCGGCAATTTTCATGAGCGAAGATTCCTCCTCTGCGTTTAGATGTGAACGGTCGAGCTCGTTGCGTAACCGCTCCAGGCGCTCCGCGCCTCGGCCCGCTCGGATCAGGTTCACTCCGAGCGTGGCGGTGTCGTTGTCGCATACTGGCTCCAATATCACGGTGGGTCGTTGCACCACTCGTGTGTCGTCGCTCGTATTCACGAGGCTTACCAGACAGGTGTTGTTTGACGGAGGCGTGACACATGACCCCATTATCACATCTGGGGTTATCGTGCGTTTTTCGACCAAGCCGATGTATTTGCTTGCTGTTTTGGCGCGCACGATGGTTTCGCTGCGTGCTGGCAACGTTACCCCAGATGCTCCGTCGAACAGGGGCATTGCGTGGCCGTAAATCTTTATCACCTCTCCTCCGAGGATGTCGGCTCGATGCTCGCGGATGAAGTCCATTCCGAGGATCCCCTGGACGAGTAGCGGTACCTTTTTCGTCACGACGTAGAAAGGATGTTTTACGATGACGGCGGGCACGCCTAGGGCCAGTAGCACGACCCCTTTCGGTCGAAATTTCTGTCCCGAGATTCCTTCGAGTTCAACGTTGCACTCTTTGATTGCGGTATCGGGCGGCAGGCTGCCTTCCCCGATGACGCAACACTGTGCTCCTGTATCGGCTTTTAGGGTCAACACGCCTTCGACGGTACCGGGTGACTCGATGATAAAGTCGTTTGCGGCGCTTCTGGCGGGTAGAGTGACCGGGAATGTTTGCAGTGGGAACGACTCGGCCCTCGCCGTCAACGTACATAGGCTTAGGGTCCCTATCGTCCTTCGGTCCTCTTCCCCCGCTCCCGTATTGGACTGGGGGGTGTATCCGTCCCTTCCCCCTTCGCTGGTGCCATCTCGGTGGCCTTGGGGCCCCTCCTGATTGTCGTCTCTTGCGTTTCCGCGGTTCCGCAGCCGCTTACGGCAGTCTTCGTAGAGATGGCCCTTTTTTTTGCAGTAGCTGCAGCATACGTCGACCTGGTTGACTCCGCGGGTTGGCTCCGGGAGGCTGGTTCGCCCAGCCTGCTGTGGGCAATTCCGACTCACGTGCCCCGTTTTGCCGCAAGTATAACAGTTCTTTCCACCGTCGCTCTGGGGCTGTGCCGGTGCGGATCTTCGCTGAGCCTGGTTGTGCGGCGTCCGAGACTCCCTTGGGTGGATTGCCGCGTCGATTTCTTTAGCTACGACCACGGCCTCGTGCAGGGTTGAACAGTTTCTTGCTCTTACGAGGACCTGTACTTGTCCCGTTAGGCCATTCTCGAAGGTGGCCTGTGCGTACTGACGGGTCGACTCTTCCACTGCTCGCGCATCTCGTTCGGATGGGGCTTTTTCCGTTACTTTATCGACAAGCTGTGACGTAATGGCTTCTGCCCGTGACGCGTACGCGGCAACGCTTTCGTTCTGCCCTTGCCGCAACGAGTTGAGCTCCATGGAGAGGGCCGACAGCGACTTCTTTTGACCGTATAGCGCTTCGAGCTCCGAACGGAGCTCTGCGAACGTGAAGATATTTTTGTGGGTCAGATCCATGGCTGCTCTTCCTCCGATCTGGCTCGCGAGGATCATCTCCAGTAGTGCCCCGTGCTCCTCGTACTCCACACGTCGGCATACCGCGTCGCATGATCGGAGGAAAATCCGCAACTCGTCGGCGGAACCCCCATCGAACGTGCGGACGTACTTGAGTGCATGCACGAGGGGCATCATTCCCGGTCGCCGGTGCCGGGGTGGCTCCGGGGCCTGTCGAGGATTTCCCCCGGCCCGGAGTCTTTGCAGTTCCTCATTCATCTCCCTCATCTGCGCCCGCATCTCCCTTATCAGTTCATACGGGTCACTGTCGACGTCACGGAGGGTTGCTGCGGTGCTTCCCCGCCCTGGCGGTCCTACCTGCGTTAGTCTGGCCCGGCGCCGGTCGAGCTCTCGCTGCAGGGAAGCGATCGCATCCCGCTCGTCGTACTGCCCACCCTCATCCAGGGGTGTTGGCGGCCGTGTGCGACGTGGTGAGGGGATGGGTGCTCTACCTTGCGTTCCCTGGGGTTGCCCTGCCGGTACCGGTGGCAAGACCGGTGGCGGGAGACCGGCCCTCCTTGCCATAGCCGCGATATCGTCTTCCACCATTTGACTTGAGACGGGTCGGGAGAATATGTCGAGGGGGTCGTCCTCCTCGCTCTCTGACTCGCTATGGTACACAAACGATGTTCCACGCTGGTGGTTCACCCGCCCATCTTCCACTGGGTTAGGGGGAAGTGTCCCCTGTGGTACGCGAGGTGGCGGGGCCCGTGGGGAGGGCAAGCTTTCCAGAACTTCCATCACCCGGCTGGATATTTCCAGGAGGGCGGCCGTCAGGCCGGCGGTGGCTGTAGTCTCATTGTCCCCGTCCGGGGTGTGTGTGGGGTTGCCGTCGAGTGGCATTGTGTTTTTTTTCTTTGGAATTCTAACCCCCCTTTCTTTTGCTACAGTGTGCTACCCCTAACGCGGGACTACTGGCTCTAATCTACTGGTAATTACGTTAATATAACCGACTTACAGGTAGAAGATTGTCGCGGTCATCCCTCGCGTGTGGTGGTCGGTGAAGCTGCCTCTCGTCCTGCAGAATGGTGGACCCGTTCCTGGTCGGTACTGCGTCAGTAGATGCCTCGATGCTCCGTTTCTTCGCAGCTCGTAGCCTCCTTCGGCGTCGGGTTACACTCGCGATAACGCCGACGGCTGCGTAGCGGGTTACACAATGTTCTGCCGTGCGAGGTCGATGCTCGCTTCACTTTCCGCGGTTCGGTGTCGAGTGTAGTTATTGTTCGTAAACAACTGTGGCTAACTTGTCACTGAATCTACTCGGTGTATCCCACCGCTGCCACCAAATTGTTGTGCCGGTGCACCGCGCGATCGTCAAGGAGCGGGTGGAAGGGCACTTAAGTAATTGTTTATTTATTTTTTATATGGGATTACACCGTAAGGGATAGGAATCCACGAAGATTAGTGATTTAATTAGTTTATTCGACTATTTTGGTTGCGAACACAGATTGTTTACAATGGTTTATTTATGTTTTATTACAAGGGTTATTCCAACCGGACCGTGTCGCGAATCGGCGTACGCCTAGACACTATCGTTCAGTGTGATTCCACGGACCGGGAGTCTATTTGCGGAAGGCAGATAGCTCCTTCCCGATGCAAAAACAAGACTGCCCCTTGGTTGGTAGCTGGGTTACCCATTACGACTTCCAACCAAGGGTTCAATAATCTAGTGATGTGGAGTGCTGACTATTCGTCAGCATTCGAGGGTTCAGTGACTGTTGGCGTCAGCTGCTGACGGGCAGTCGCTCATTGCACGGAGGCGATGAACCTGCGAGTCACTGCCCTCGCTTTCGACATCCTCCGGGGATGTCGAAAGTTGCATAAATTTCCTTAGTTTTGATAATGAATTTTGGGGGCACAACAGCACTGTTTGAACTATTATTAATAAACAATTAATCGATTAAACATTGAATATCTCAAAAAACACCTATTTGATTTTTCTTATTTTTTTTCCCTAAATTCTATGAATAAAAACGAAATGATTGAGACTAGTCTCTATTTGGCTATGGACTTAGTTTAGAAGTTACAGATTTTTTTGTGATAAAAAACGCGTTTAATTCGGTTCATTTCTCAGCGATAATTCATATTGCACTGGGAACTATTGGCCGCTCGTTGTAACGAAAATGGTAACATATATACGCATACATAAGCATATATTAGTATACAGATATAAATATATGGGGGATTCCACGGTGAAACTGGAAGCTGCATACCGTTGAATCAACATTTTTGACCCACAATTTTTTATGTTGATATACGTCGAAAATGAAGAGACACGTGTTTCGGGGTTTGACGTTTTTAGCGCCTGTTATTGAGATGCAATGGAATTAAGTTTTTCAATTATTGACGATATTCGGTATTTCAAATCGATATATCTCAACAACGGCCAATGATAAATTAAAAAACCAGGTAAGCTTTTTTTTGTCTTCACACGGTCTTTGCGATATAGATATGTACAATTATGTTACACCGTTTAAACTATTATTAATTAACAATAATCATCCATCAATGGAGATTTATTTTTTCGATAATATGCTAAACTGTGGTGCCCCGCAATTTTCAAGTATATTTTTGTCATTATAGATTTATATAAACAATAAATTCTCGAAACAATTATACGTTTCTCACGATAATTGTTTCTCACGATTGAACATCGCTGACTCTAAGTCAGGTGATAAAATTAGAAGAATAAAATAACACGACGCTAAGCAACGGAAATACCGATTTCCGTTACTACGATAGAACTCATTCCGAGAAACCGTACCATGAGAACGCTGAATAAGAACCACGCGACTGGCTGGGAACAGCCAGACAATACAAAACTGCAAAATCAGCTTTTCGACGACGAGCCTCGAAGAACCGAAAGCTCGCCATCGAAAAGTCAGTCTTGAACGAAAGATCAAGTCGAACGGTCCTCTGATCATCAGACTCCCGTGCCGCGATAGAATTTCCTCGTCGATACTTTGTAAAAAGCGCGAATAGAAATATCTAATAGAAACCCGCGGCGCGGTAAACGTGATACGTCGCACCGCGATAATAAAGTGTTAGTCCGAGTCATCGAAAATAACATCTGCTGTGTAAAAACCCAAAAACCATAATAAATCCAAAGCGTGTCTGTATTTTATGAGTTAATACTTATTTGTGGCAAGAGATCCCGACTTATCCCTCCTGACCCGTAATCTGAAGATTCGAGGAGACACGGGTCATCCGGGGGACACAACATTGGTGGCAGCGGTGGGATCTGCCATAATAACTCTAAAATCAGTGCGTTTTCGAACCCTTCCATACGCATTCAAGAAGGAAGGCTTCACACAGCCACGCGGACCCGAGCTTGACGAGTTGGTCTACGCTCGCGACGTATCCCCAGCGTCGAAGTTCCCGACACGCAGTCGTCGTGGAATTCGCCTGGAAGGCGGAAACGTGATATAAACTATCGACATAGTCCGCGATAAATTAGAACCGCGATAAGAAATTTTCCGAAAAGTGAACGTTAAATTTTTATCCGGTTACACGGCACCGAATCAGAACAGTGTTTGCGGTGCGCGTGGTGTACCAGTGTCAAAATCCCGACACCGAAGCTGTCGAGGCATTTTACCTGGTTGTGCGGTGCAGTGATAGTGAATCAGCTGTGCCTGCACGATACTCGGGGTTAAATTCCGGAAGTGCACATCGCGAGAATTTACCCGGGTGCAGCGGCCACACCATTGTGACGCAATAGTGCAATCGGTGCAGAGTCGTGTGCGAAAGTCCAGTGCTCTACGCGACACGCAGTCGTCGTGGTACAGCCGGGTTCTCTTACCGCGCAGTAGTATCTGCCGTAGCGAGATAGCGAGCCGCCTGAGAGGCATACGTCGGAGGGTCAAGGACAAGGACGAACCGAACACCAAGGGGCTCAAGGAAACGCAGCGGAAGGAACCACAGCCGACCGTTTCAAGGATCAACAGAGATCATCGAGGAAACGCAGCGGAATGGATCAAGGCCGACCGTTTCATGGATCATCAGGGATCATCCACCTGTAAGTGGCAGTACCTAATCTTATCATATAAACCTATCAAAGCCAATTTACAATTTATTCCGATGTCCGCGAAGATTTAGTAAAAGAAAGATTTGTAATACAATATTTCGGATTGGTATTAACAGTGACAGAAAAGATAATCTGTTTACGCGACAATCGTTGCAATAATACGCGAGAGAGAAAAGCCCACGCAGCGTGGCACATGACAAACGCTTCGAAGAAAATTAAATTAAATTCAGCCAGAATTAATTCTCAACAAATAAAAACGCGGAATAATCAAATCAGGCGAGAGGTAGAAGATTAGGTAAACGCAAAATAAAAGTTTGATTAAAGGGAAAATTTAAATAAATAAAATATGAAAAACAACAGGCGAAATGACCCGCGACTCGCGCATTCCTTTGACTCGACCTTGCCCGGGCAAGCGGTAGGGGCAGCGGCCGGGCTAGATGCTGCAATTGGCGACATCACATTTCGCACAAATGAAGCGCTAAACACCCTGTCGCCGACGGGGCGCTTGCCCCACGCTCGCCAAACCGCGATGTCGGAAAGTTTCCGGCAGATGGGGGTAAATGAGAGGCGCGGTACGGATTTCCTGGAGACGAGTGACCCTGACCGAGAGACGCACCGTCGGGCGCGACGTCGTATCACGGACGAAATGATCGACGAAGAGATATCGCGCCTCCATGATGAGGTCTCGGGTCTTCCGCCAGTGAACACCACCGTACGGCCAGTCGCGCCCAATATCGGGGCAATACCGAAAACGCGAAGAATCGACGACGACGACGGTAGAGATTCGGGTCGAATGTTTCGCGACGCTGTGAACGTCGACACGCAACGACGCTCCCGCGACACGTCGAGATCAGCTCGACGCGACTTGGCTGAGACGCTTCAGGGCGTCAATGCCGAACCCTACGAATTAATTAGGGACCTCGAAGAACAGAATGCCGAATTAAGATACCGATTAGAACGAATAGAAGAAAAAATATCGGAAGGAAGGACGTCGAGACCGTGGAACCGCCGACAAACCGGATTCCCGGGCGAACGACGGACCGTGGAACTCGGGATGGCAATGAAACAGGTCCCGAAATTTTCCGGAGAAGGTCCTGACGAATTAGACCACTTTCTATGCGCTTGCCAAACTGCGCACGACCGAGTCCCGTACGAAGACCACGAAGTTTTCATAGAATTCGTCGTATCGGGGCATATTACCGGCAGGCCGTCGCAGGACCTAAAACATAAAAATATTAAAACCCTAGAAGAACTTAGGACAGAGCTGAAGATGCTATACGGAAAGCGTAAGTCACTGGCAGCTCTACAATTGGAATTCAACTCCCTGCAGCAGAATCAGGGCGAAAGCGTCGCGACGTACGCATCGAGGGTAGAACAGGTGACGGTCGACCGCATAGGAAAGTTGTGTGAAGGAATATCAACCCCTGGTGAGGCGCGGACGATCGAAACCATCACCCGACGAAGCGCACAGGCCAATTTCGAAAACGGATTACATGGCCAAGTGCAAACGATCGTGCGTGCTCGAAACTTTACGACGCTACACGAAGCCGTAGTCGGAGCCATCGAAATCAGCGAGATGTTGTTACCGAAAGGAAACGGAGGAGCGCGAGGCTCCAACCAACGCCGTAGTTACAACAACAATAACAACAACAACAACGGCAACCAACGCCGGAGCTACAATAACGGTAACAATAACAACGGCAATGGTAACAAAACCTGTTATCATTGCGGAAATGGAGACCACTACGCGAGAGATTGTCCAAAGCAATCCGGACGAAACAGCCTACCCGTCGCGGATCAGGACAAAACGCTCCACCAGGTGGACATAGTGTGTCATTACTGCCAGAAAAAAGGGCATCTGAGGAGAGATTGTCGAAAGCGAATGGCAGACGAGAAAAACGGAGGTCAACAGAGCAATCGTCAAAACGGTCAACAGTCGCAGGATAACAACAAGAAGAATTACCAGAACAACCAACAGAAGACGGGGCAAGACGACGTGTCGACAAAGCTAACGTTGGGCTCGCTATCTATCGATCTAGTATCGATAAGCGACCAAGAGTCGACGTCAGACGCCTCGGAAGAGGAGGAAACGCAAATCACGCAAGTCTCAATCCCGTCAGAGTTGTCGGGCAGCGACTTCGACATCGAGTCTCCGAGTTCGGCCAGCGGAATAATCACCCTGGAAGCCGACACCGGGGCTCAGTGCCGCGTCATCAGACGAGACTGTCTATTGCCTCCAACGACGATCGAAAAAGAAATTCCCGTCGGTGCCTGTGTAACGCCACCGAGAGGGAACAGCTGTGCAGTTAGCATAATAAACAACAGCGACCGAGCACACACAGTAGTAACGACCGATGCGTCAGATAAGGCCATCGGAGCGATATTATCTCAAGGGAAGGTCGGGGACGACCTTCCGAGATGTTACGCGCGCCGTACTCTGTCGAAGGCCGAGCTCACTTACACAACGTTGGTGGCAGTGCTCGCGATCGTGTGGGCAATAACTCAGTTCCGGCCTTACGTTTACGGTACACGTTTCAAGGTGGTAACGGACCACCAACCCTTAACTTGGCTATTCGGTGTAAAAGACCCCAGTTCTCGACTCATGCGTTGGAAAATTAAATTATCCGAGCACGAGTTCGATATAGAATATAAAGCGGGAAAGAAAAACACGAACGCCGACGCACTGAGTAGAATATGCGCGGTGACAAGAAGCCAAGAGAAGGAGAGGAAGGGGCACACTGCGCGAGAGAGAGAGAGAAACAACTCTCCCGGCATGGCCCCACGCTCAACCGATCCGCCGTACCCCATAGCAACCGAGAGCGGCGCGAGTGGGGACAGCGCGGACAGCCGTGCGAAAGGAACGGGCGAGAAGAGCGAGAAAGCAAGCCTCGCGCCGTGCGACAGCGAAACCAACGGTACAGCGAGTGAGGGATCCGGCGGCTCGAGCCGCCGGGCAGCGGTCAGCGGACGGCTACCCGTGACTGCGGAAGCGGAGAGCGGGGAGGACAGCGATACGGAGACGGAACACAGTAGAGACGAGGACA
Source organism: Sussaba pulchella (assembly GCA_963971145.1). NCBI lineage: Eukaryota > Metazoa > Arthropoda > Insecta > Hymenoptera > Ichneumonidae > Sussaba > Sussaba pulchella. The sequence continues at coordinate 6,869,068 of OZ020166.1, forward strand.
GCCGTATTAAAGACAAGCGCAGCATCCACAATAGCGTATCCTGTCCCAGCCCCGAAGAACGGAAAATTATAATTAGAGAATATCACGATGCTCCTTTAGGTGGACACCAAGGATTAAAAAGGACTCTATCTCGGATCCGAATCAAATACGAATGGCCCGGAATCCGAGAGGAGGTGGGGGACTATATTTCCCGCTGTTTAAAATGCCAAAAGAATAAGCTTAGGAGAAAGGAGCGAGCACCGATGATAATTACGGACACTCCTGAAAGATCCTTCGAAAAAACCGCGGTTGACATAGTCGGTCCCTTACCCGAAACATCTCGGGGAAATAAATACGTCCTGACGTTCCAGGACGCACTTACCAAGTATAGCGCAGCTATGGCTATACCAAACCAAGAAGCTAATACGATCGCTAAAGTTTTTACCGAGGAAATAGTATGCCGATACGGAACCCCCGAGACCGTCCTCTCAGACCAGGGCAAAAATTTCCTCAGTACTATTTTCAAAGAAGTGTGCAGGCTGTTACACATAAAGAAAATACAAACGACCGCATACCATCCCGAAAGCAATGGGGCACTCGAGCGGTCGCATCGCACACTCGCAGAGTATTTACGTCACTTCATCAACGAAGACCAGAGCGACTGGAACGAGTGGCTCCCATACGCAATGTTTACTTACAACACCACCCCACACACAGCGACCGGCTTATCACCGCACGAGCTGGTGTACGGCCGTGAGGCCGAGCTACCGACCGCGGTGAAACAAGAGCCGCGCAGCACGTACACGTACGATGACTATGCGAGCGAACTGCGCGAGAGGCTGAGAGCTGCATGGACTATAGCGAGAGAACGATTACGAAGCGGAAAAGAAAAAACGAAGCTCTCCTACGACAAAGGAGCGAAGCCAACGGAGCTCCGCGTCGGAGACCGCGTACTCCTAAACGACGAAACAATCCGACGCGGAAAGTCGGCAAAGTTAACACCGAAGTGGACGGGCCCTTATCAAATAATAGGACAGCCCACTCCGGTTACATTTGAAATACAAAAAGGAAGGAAAACATTAAAGGCGCATGCTAACCGGCTGAAGCTCGCAGTAGAGCATTAAAAAATAAATCTAAAAGGGAGGAAAACGGAACAAAAATTAAAACAAAGGGTGATAAAACGAAACCACATAAAATGTTATAAAATTAAACAAAATGCTACAAAACAAAATCGAATGAAATAAAATGAGCTTGAAAAGAACTTAAATGAACGTGAAAGAACCTAAACTAAATTACTAAAATCGGCCACGCTGCTGGGAGAAAGCGGCGGGCGATGAAGAAAAAAATTGAGAATGGAAAATAAATAAAAAGGAACAAAAAATAGTTTTCCACTTATTGGACCCGGCTCCACTGGATATTTCTATAGACATTTTTAATGAAACCTCGAAACATATCGAGACGAACGAGAAAACCCCTAGAACTCTCATCAAGAAAATGGCGTAGAGTCTCGCCGACAGCTAGGATAAGGTTACCTGACGAAAGCAGCTAACCGAAATTTTATACAGATGTCGAACAACGACCTTCCGAAACGCAAATTCGAAGAAAATCTGCACGTGTGTTCCGCAGCGTTGCCGGTGCAACCATTGACCGACTAAGCGCCGTGCGAAACACAACCATACGCGAAAATACGTCCCGATAGCGAAATCGGATGCGAGAAACGGGCCGCGAATTTAGAAGTAACAGTTAAAATAACCATGCTACAACCGGGTAGATGGCTACGCGTGGCGCCGAAAATCGAAATGACCGGGATAACGTGCGAAAACGTTATAACGAAACATGAAAATTTGATAGGGACCGGAATAATGGCTTTGATAGGAGTATGTAAGGTAACTGCCCGAGGTTTCAGCGTCGCGACAGGACGACGATACGTGCAAATGGTCAAGGAAGACTATTTGCCCTCGAGCAACCTCACCTTCTCGGACGAAGAAGGGGAAGTCACCCTCCCAAAGAAGGACGAGGAACCACCGATGCTACAGCCAGTCATCCGGAACCCCGCAAAGTTACGCGAACTCGGACAGCGAATCCGAGAAATTAAGAAAAAATTACGCGAAGAATTCCGTATTAAATTCCATAGTACCCTCGCGATAGGTACTACTGTCACGTTCACCATCGCAGCGATAGTACTGGTTAGCTACGCTGCATATACGCAAAAGAAACGCGACACCGCAGCCTTCAGCCGCGACTGTCGCTATCAACCTCGAGGCCATTGCCCCTCAAGAAGAGGAGCAACACAGAACTCGTCGCAAAGACGAAGTGCAAACTAACCGTGATACAGTACACCAGCTAGACCAATACTACCGCTGCGCAAAATTAAATAAACCGACACGCTCCAAAAAGTCGAAAATTCCATGGGCACATAAGAAATGTATTCGAAGTAAAAATTGTGTCCATTGTCAATATCCAAATTTTTACTTTTCAGGGGGGTGGGATGTTGTGCCCCGCAATTTTCAAGTATATTTTTGTCATTATAGATTTATATAAACAATAAATTCTCGAAACAATTATATGTTTCTCACGATAATTGTTTCTCACGATTGAACATCGCTGACTCTAAGTCAGGTGATAAAATTAGAAGAATAAAATAACACGACGCTAAGCAACGGAAATACTGATTTCCGTTACTACGATAGAACTCATTCCGAGAAACCGTACCATGGGAACGCTGAATAAGAACCACGAGACTGGCTGGGAACAGCCAGACAACACAAAACTGCAAAATCAGCTTTTCGACGACGAGCCTCGAAGAACCGAAAGCTCGCCATCGAAAAGTCAGTCTTGAACGAAAGATCAAGTCGAACGGTCCTCTGATCATCAGACTCCCGTGCCGCGATAGAATTTCCTCGTCGATACTTTGTAAAAAGCGCGAATAGAAATATCTAATAGAAACCCGCGGCGCGGCAAACGTGATACGTCGCACCGCGATAATAAAGTGTTAGTCCGAGTCATCGAGAATAACATCTGCTGTGTAAAAACCCAAAAACCATAATAAATCCAAAGCGTGTCTGTATTTTATGAGTTAATACTTATTTGTGGCAAGAGATCCCGACTTATCCCTCCTGACCCGTAATCTGAAGATTCAAAGAGACACGGGTCATCCGGGGGACACAACAAAACAATTTAGTTCAAAAACATAAATTTCACAGAATATGCGATATAATTATAACCAAAATGAGTTAGAAATAAATGCAAAAACATCGATGTACGGGGACACTGTAAAGGGAAATACATCAACGCTCGATCATCGTTGCGCGCCAAGCCAAGAACGCTTGTCGAAACGAGATATTCACGGCGGCGTCGAAAATCCTCCCGTCTGATACAATACATCCTAGCCAGCCTTCCTGTACATGCACACACACACACACACACCACTCCGAGCTATGCCCGTACGCGAGCTGTTCAATGCGGCCGACAATTTGCTTTCGGCTACCCAGTATACGCTAAACAAGCAAAAACGCCGGCGTCTTTTCCTCGTCGACCACGAGGCGTCGCCTCTGCACGACCAACGAATGAGAAGCAGCCGGAATGGCCGATATACGGCTCTGTACCAATCTCCCTACTTATCTCTGCGTGTGCGAGCGGGCGAGTGAGCGCGTATCGAGCGGGAGTCGCTGCCGCCATTGTAAAATCGTATCGAGCGACAGTCGTCGCCAGTCGTTATTTATTCGACATTAATTCGGCGTAGTCGTTTCAATCGAGGAGCGGCTATCGTCGTTTGTTAATCTGTTTAATATATATATATCTTCGTATCATCGCGACGCCATTGAGCGTGCGGGCCGAATCGCTTGTATTCGGTCCCTGTTTCTACGGTATCTACTTAAACAAATTCGCACGTGCCACAGTCGTGGCACATCCGCTCTTTTACTGCGAATACGAACTGTTCATTCCATACCCCTCTTCCCGAGTTACAGCGGTAGAACGCGTGGTCGGCACCGGAAGTGCCGCCATTACAGCGCCGGAGTTGTTGCCCGGAAGGACACGTGGACAAGGTGGGATAGTGCGAGGTAAACCGGGACCGCAGTGTTCGTGATTTACCATCGTATTTACCATAAGTTAAAGTCAAGATAGAAAATTTGGGAATAATCCGATTTTTATTCCAATCAACATAACATGCTATCTCAGTTCTCAATAATGGAAATATTCTTCTTTTAATATCAATAAATTCAAAAATATTAAAACTTTCCACGATGGTGCTTACAGGAAGTTCCTAGCGTTTTTCATCTCAAAGTTGTCGACGTTGAAAGACAAGTGATTTTTACGGGCACGTTTATAGCCTGATAATGTTCTCCGGCAGTGTATAAAATGAAGAATTACTGTTTTAATATTCTGTTTTGATTTAAATGTCATGATCAAAAGTTTTTTTTCAAAATATATGAAAAATTATTTGTTAGAGATTCGGAAATTCCATTACCCACCGCCAGACGGCGCGTCGGTGGCCCAAACGAGCCCGGCGATTGGCGCGCGATTCGCCAATCCCCGAGCTGCGAAACGCGCGAGAACGAGAGGGGCAGTATCTACGAGGCGTACAACAAGGCAACACGTGCCGAACGACGCCATTACGATGAGTATCTCCGAGACAATTAACGAGGCAAGACGTGCCGTACGACGCCATTTCAAGTAACCGCGACGTTAAAACGAGACAATACGTGACAAATAACGGACTACGAGCAACTGCGGAAGTAGTTCGAGGCAAACGTGCCTAGACGAGGTGTAAACGGGAATCGAGATACGTGGCCCACGTGGCCAACGACGCGATCGACTTACCGTTACTTATATACACGACCGTCCAAAAGTATGAAAACACTCGCTCCGATGTCGAGCCACACAAAAAGTTCTATCCTTCTCTAAAAAACGATGATATCCCAATTTTCCAAGCGGCGTTTCAAAGAAGACATATAAATCTTTATTGCCCGTTTTTAAAAAAAAATTTACGATTTTTTTTGAGCCCGGTACGCACTTTGAAAGTTGATCGTTTTTTGGCTTTTTTTGGGGAGTTGAAATTTTAGCGCACGACTTGTAGGAAATTTTTTTCACTTTTTTTCCAACGGAAACTTAAGGCGGACAGTAAAAGCTTCAATTTACTTTTTAAAAAAGTTTCATATGATTTTTTTTCGCATAACTGTTGAACTTTTTGCAAAAAATGACTATATTTATAAAATGTTGCCTAATTCTAGAACTGTTGAGTTTTCGTAAAATCACCGAGGGGGTAAAAAGATGCATACAATTATTGTGGATGCACCTAACTTTTTCAGAATTAATAGGAGAAAAAAAAATTGTTTTCAAGAGGCGACGCAATTTTTTTATATTTTCAAAAATCCGTTCTCTTACCTGTTCTACACGGTTTTTTCATCGAAAAACCCGCCCCTCGCTCGGATCACAGCTTTAACCAGTCGTGGCATCCGTTCGATCAATTTACCCATGTAACTCTGCTATATTACGACTCTACTTCAATCAAATCAAACTTTTTTTCGTGCCATTTTTCAACGAAATAAATAATAAAATATCCGCGAAAATCTATAAATTTTTCTCACGCATTCACGTTCGAAACGTTAGCACAACTGGATAACTCTATCGATACTGTTCTTTGTCGTCCTAAAATGTCATGATCGACGTGTCCAAGATCGACGTTCAAAACAAATGTAAACACAAACGATGTGTTTTCTATTTCTTGGCAAAACTCGCTGTCTCTCTCCACTCCTCATCGGTTTACATTTTTGCAGGACGACAAAGAACATTGTCGATAGAGTTATTCAGTTGTGCTAACGTTTCGAACGTGAATGCGTGAAAAAAATTTATCGACTTTTGCGAATATTTTATTATCTGTTTCGTTCAAAAATGGCACGAAAAAAAAAATCGATCTCGATAAGCGTGGAGCTGTAATTGCTTTGTGTAAACAGGGTATTTCGTACCGGATAATTGCACGAGAATTAAAAATTTCGTCCAAAGGAGTGCACACGACCATTGAAAGACACAAAGTGACCGGTAAAAACGTGAATCGTAATCGCTCGGGTCGGCCCCGGGAAAAAAACAAAAAGTGACGATCGACAGATTGTGATGACCAGCAAAAAAAATCGACGATTAACAGCGGCTGAAATCCAAGCTTCGTTCAATATATCGCACGAAAATCAAGTTTCCGTCACAACAGAGAGGCGTCGTTTGCTTAATGCTGGTTTAAAATTGCTGCGTCCTGCCAATAGAAAAAAAGGTTTCGGTGGGCCCTCGAACATCGAGGTTGGACGATTGAACAGTGGCGAAACGTTTTGTGGACGGACGAATGCAAATTTTTAATTTTTGGATCACGTCGAAGAACTTTTGTCCAAAGGAGTACCGAGGAGGAGGAGAGATAGACAGATAGAGAGATAGACAGATAGAGAGATAGAGAGATAGAGAGATAGAGAGATAGAAAGATAAAGAGATAAAGAGATCGAGAGTTAGAAAGATGAAGAGATAGAGAGATAGAGAGATAGAGAGATAGAGAGATAGAGAGATAGAGAGATAGAAAGATAGAGAGATGGAGAGATGGAGAGATAGAGAGACAGAGAGATAGAGAGATAGAGAGATAGAGAGATCGAAAGATAAAGAGATAGAGAGATAGAGAAATCGAAAGATAGAGAGATAGAGATATAGAGAGATAAAGAGATAGAAAGATAGAGAGATAGAAAGATAGAGGGATAGAAAGATAGAGAGATAGAGAGATAGAAAGATAGAGAGATAGAGAGATGGAGAGCTGGAGAGATAGAGAGATAGAAAGATAGAGAGATAGAGAGATAGAGAGATAGAAAAATAGAGAGATAGAGAGATACAGAGATAGAGGGTAGAATGATAGAGAGATAGAGAGATAGAGAGATAGAGAGATAGAGGAATGGAGAGATAGAGAGATAGAGAGGTAGAGAGATACAGAGATAGAGAGATAGAGAGATAGAGAGATAGAAAGATAGAGAAATAGAGAGATAGAGAGATAGAGCGATAGAGAGATAGAGAGATAGAGCGATAGAGAGATAGAGAGATAGAGAGATAAAGAGATAGAGAGATAGAGAGATAGAAAGATAGAAAGATAGAGAGAAAGAGAGATAGAGAGATGAAGAGATAGAGAAATAGAGAGATAGAGAGATAGAGAGATAGAGAGATAGAGAGGTAGAGAGATAAAGAGATAGAAAGATAGAGAGATAGAGAGATAGAGAGATAGAGAGATAGAGAGATCGAAAGATAGAGAGATAGAGAGATAGAGAAATCGAAAGATAGAGAGATAGAGAGATAGAGAGATAAAGAGATAGAAATATAGAAAGATAGAAAAATAGAGAGATAGAGAGATAGAGAGATAGAGAGATAGAGAGATAGAGAGATAGAAAGATAGAGAGATAGAGAGATGGAGAGCTAGAGAGATAGAGAGATAGAAAGATAGAGAGATAGAGAGATAGAGAGAAAGAGAGATAGAGAGATAGAGAGATAGAGAGATAGAGAGATAGAGAGATAGAGAGATAGAGAGATAGAGAGATAGAGAGATAGAGAGATAGAGAGATAGAGAGATAGAGAGATAGAGAGATAGAGAGATAGAGAGATAGAGAGATAGAGAGATAGAGAGATAGAGAGATAGAGAGATAGAGAGATAGAGAGATAGAGAGATAGAGAGATAGAGAGATAGAGAGATAGAGAGATAGAGAGATAGAGAGATAGAGAGATAGAGAGATAGAGAGATACAGAGATGGAAAGATAGGGAGATAGAGAGATAGAGAGATAGAGAGATAGAGAGATAGAGAGATAGAGAGATAGAGAGATAGAGAGATAGAGAGATAGAGAGATAGAGAGATAGAGAGATAGAGAGATAGAGAGATAGAGAGATAGAGAGATAGAGAGATAGAGAGATAGAGAGATAGAGAGATAGAGAGATAGAGAGATAGAGAGATAGAGAGATAGAGAGATAGAGAGATAGAGAGATAGAGAGATAGAGAGATAGAGAGATAGAGAGATAGAGAGATAGAGAGATAGAGAGATAGAGAGATAGAGAGATAGAGAGATAGAGAGATAGAAAAATAGAGAGATAGAGAGGTAGAGAGATACAGAGATACAGAGATACAGAGATAGAGAGATAGAGAGATAGAGAGATGGAGAGATAGAGAAATAGAGAGATAGAGCGATAGAGAGATAGAGAGATAGAGCGATAGAGAGATAGAGAGATAGAGAGATAGAGAGATAAAGAGATAGGAGAGATAGAGAGATAGAAAGATAGAGAGATAGAGAGATAGAGAGATAAAGAGATGGAGTCATAGAGAGATAGAGAGATAAAAAGATAGAGAGAGATAGAGAGATATAAAAATAGAGAGATAGAGAGATAGAGAGATAGAGAGATAGAGAGATAGACAGATAGAAAGATAGAGAGATAGAGAGATGGAGAGATAGAGCGATAGAGAGATAGAGAGATAGAGAGATAGAGAGATAGAGAGATAGAAAGATAGAGAGATAGAGAGATAGAGAGATAGAGAGATAAAGAGATAGAGAGATAAAGAGATAGAGAGATAGAGAGATAGAGAGATAGAGAGATAGAGAGATAGAAAGATAGAGAGATAGAGAGGTAGGGAGATAGAGAGATAGAGAGATAGGGTGATATAGAGATAGAGAGATAGAGAGATAGAGAGATACAGAGATAGAGAGATAGGAAGATATGGAGATAGAGAGATAGGGAGATAGAGAGATAGAGAGATAGGAAGATAGGGAGATAGAGAGATAGGGAGATAGGGAGATAGAGAGATAGAGAGATAGAGAGATAGAGAGATAGAGAGATAGAGAGATAGAGATATAGAGAGATAGAGAGATAGAGAGATAGAGAGATAGAGAGATAGAGAGACAGAGAGATAGAGAGATAGAGAAATAGAGAGATAGAGAGATAGAGAGATGGAAAGATAGAAAGATAGAGAGATAGAGAGATAGAGAGACATAAAGATAGAGAGATATAGAGATAGAAAGATAGAAAGATAGAGAGCTAGGGAGATAAAGAGATCGAGAGATAGGGAGATGAAAAGTTAGAGAGATGAAAAGATAGAGGGATGAAGAGATAGAAAGATAGAGAAATAATGAGATAAAGAGATCAAGAGATGGAGAAATAGCGGAATAAAGGGATAGAAGCATAGAAAGATACAGAGATAGTGAGATAGAGAAATAAAGAGATAGAGAGATAGCGAGATAGAGAGGAAGAGAGATAGGAAGATAGAGAGATAGAGAGATAGAGAGATAGAAAGATAAAGAGATAGAGAGATAGAGAGATAGAGAGATAGAGAGATAGAGAGATAGAGAGATAGAGAGATAGAGAGATAGAGAGATAGAGAGATAGAGAGATAGAGAGATAGAGAGATAGAGAGATAGAGAGATAGAGAGATAGAGAGATAGAGAGATAGAGAGATAGAGAGATAGAGAGATAGAGAGATAGAGAGATAGAGAGATAGAGAGATAGAGAGACAGAGAGATAGAGAGGTAGATAGATAGAGAGATAGAGAGATAGAGAGATAGAGAGATAGAGAGATAGAGACATAGGGAGATAAAGAGATAGAGAGATAGAGAGATATAGAGATAGAGAGATAGAGAGATAGAGAGATAGAGAGAAAGAGAGATAGAGAGCTAGAGAGATAGAGAGATAGACAGTTAGAGAGATAGAGAGATAGAGAGATAGAGAGATAGAGAGATAGAGGAATAGAGAGATAGAGAGATAGAGAGATAAAGAGATAGAAAGATAAAGCGATGCTAGAGACATAGAGAGATAAAGAGATCGAGAAATAGAGAGATAGAGAGATAGAGGGATAGAGAGATAGAGAGATAGAGAGATAGAGAGATAGAGAGATAGAGAGATAGAGAGATAGAGAGATAGAGAGATAGAGAGATAGAGAGATAGAAAGATAGAGAGATAGAGAGATAGAGAGATAAAGAGATAGAGAGATAAAGAGATAGAGAGATAGAGAGATAGAGAGATAGAGAGATAGAGAGATAGACAGATAGACAGATAGACAGATAGACAGATAGAGAGATAGAGAGATAGAGAGATAGAGAGATAGAGAGATAGAGACATAGAGAAATAGGGAGATAGAGAGATAGAAGGATAGAGAGATAGAGAGATAGAGAGATAGAGAGATGGAGAGATAGAGAGATAGAGAGATAGAGAGATAGAGAGATAGAGAGATAGAGAGATAGAGAGATAGAGAGATAGAGAGATAGAGAGATAGAGAGATAGAGAGATAGAGAGATAGAGAGATAGAGAGTTAGAGAGATAGAGAGATAGAGAGATAGAGAGATAGAGAGATAGAGAAATAGAGAGATAGAGAGATAGAGAGATAGAGAGATAGAAAGATAGCGAGATAGAGAGATAGAGAGATAGAGAGATCGAGAGATAGAGAGATTAAGAAATAGAGAGATAGAGAGATGGAGAGATAGAGAGATAGAGAGATAGAGAGATAGAGAGATAGAGAGATAGAGAGATAGAGAGATAGAGAGATAGAGAGATAGAGAGATAGAGAGATAGAGAGATAGAGAGATAGAGAGAAAGAGAGATAGAGAGATAGAAAGATAGAGAGATAGAGAGATGAAGAGATATAGAGATAGAGAGATAGAGAGATAGGGAGATAGAGAGATAGAGAGATAGAAAGATAGAGAGATAAAGAGATAAAGAGATAGATAGCTAGAGAGATATAGAGATATAAAGATATAGAGATAAAAAGATAAAAAGATAGAAAGATAGAGAGATAGAGAGATAGAGAGATAGAAAGATAGAGAGATAGAGAGATAGAGAGATAGAAAGATAGAGAGATAGAGAAATAGAGAGATAGAGAGATAGAGAGATAGAGAGATAGAGAGATAAAGAGATAGAGAGATAGAGAGATAGAGAGATAGAGAGATAGAGAAATAGAGAGATAGAGAGATAGAGAGATAGAAAGATAGAGACATAGAGAGATAAAGAGATGTACAGATAGAGAGATAGAGAGATAGAGAAATAGAGAGATAGAGCGATAGAAAGATAGAGAAATAGGGAGATAAAGAGATAGAGAGATAGAGAGATAGAAAGATAGAGAGATAGAGAGATAGAGAGATAGAGAGATAGAGAGATAGAGAGATAGAGAGATAGAGAGGTAGAGAGATAGAGAGATGGAGAGTTGGAGAGATGGTAAGATAGAGAGATAGAGAGGTAGAGAGATAGACAGATAAAGAGATAGAGAGATTGAGAGACACACAGATAGAGAGATAGAGAGATAGAGAGATAGTTAGATGGGGAGATAGAGAGATAGAGAGATAGAGAGATAGAGAGATAGAGAGATAAAGAGATAGAGAGATAGAGAGATAGAGAGATAGAAAGATAGAGAGATAGAGAAATAGTGAAATAAAGAGATAGAGAGATAGAGAGATAGAGAGATAGAAAGATAGAGAGATAAAGAGATAGAAAGATAGAGAGATAGAGAGATAGAGAGATAGAGAGATAGAGAGATAGAGAGATAGAGAGATAGAAAGATAGAAAGATAGAGAGATAGAGAGATAAAGAGATAGAGAGATAGAGAGATAGAGAGATAGAGAGCAAAAGAGATAGAGAGATAGAGAGATAGTTAGATAGGGAGATAGAGAGATAGAGAGATAGAGAGATAGAGAGATAGAGAGATAGAGAGATAGAGAGATAGAGAGATAGAGGAATGGAGAGATAGAGAGATAGAGAGGTAGAGAGATACAGAGATACAGAGATAGAGAGATAGAGAGATAGAGAGATAGAAAGATAGAGAAATAGAGAGATAGAGAGATAGAGCGATAGAGAGATAGAGAGATAGAGCGATAGAGAGATAGAGAGATAGAGAGATAAAGAGATAGAGAGATAGAGAGATAGAAAGATAGAAAGATAGAGAGAAAGAGAGATAGAGAGATAAAGAGATAGAGAAATAGAGAGATAGAGAGATAGAGAGATAGAGAGATAGAGAGGTAGAGAGATAGAGAGATAGAAAGATAGAGAGATAGAGAGATAGAGAGATAGAGAGATAGAGAGATCGAAAGATAGAGAGATAGAGAGATAGAGAAATCGAAAGATAGAGAGATAGAGAGATAGAGAGATAAAGAGATAGAAATATAGAAAGATAGAAAAATAGAGAGATAGAGAGATAGAGAGATAGAGAGATAGAGAGATAGAAAGATAGAGAGATAGAGAGATGGAGAGCTAGAGAGATAGAGAGATAGAAAGATAGAGAGATAGAGAGATACAGAGATGGAAAGATAGGGAGATAGAGAGATAGAGAGATAGAGAGATAGAGAGATAGAGAGATAGAGAGATAGAGAGATAGAGAGATAGAGAGATAGAGAGATAGAGAGATAGAGAGATAGAGAGATAGAGAGATAGAGAGATAGAGAGATAGAGAGATAGAGAGATAGAGAGATAGAGAGATAGAGAGATAGAGAGATAGAGAGATAGAGAGATAGAGAGATAGAGAGATAGAGAGATAGAGAGATAGAGAGATAGAGAGATAGAGAGATAGAGAGATAGAGAGATAGAGAGATAGAGAGATAGAGAGATAGAGAGATAGAGAGATAGAGAGATAGAGAGATAGAGAGATAGAAAAATAGAGAGATAGAGAGGTAGAGAGATACAGAGATACAGAGATACAGAGATAGAGAGATAGAGAGATAGAGAGATGGAGAGATAGAGAAATAGAGAGATAGAGCGATAGAGAGATAGAGAGATAGAGCGATAGAGAGATAGAGAGATAGAGAGATAGAGAGATAAAGAGATAGGAGAGATAGAGAGATAGAAAGATAGAGAGATAGAGAGATAGAGAGATAAAGAGATGGAGTCATAGAGAGATAGAGAGATAAAAAGATAGAGAGAGATAGAGAGATATAAAAATAGAGAGATAGAGAGATAGAGAGATAGAGAGATAGAGAGATAGACAGATAGAAAGATAGAGAGATAGAGAGATGGAGAGATAGAGCGATAGAGAGATAGAGAGATAGAGAGATAGAGAGATAGAGAGATAGAAAGATAGAGAGATAGAGAGATAGAGAGATAGAGAGATAGAGAGATAAAGAGATAGAGAGATAAAGAGATAGAGAGATAGAGAGATAGAGAGATAGAGAGATAGAGAGATAGAAAGATAGAGAGATAGAGAGGTAGGGAGATAGAGAGATAGAGAGATAGGGTGATATAGAGATAGAGAGATAGAGAGATAGAGAGATACAGAGATAGAGAGATAGGAAGATATGGAGATAGAGAGATAGGGAGATAGAGAGATAGAGAGATAGGAAGATAGGGAGATAGAGAGATAGGGAGATAGGGAGATAGAGAGATAGAGAGATAGAGAGATAGAGAGATAGAGAGATAGAGAGATAGAGATATAGAGAGATAGAGAGATAGAGAGATAGAGAGATAGAGAGATAGAGAGACAGAGAGATAGAGAGATAGAGAAATAGAGAGATAGAGAGATAGAGAGATGGAAAGATAGAAAGATAGAGAGATAGAGAGATAGAGAGACATAAAGATAGAGAGATATAGAGATAGAAAGATAGAAAGATAGAGAGCTAGGGAGATAAAGAGATCGAGAGATAGGGAGATGAAAAGTTAGAGAGATGAAAAGATAGAGGGATGAAGAGATAGAAAGATAGAGAAATAATGAGATAAAGAGATCAAGAGATGGAGAAATAGCGGAATAAAGGGATAGAAGCATAGAAAGATACAGAGATAGTGAGATAGAGAAATAAAGAGATAGAGAGATAGCGAGATAGAGAGGAAGAGAGATAGGAAGATAGAGAGATAGAGAGATAGAGAGATAGAAAGATAAAGAGATAGAGAGATAGAGAGATAGAGAGATAGAGAGATAGAGAGATAGAGAGATAGAGAGATAGAGAGATAGAGAGATAGAGAGATAGAGAGATAGAGAGATAGAGAGATAGAGAGATAGAGAGATAGAGAGATAGAGATATAGAGAGATAGAGAGATAGAGAGATAGAGAGATAGAGAGATAGAGAGATAGAGAGACAGAGAGATAGAGAGGTAGATAGATAGAGAGATAGAGAGATAGAGAGATAGAGAGATAGAGAGATAGAGACATAGGGAGATAAAGAGATAGAGAGATAGAGAGATATAGAGATAGAGAGATAGAGAGATAGAGAGATAGAGAGAAAGAGAGATAGAGAGCTAGAGAGATAGAGAGATAGACAGTTAGAGAGATAGAGAGATAGAGAGATAGAGAGATAGAGAGATAGAGGAATAGAGAGATAGAGAGATAGAGAGATAAAGAGATAGAAAGATAAAGCGATGCTAGAGACATAGAGAGATAAAGAGATCGAGAAATAGAGAGATAGAGAGATAGAGGGATAGAGAGATAGAGAGATAGAGAGATAGAGAGATAGAGAGATAGAGAGATAGAGAGATAGAGAGATAGAGAGATAGAGAGATAGAGAGATAGAGAGATAGAAAGATAGAGAGATAGAGAGATAGAGAGATAAAGAGATAGAGAGATAAAGAGATAGAGAGATAGAGAGATAGAGAGATAGAGAGATAGAGAGATAGACAGATAGACAGATAGACAGATAGACAGATAGAGAGATAGAGAGATAGAGAGATAGAGAGATAGAGAGATAGAGACATAGAGAAATAGGGAGATAGAGAGATAGAAGGATAGAGAGATAGAGAGATAGAGAGATAGAGAGATAGAGAGATGGAGAGATAGAGAGATAGAGAGATAGAGAGATAGAGAGATAGAGAGATAGAGAGATAGAGAGATAGAGAGATAGAGAGATAGAGAGATAGAGAGATAGAGAGATAGAGAGATAGAGAGTTAGAGAGATAGAGAGATAGAGAGATAGAGAGATAGAGAGATAGAGAAATAGAGAGATAGAGAGATAGAGAGATAGAGAGATAGAAAGATAGCGAGATAGAGAGATAGAGAGATAGAGAGATCGAGAGATAGAGAGATTAAGAAATAGAGAGATAGAGAGATGGAGAGATAGAGAGATAGAGAGATAGAGAGATAGAGAGATAGAGAGACAGAGAGATAGAGAGATAGAGAGATAGAGAGATAGAGAGATAGAGAGATAGAGAGATAGAGAGAAAGAGAGATAGAGAGATAGAAAGATAGAGAGATAGAGAGATGAAGAGATATAGAGATAGAGAGATAGAGAGATAGGGAGATAGAGAGATAGAGAGATAGAAAGATAGAGAGATAAAGAGATAAAGAGATAGATAGCTAGAGAGATATAGAGATATAAAGATATAGAGATAAAAAGATAAAAAGATAGAAAGATAGAGAGATAGAGAGATAGAGAGATAGAAAGATAGAGAGATAGAGAGATAGAGAGATAGAAAGATAGAGAGATAGAGAAATAGAGAGATAGAGAGATAGAGAGATAGAGAGATAGAGAGATAAAGAGATAGAGAGATAGAGAGATAGAGAGATAGAGAAATAGAGAGATAGAGAGATAGAGAGATAGAAAGATAGAGACATAGAGAGATAAAGAGATGTACAGATAGAGAGATAGAGAGATAGAGAAATAGAGAGATAGAGCGATAGAAAGATAGAGAAATAGGGAGATAAAGAGATAGAGAGATAGAGAGATAGAAAGATAGAGAGATAGAGAGATAGAGAGATAGAGAGATAGAGAGATAGAGAGATAGAGAGATAGAGAGGTAGAGAGATAGAGAGATGGAGAGTTGGAGAGATGGTAAGATAGAGAGATAGAGAGGTAGAGAGATAGACAGATAAAGAGATAGAGATATTGAGAGACACACAGATAGAGAGATAGAGAGATAGAGAGATAGTTAGATGGGGAGATAGAGAGATAGAGAGATAGAGAGATAGAGAGATAGAGAGATAAAGAGATAGAGAGATAGAGAGATAGAGAGATAGAAAGATAGAGAGATAGAGAAATAGTGAAATAAAGAGATAGAGAGATAGAGAGATAGAGAGATAGAAAGATAGAGAGATAAAGAGATAGAAAGATAGAGAGATAGAGAGATAGAGAGATAGAGAGATAGAGAGATAGAGAGATAGAGAGATAGAAAGATAGAAAGATAGAGAGATAGAGAGATAAAGAGATAGAGAGATAGAGAGATAGAGAGATAGAGAGCAAAAGAGATAGAGAGATAGAGAGATAGTTAGATAGGGAGATAGAGAGATAGAGAGATAGAGAGATAGAGAGATAGAGAGATAGAGAGATAGAGAGATAGAGGAATGGAGAGATAGAGAGATAGAGAGGTAGAGAGATACAGAGATACAGAGATAGAGAGATAGAGAGATAGAGAGATAGAAAGATAGAGAAATAGAGAGATAGAGAGATAGAGCGATAGAGAGATAGAGAGATAGAGCGATAGAGAGATAGAGAGATAGAGAGATAAAGAGATAGAGAGATAGAGAGATAGAAAGATAGAAAGATAGAGAGAAAGAGAGATAGAGAGATAAAGAGATAGAGAAATAGAGAGATAGAGAGATAGAGAGATAGAGAGATAGAGAGGTAGAGAGATAGAGAGATAGAAAGATAGAGAGATAGAGAGATAGAGAGATAGAGAGATAGAGAGATCGAAAGATAGAGAGATAGAGAGATAGAGAAATCGAAAGATAGAGAGATAGAGAGATAGAGAGATAAAGAGATAGAAATATAGAAAGATAGAAAAATAGAGAGATAGAGAGATAGAGAGATAGAGAGATAGAGAGATAGAAAGATAGAGAGATAGAGAGATGGAGAGCTAGAGAGATAGAGAGATAGAAAGATAGAGAGATAGAGAGATAGAGAGAAAGAGAGATAGAGAGATAGAGAGATAGAGAGATAGAGAGATAGAGAGATAGAGAGATAGAGAGATAGAGAGATAGAGAGATAGAGAGATAGAGAGATAGAGAGATAGAGAGATAGAGAGAGATAGAGAGATAGAGAGATAGAGAGATAGAGAGATAGAGAGATAGAGAGATAGAGAGATAGAGAGATAGAGAGATAGAGAGATAGAGAGATAGAGAGATAGAGAGATAGAGAGATAGAGAGATAGAGAGATAGAGAGATAGAGAGATAGAGAGATAGAGAGATAGAGAGATAGAGAGATAGAGAGATAGAGAGATAGAGAGATAGAGAGATAGAGAGATAGAGAGATAGAGAGATAGAGAGATAGAGAGATAGAGAGATAGAGAGATAGAGAGATAGAGAGATAGAGAGATACAGAGATGGAAAGATAGGGAGATAGAGAGATAGAGAGATAGAGAGATAGAGAGATAGAGAGATAGAGAGATAGAGAGATAGAGAGATAGAGAGATAGAGAGATAGAGAGATAGAGAGATAGAGAGTTAGAGAGATAGAGAGATAGAGAGATAGAGAGATAGAGAGATAGAGAAATAGAGAGATAGAGAGATAGAGAGATAGAGAGATAGAGAGATAGAAAGATAGCGAGATAGAGAGATAGAGAGATAGAGAGATCGAGAGATAGAGAGATTAAGAAATAGAGAGATAGAGAGATGGAGAGATAGAGAGATAGAGAGATAGAGAGATAGAGAGATAGAGAGATAGAGAGATAGAGAGATAGAGAGATAGAGAGATAGAGAGATAGAGAGATAGAGAGATAGAGAGATAGAGAGATAGAGAGAAAGAGAGATAGAGAGATAGAAAGATAGAGAGATAGAGAGATGAAGAGATATAGAGATAGAGAGATAGAGAGATAGGGAGATAGAGAGATAGAGAGATAGAAAGATAGAGAGATAAAGAGATAAAGAGATAGATAGCTAGAGAGATATAGAGATATAAAGATATAGAGATAAAAAGATAAAAAGATAGAAAGATAGAGAGATAGAGAGATAGAGAGATAGAAAGATAGAGAGATAGAGAGATAGAGAGATAGAAAGATAGAGAGATAGAGAAATAGAGAGATAGAGAGATAGAGAGATAGAGAGATAGAGAGATAAAGAGATAGAGAGATAGAGAGATAGAGAGATAGAGAAATAGAGAGATAGAGAGATAGAGAGATAGAAAGATAGAGACATAGAGAGATAAAGAGATGTACAGATAGAGAGATAGAGAGATAGAGAAATAGAGAGATAGAGCGATAGAAAGATAGAGAAATAGGGAGATAAAGAGATAGAGAGATAGAGAGATAGAAAGATAGAGAGATAGAGAGATAGAGAGATAGAGAGATAGAGAGATAGAGAGATAGAGAGATAGAGAGGTAGAGAGATAGAGAGATGGAGAGTTGGAGAGATGGTAAGATAGAGAGATAGAGAGGTAGAGAGATAGACAGATAAAGAGATAGAGAGATTGAGAGACACACAGATAGAGAGATAGAGAGATAGAGAGATAGTTAGATGGGGAGATAGAGAGATAGAGAGATAGAGAGATAGAGAGATAGAGAGATAAAGAGATAGAGAGATAGAGAGATAGAGAGATAGAAAGATAGAGAGATAGAGAAATAGTGAAATAAAGAGATAGAGAGATAGAGAGATAGAGAGATAGAAAGATAGAGAGATAAAGAGATAGAAAGATAGAGAGATAGAGAGATAGAGAGATAGAGAGATAGAGAGATAGAGAGATAGAGAGATAGAAAGATAGAAAGATAGAGAGATAGAGAGATAAAGAGATAGAGAGATAGAGAGATAGAGAGATAGAGAGCAAAAGAGATAGAGAGATAGAGAGATAGTTAGATAGGGAGATAGAGAGATAGAGAGATAGAGAGATAGAGAGATAGAGAGATAGAGAGATAGAGGAATGGAGAGATAGAGAGATAGAGAGGTAGAGAGATACAGAGATACAGAGATAGAGAGATAGAGAGATAGAGAGATAGAAAGATAGAGAAATAGAGAGATAGAGAGATAGAGCGATAGAGAGATAGAGAGATAGAGCGATAGAGAGATAGAGAGATAGAGAGATAAAGAGATAGAGAGATAGAGAGATAGAAAGATAGAAAGATAGAGAGAAAGAGAGATAGAGAGATAAAGAGATAGAGAAATAGAGAGATAGAGAGATAGAGAGATAGAGAGATAGAGAGGTAGAGAGATAGAGAGATAGAAAGATAGAGAGATAGAGAGATAGAGAGATAGAGAGATAGAGAGATCGAAAGATAGAGAGATAGAGAGATAGAGAAATCGAAAGATAGAGAGATAGAGAGATAGAGAGATAAAGAGATAGAAATATAGAAAGATAGAAAAATAGAGAGATAGAGAGATAGAGAGATAGAGAGATAGAGAGATAGAAAGATAGAGAGATAGAGAGATGGAGAGCTAGAGAGATAGAGAGATAGAAAGATAGAGAGATAGAGAGATAGAGAGAAAGAGAGATAGAGAGATAGAGAGATAGAGAGATAGAGAGATAGAGAGATAGAGAGATAGAGAGATAGAGAGATAGAGAGATAGAGAGATAGAGAGATAGAGAGATAGAGAGATAGAGAGATAGAGAGATAGAGAGATAGAGAGATAGAGAGATAGAGAGATAGAGAGATAGAGAGATAGAGAGATAGAGAGATAGAGAGATAGAGAGATAGAGAGATAGAGAGATAGAGAGATAGAGAGATAGAGAGATAGAGAGATAGAGAGATAGAGAGATAGAGAGATAGAGAGATAGAGAGATAGAGAGATAGAGAGATAGAGAGATAGAGAGATAGAGAGATAGAGAGATAGAGAGATAGAGAGATAGAGAGATAGAGAGATAGAGAGATAGAGAGATAGAGAGATAGAGAGATACAGAGATGGAAAGATAGGGAGATAGAGAGATAGAGAGATAGAGAGATAGACAGATAGAGAGATAGAGAGATAGAGAGATAGAGAGATAGAGAGATAGAGAGATAGAGAGATAGAGAGATAGAGAGATAGAGAGATAGAGAGATAGAGAGATAGAGAGATAGAGAGATAGAGAGATAGAGAGATAGAGAGATAGAGAGATACAGAGATGGAAAGATAGGGAGATAGAGAGATAGAGAGATAGAGAGATAGACAGATAGAGAGATAGAGAGATAGAGAGATAGAGAGATAGAGAGATAGAGAGATAGAGAGATAGAGAGATAGAGAGATAGAGAGATAGAGAGATAGAGAGATAGAGAGATAGAGAGATAGAGAGATAGAGAGATAGAGAGATAGAGAGATAGAGAGATAGAGAGATAGAGAGATAGAGAGATAGAGAGATAGAGAGATAGAGAGATAGAGAGATAGAGAGATAGAGAGATAGAGAGATAGAGAGATAGAGAGATAGAGAGATAGAGAGATAGAAAAATAGAGAGATAGAGAGATAAAGAGATAAAGAGATAGATAGCTAGAGAGATATAGAGATATAAAGATATAGAGATAAAAAGATAAAAAGATAGAAAGATAGAGAGATAGAGAGATAGAGAGATAGAAAGATAGAGAGATAGAGAGATAGAGAGATAGAAAGATAGAGAGATAGAGAAATAGAGAGATAGAGAGATAGAGAGATAGAGAGATAGAGAGATAAAGAGATAGAGAGATAGAGAGATAGAGAGATAGAGAAATAGAGAGATAGAGAGATAGAGAGATAGAAAGATAGAGACATAGAGAGATAAAGAGATGTACAGATAGAGAGATAGAGAGATAGAGAAATAGAGAGATAGAGCGATAGAAAGATAGAGAAATAGGGAGATAAAGAGATAGAGAGATAGAGAGATAGAAAGATAGAGAGATAGAGAGATAGAGAGATAGAGAGATAGAGAGATAGAGAGATAGAGAGGTAGAGAGATAGAGAGATGGAGAGTTGGAGAGATGGTAAGATAGAGAGATAGAGAGGTAGAGAGATAGACAGATAAAGAGATAGAGAGATTGAGAGACACACAGATAGAGAGATAGAGAGATAGAGAGATAGTTAGATGGGGAGATAGAGAGATAGAGAGATAGAGAGATAGAGAGATAGAGAGATAAAGAGATAGAGAGATAGAGAGATAGAGAGATAGAAAGATAGAGAGATAGAGAAATAGTGAAATAAAGAGATAGAGAGATAGAGAGATAGAGAGATAGAAAGATAGAGAGATAAAGAGATAGAAAGATAGAGAGATAGAGAGATAGAGAGATAGAGAGATAGAGAGATAGAGAGATAGAGAGATAGAAAGATAGAAAGATAGAGAGATAGAGAGATAAAGAGATAGAGAGATAGAGAGATAGAGAGATAGAGAGCAAAAGAGATAGAGAGATAGAGAGATAGTTAGATAGGGAGATAGAGAGATAGAGAGATAGAGAGATAGAGAGATAGAGAGATAGAGAGATAGAGGAATGGAGAGATAGAGAGATAGAGAGGTAGAGAGATACAGAGATACAGAGATAGAGAGATAGAGAGATAGAGAGATAGAAAGATAGAGAAATAGAGAGATAGAGAGATAGAGCGATAGAGAGATAGAGAGATAGAGCGATAGAGAGATAGAGAGATAGAGAGATAAAGAGATAGAGAGATAGAGAGATAGAAAGATAGAAAGATAGAGAGAAAGAGAGATAGAGAGATAAAGAGATAGAGAAATAGAGAGATAGAGAGATAGAGAGATAGAGAGATAGAGAGGTAGAGAGATAGAGAGATAGAAAGATAGAGAGATAGAGAGATAGAGAGATAGAGAGATAGAGAGATCGAAAGATAGAGAGATAGAGAGATAGAGAAATCGAAAGATAGAGAGATAGAGAGATAGAGAGATAAAGAGATAGAAATATAGAAAGATAGAAAAATAGAGAGATAGAGAGATAGAGAGATAGAGAGATAGAGAGATAGAAAGATAGAGAGATAGAGAGATGGAGAGCTAGAGAGATAGAGAGATAGAAAGATAGAGAGATAGAGAGATAGAGAGAAAGAGAGATAGAGAGATAGAGAGATAGAGAGATAGAGAGATAGAGAGATAGAGAGATAGAGAGATAGAGAGATAGAGAGATAGAGAGATAGAGAGATAGAGAGATAGAGAGATAGAGAGATAGAGAGATAGAGAGATAGAGAGATAGAGAGATAGAGAGATAGAGAGATAGAGAGATAGAGAGATAGAGAGATAGAGAGATAGAGAGATAGAGAGATAGAGAGATAGAGAGATAGAGAGATAAAGAGATAGAGAGATAGAGAGATAGAGAGATAGAGAGATAGAGAGATAGAGAGATAGAGAGATAGAGAGATAGAGAGATAGAGAGATAGAGAGATAGAGAGATAGAGAGATAGAGAGATAGAGAGATAGAGAGATAGAGAGATACAGAGATGAAAAGATAGGGAGATAGAGAGATAGAGAGATAGAGAGATAGACAGATAGAGAGATAGAGAGATAGAGAGATAGAGAGATAGAGAGATAGAGAGATAGAGAGATAGAGAGATAGAGAGATAGAGAGATAGAGAGATAGAGAGATAGAGAGATAGAGAGATAGAGAGATAGAGAGATAGAGAGATAGAGAGATAGAGAGATAGAGAGATAGAGAGATAGAGAGATAGAGAGATAGAGAGATAGAGAGATAGAGAGATAGAGAGATAGAGAGATAGAGAGATAGAGAGATAGAGAGATAGAGAGATAGAGAGATAGAGAGATAGAGAGATAGAGAGATAGAGAGATAGAGAGATAGAGAGATAGAGAGATAGAGAGATAGAAAAATAGAGAGATAGAGAGGTAGAGAGATACAGAGATACAGAGATACAGAGATAGAGAGATAGAGAGATAGAGAGATAGAGAAATAGAGAGATAGAGCGATAGAGAAATAGAGAGATAGAGCGATAGAGAGATAGAGAGATAGAGAGATAAAGAGATAGGAGAGATAGAGAGATAGAAAGATAGAGAGATAGAGAGATAGAGAGATAGAGAGATAAAGAGATGGAGACATAGAGAGATAGAGAGATAAAAGATAGAGAGAGATAGAGAGATATAAAAATAGAGAGATAGAGAGATAGAGAGATAGAGAGATAGAGAGATAGACAGATAGAAAGATAGAGAGATAGAGAGATGGAGAGATAGAGCGATAGAGAGATAGAGAGATAGAGAGATAGAGAGATAGAGAGATAGAGAGATAGAGAGATAGGAAGATAGGGAGATAGAGAGATAGGGAGATAGGGAGAAAGAGAGATAGAGAGATAGAGAGATAGAGAGATAGAGAGATAGAGAGATAGAGAGATAGAGAGATAGAGATATAGAGAGATAGAGAGATAGAGAGATAGAGAGATAGAGAGATAGAGAGACAGAGAGATAGAGAGATAGAGAAATAGAGAGATAGAGAGATAGAGAGATGGAAAGATAGAAAGATAGAGAGATAGAGAGATAGAGAGATAGAGAGATAGAGACATAGAGAGATAAAGAGATAGAGAGATAGATAGATATAGAGATAGAGAGATAGAGAGATAGAGAGATAGAGAGATAGAGAGAAAGAGAGATAGAGAGCTAGAGAGATAGAGAGATAGACAGTTAGAGAGATAGAGAGATAGAGAGATAGAGAGATAGAGAGATAGAGGGATAGAGAGATAGAGAGATAGAGAGATAAAGAGATAGAAAGATAAAGCGATGCTAGAGACATAGAGAGATAAAGAGATCGAGAAATAGAGAGATAGAGAGATAGAGGGATAGAGAGATAGAGAGATAGAGAGATAGAGAGATAGAGAGATAGAGAGATAGAGAGATAGAGAGATAGAGAGATAGAGAGATAGAGAGATAGAGAGATAGAAAGATAGAGAGATAGAGAGATAGAGAGATAAAGAGATAGAGAGATAAAGAGATAGAGAGATAGAGAGATAGCGAGATAGAGAGATAGACAGATAGACAGATAGAAAGATAGAGAGATAGAGAAATAGTGAAATAAAGAGATAGAGAGATAGAGAGATAGAGAGATAGAAAGATAGAGAGATAAAGAGATAGAAAGATAGAGAGATAGAGAGATAGAGAGATAGAGAGATAGAGAGATAGAGAGATGGAGAGATAGAGAGATAGAGAGATAGAGAGATAGAGAGATAGAGAGATAGAGAGATAGAGAGATAGAGAGATAGAGAGATAGAGAGATAGAGAGATAGAGAGATAGAGAGATAGAGAGATAGAGAGATAGAGAGATAGAGAGTTAGAGAGATAGAGAGGCAGAGAGATAGAGAGATAGAGAGATAGAGAAATAGAGAGATAGAGAGATAGAGAGATAGAGAGATAGAGAGATAGAGAGATAGAGAGATAGAGAGATAGAGAGATAGAGAGATAGAGAGATTAAGAAATAGAGAGATAGAGAGATAGAAAGATAGAGAGATAGAGAGATAGAGAGATAGAGAGATAGAGAGATAGAGAGATAGAGAGATAGAGAGATAGAGAGATAGAGAGATAGAGAGATAGAGAGATAGAGAGATAGAGAGATAGAGAGAAAGAGAGATAGAGAGATAGAAAGATAGAGAGATAGAGAGATGAAGAGATATAGAGATAGAGAGATAGAGAGATAGGGAGATAGAGAGATAGAGAGATAGAAAGATAGAGAGATAAAAAGATGAAGAGATAGATAGCTAGAGAGATATAGAGATATAAAGATATAGAGATAAAAAGATAAAAAGATAGAAAGATAGAGAGATAGAGAGATAGAGAGATAGAAAGATAGAGAGATAGAGAGATAGAGAGATAGAAAGATAGAGAGATAGAGAAATAGAGAGATAGAGAGATAGAGAGATAGAGAGATAGAGAGATAGAGAGATAGAGAGATAGAGAGATAGAGAGATAGAGAGATAGAGAAATAGAGAGATAGAGAGATAGAGATATAGAAAGATAGAGACATAGAGAGATAAAGAGATGTACAGATAGAGAGATAGAGAGATAGAGAAATAGAGAGATAGAGCGATAGAAAGATAGAGAGATAGGGAGATAAAGAGATAGAGAGATAGAGAGATAGAGAGATAGAAAGATAGAGAGATAGAGAGATAGAGAGATAGAGAGATAGAGAGATAGAGAGATAGAGAGATAGAGAGATAGAGAGGTAGAGAGATAGATAGATGGAGAGTTGGAGAGATGGTAAGATAGAGAGATAGAGAGGTAGAGAGATAGACAGATAAAGAGATAGAGAGATTGAGAGACACACAGATAGAGAGATAGAGAGATAGAGAGATAGTTAGATAGGGAGATAGAGAGATAGAGAGATAGAGAGATAGAGAGATAGAGAGATAGAGAGATAGAGAGATAGAGAGATAGAGAGATAGAGAGATAGAAAGATAGAGAGATAGAGAAATAGTGAAATAAAGAGATAGAGAGATAGAGAGATAGAGAGATAGAGAGATAGAGAGATAAAGAGATAGAAAGATAGAGAGATAGAGAGATAGAGAGATAGAGAGATAGAGAGATAGAGAGATAGAGAGATAGAGAGATAGAAAGATAGAAAGATAGAGAGATAGAGAGATAAAGAGATAGAGAGATAGAGAGATAGAGAGCAAAAGAGATAGAGAGATAGAGAGATAGAGAAATAGAGAGATAGGGAGATAGAGAGATAGGGAGATAGGGAGATAGAGAGATAGAGAGATAGAGAGATAGAGAGATAGAGAGATAGAGAGATAGAGAGATAGAGAGATAGAGAGATAGAGAGATAGAGAGATAGAGAGATAGAGAGATAGAGAGATAGAGAGATAGAGAGATAGAGAGATAGAGAGATAGAGAGATAGAAAGATAGAGAGATAGAGAGATAGAGAGATAGAGAGATGGAAAGATAGAGAGATAGAGAGATAGAGAGATAGAGAGATAGAGAGATAGAGAGATAGAGAGATAGAGAGATAGAGAGATAGAGAGATAAAGAGATAGAGAGATAGAGAGATAGAGAGATAGAGAGATAGAGAGATAGAGAGATAGAGAGATAGAGAGATAGAAAGATAGAGAGATAGAGAGATAGAGAGATAGAGAGATAGAGAGATAGAGAGATAGAGAGATAGAGAGATAGAGAGATAGAGAGATAGAGAGATAGAGAGATAGAGAGATAGAGAGATAGAGAGATAGAGAGATAGAGAGATAGAGAAATAGAGAGATAGAGAGATAGAGAGATAGAGAGATAGAGAGATAGAGAGATAGAGAGATAGAGAGATAGAGAGATAGAGAGATAGAGAGATAGAGAGATAGCGAGATAGAGAGATAGAGAGATAGAGAGATAGAGAGATAGAGAGATAGAGAGATAGAGAGATAGAGAGATAGAGAGATAGAGAGATAGAGAGATAGAGAGTTAGAGAGATAGAGAGGCAGAGAGATAGAGAGATAGAGAGATAGAGAAATAGAGAGATAGAGAGATAGAGAGATAGAGAGATAGAGAGATAGAGAGATAGCGAGATAGAGAGATAGAGAAATAGAGAGATCGAGAGATAGAGAGATTAAGAAATAGAGAGATAGAGAGATGGAGAAATAGAGAGATAGAGAGATAGAGAGATAGAGAGATAGAGAGATAGAGAGATAGAGAGATAGAGAGATAGAGAGATAGAGAGAAAGAGAGATAGAGAGATAGAAAGATAGAGAGATAGAGAGATGAAGAGATATAGAGATAGAGAGATAGAGAGATAGGGAGATAGAGAGATAGAGAGATAGAAAGATAGAGAGATAAAGAGATGAAGAGATAGATAGCTAGAGAGATATAGAGATATAAAGATATAGAGATAAAAAGATAAAAAGATAGAAAAATAGAGAGATAGAGAGATAGAGAGATAGAAAGATAGAGAGATAGAGAGATAGAGAGATAGAAAGATAGAGAGATAGAGAAATAGAGAGATAGAGAGATAGAGAGATAGAGAGATAGAGAGATAGAGAGATAGAGAGATAGAGAGATAGAGAGATAGAGAGATAGAGAAATAGAGAGATAGAGAGATAGAGATATAGAAAGATAGAGACATAGAGAGATAAAGAGATGTACAGATAGAGAGATAGAGAGATAGAGAAATAGAGAGATAGAGCGATAGAAAGATAGAGAGATAGGGAGATAAAGAGATAGAGAGATAGAGAGATAGAGAGATAGAAAGATAGAGAGATAGAGAGATAGAGAGATAGAGAGATAGAGAGATAGAGAGATAGAGAGATAGAGAGATAGAGAGATAGAGAGGTAGAGAGATAGAGAGATGGAGAGTTGGAGAGATGGTAAGATAGAGAGATAGAGAGGTAGAGAGATAGACAGATAAAGAGATAGAGAGATTGAGAGACACACAGATAGAGAGATAGAGAGATAGAGAGATAGTTAGATAGGGAGATAGAGAGATAGAGAGATAGAGAGATAGAGAGATAGAGAGATAGAGAGATAGAGAGATAGAGAGATAGAGAGATAGAAAGATAGAGAGATAGAGAAATAGTGAAATAAAGAGATAGAGAGATAGAGAGATAGAGAGATAGAGAGATAGAGAGATAGAGAGATAAAGAGATAGAAAGATAGAGAGATAGAGAGATAGAGAGATAGAGAGATAGAGAGATAGAGAGATAGAGAGATAGAGAGATAGAAAGATAGAAAGATAGAGAGATAGAGAGATAAAGAGATAGAGAGATAGAGAGATAGAGAGCAAAAGAGATAGAGAGATAGAGAGATAGAGAAATAGAGAGATAGGGAGATAGAGAGATAGGGAGATAGGGAGATAGAGAGATAGAGAGATAGAGAGATAGAGAGATAGAGAGATAGAGAGATAGAGAGATAGAGAGATAGAGAGATAGAGAGATAGAGAGATAGAGAGATAGAGAGATAGA
Source organism: Sussaba pulchella (assembly GCA_963971145.1). Taxonomy (NCBI): domain Eukaryota; kingdom Metazoa; phylum Arthropoda; class Insecta; order Hymenoptera; family Ichneumonidae; genus Sussaba; species Sussaba pulchella. Next base: position 6,896,678 of record OZ020166.1, read on the forward strand.
GAGATAGAGAGATAGAGAGATAGAGAGATAGAGAGATAGAGAGATAGAGAGATAGAGAGATAGAGAGATAGAGAGATGGAAAGATAGAGAGATAGAGAGATAGAGAGATAGAGAGATAGAGAGATAGAGAGATAGAGAGATAGAGAGATAGAGAGATAGAGAGATAGAGAGATAGAGAGATAGAGAGATAGAGAGATAGAGAGATAGAGAGATAGAGAGATAGAGAGATAGAGAGATAGAGAGATAGAGAGATAGAGAGATAGAGAAATAGAGAGATAGAGAGATAGAGAGATAGAGAGATAGAGAGATAGAGAGATAGAGAGATAGAGAGATAGAGAGATAGAGAGATAGAGAGATAGAGAGATAGAGAGATAGAGAGATAGAGAGATAGAGAGATAGAGAGATAGAGAGATAGAGAGATAGAGAGATAGAGAGATAGAGAGATAGAGAGATAGAGAGATAGAGAGATAGAGAGATAGAGAGATAGAGAGATAGAGAGATAGAGAGATAGAGAGATAGAGAGATAGAGAGATAGAGAGATAGAGAGATAGAGAGATAGAGAGATAGAGAGATAGAGAGATAGAGAGATAGAGAGATAGAGAGATAGAGAGATAGAGAGATAGAGAGATAGAGAGATAGAGAGATAGAGAGATAGAGAGATAGAGAGATAGAGAGATAGAGAGATAGAGAGATAGAGAGATAGAGAGATAGAGAGATAGAGAGATAGAGAGATAGAGAGATAGAGAGATGGAGAGATAGAGAGATAGAGAGATAGAGAGATAGAGAGATAGAGAGATAGAGAGATAGAGAGATAGAGAGATAAAGAGATAGAGAGATAGAGAGATAGAGAGATAGAGAGATAGAGAGATAGAGAGATAGAGAGATAGAGAGATAGAGAGATAGAGAGATAGAGAGATACAGAGATGGAAAGATAGGGAGATAGAGAGATAGAGAGATAGAGAGATAGAGAGATAGAGAGATAGAGAGATAGAGAGATAGAGAGATAGAGAGATAGAGAGATAAAGAGATAGAGAGATAGAGAGATAGAGAGATAGAGAGATAGAGAGATAGAGAGATAGAGAGATAGAGAGATAGAGAGATAGAGAGATAGAGAGATAGAGAGATAGAGAGATAGAGAGATAGAGAGATAGAGAGATAGAGAGATAGAGAGATAGAGAGATAGAAAAATAGAGAGATAGAGAGGTAGAGAGATACAGAGATACAGAGATACAGAGATAGAGAGATAGAGAGATAGAGAGATAGAGAGATAGAGAAATAGAGAGATAGAGCGATAGAGAGATAGAGAGATAGAGAGATAAAGAGATAGGAGAGATAGAGAGACAGAAAGATAGAGAGATAGAGAGATAGAGAGATAAAGAGATGGAGACATAGAGAGATAGAGAGATAAAAAGATAGAGAGAGATAGAAAGATATAAAAATAGAGAGATAGAGAGATAGAGAGATAGAGAGATAGACAGATAGAAAGATAGAGAGATAGAGAGATGGAGAGATAGAGCGATAGAGAGATAGAGAGATAGAGAGATAGAGAGATAGAAAGATAGAGAGATAGAGAGATAGAGAGATAGAGAGATAGAGAGATAGAGAGATAGAGAGATAGAGAGATAAAGAGATAGAGAGATAAAGAGATAGAGAGATGGAGAGATAGAGAGATAGAGAGATAGAGAGATAGAGAGATAGAGAGATGATAGAAAGATAGAGAGATAGAGAGGTAGGGAGATAGAGAGATAGAGAGATAGGGTGATAGAGAGATAGAGAGATAGAGAGATAGAGAGATAGAGAGATAGGAAGATATGGAGATAGAGAGATAGGGAGATAGAGAGATAGAGAGATAGGAAGATAGGGAGATAGAGAGATAGGGAGATAGGGAGATAGAGAGATAGAGAGATAGAGAGATAGAGAGATAGAGAGATAGAGAGATAGAGATATAGAGAGATAGAGAGATAGAGAGATAGAGAGATAGAGAGATAGAGAGATAGAGAGATAGAGAGATAGAGAGACAGAGAGATAGAGAGATAGAGAAATAGAGAGATAGAGAGATAGAGAGATGGAAAGATAGAAAGATAGAGAGATAGAGAGATAGAGAGACAGAGGGATATAGAGATAGAAAGATAGAAAGATAGAGAGCTAGGGGGATAAAGAGATCGAGAGATATCGAGATGAAAAGTAAGAGAGATGAAGAGATAGAGGGATGAAGAGATAGAAAGATAGAGAAATAATGAGATAAAGAGATCAAGAGATGGAGAAATAGCGGAATAAAGGGATAGAAGCATAGAAAGATACAGAGATAGTGAGATAGAGAAATGAAGAGATAGAGAGATAGCGAGATAGAGAGGAAGAGAGATAGGGAGATAGAGAGATAGAGAGATAGAGAGATAGAGAGATAGAAAGATAAAGAGATAGAGAGATAGAGAGATAGAGAGATAGAGAGATAGAGAGATAGAGAGATAGAGAAATAGAGAGATAGAGAGACTAGAGAGATAGAGAGATAGAGAGATAGAGAGATAGAGAGATAGAGAGATAGAGAGATAGAGAGATAGAGAGATAGAGAGATAGAGAGATAGAGAGATAGAGAGATAGAGAGATAGAGAGATAGAGAGATAGAGAGATAGAGAGATAGAGAGATAGAGAGATAGAGAGATAGAGAGATAGAGAGATAGAGAGATAGAGAGATAGAGAGATAGAGAGATAGAGAGACAGAGAGATAGAGAGGTAGATAGATAGAGAGATAGAGAGATAGAGAGATAGAGAGATAGAGAGATAGAGAGATAGAGACATAGAGAGATAAAGAGATAGAGAGATAGAGAGATATAGAGATAGAGAGATAGAGAGATAGAGAGATAGAGAGATAGAGAGATAGAGAGATAGAGAGAAAGAGAGATAGAGAGCTAGAGAGATAGAGAGATAGACAGTTAGAGAGATAGAGAGATAGAGAGATAGAGAGATAGAGAGATAGAGGGATAGAGAGATAGAGAGATAGAGAAATAAAGAGATAGAAAGATAAAGCGATGCTAGAGACATAGAGAGATAAAGAGATAGAGAATAGAGAGATAGAGAGATAGAGAGATAGAGAGATAGAGAGATAGAGAGATAGAGAGATAGAGAGATAGAGAGATAGAGAGATATAGAGATAGAGAGATAGAAAGATAGAGAGATAAAGAGATAGAGAGATAAAGAGATAGAGAGGGAGAGAGATAGAGAGATAGAGAGATAGAGAGATAGACAGATAGACAGATAGGAGAGATAGAGAGATAGAGAGATAGAGAGATATAAAGATAGAGAGATAGAGACATAGAGAAATAGGGAGATAGAGAGATAGAGAGATAGAGAGATGGAGAGATAGAGAGATAGAGAGATAGAGAGATAGAGAGATAGAGAGATAGAGAGATAGAGAGATAGAGAGATAGAGAGATAGAGAGATAGAGAGATAGAGAGATAGAGAGATAGAGAGATAGAGAGATAGAGAGATAGAGAGATAGAGAGATAGAGAGATAGAGAGATAGAGAGATAGAGAGATAGAGAGATAGAGAGATAGAGAAATAGAGAGATAGAGAGATAGAAAGATAGAGAGATAGAGAAATAGAAAGATAGCGAGATAGAGAGATAGAGAGATAGAGAGATCGAGAGATAGAGAGATTAAGAAATAGAGAGATAGAGAGATGGAGAAATAGAGAGATAGAGAGATAGAGAGATAGAGAGATAGAGAGATAGAAAGATAGAGAGATAGAGAGATAGAGAGATAGAGAGATAGAGAGATAGAGAGATAGAGAGATAGAGAGATAGAGAGATAGAGAGAAAGAGAGATAGAGAGATAGACGGATAGAGAGATAGAGAGATGAAGAGATATAGAGATAGAGATAGAGAGATAGGGAGATAGAGAGATAGAGAGATAGAAAGATAGAGAGATAAAGAGATGAAGAGATAGATAGCTAGAGAGATATAGAGATATAAAGATATAGAGATAAAAAGATAAAAAGATAGAGAGATAGAGAGATAGAGAGATAGAAAGATAGAGAGATAGAGAGATAGAGAGATAGAGAGATAGAAGATAGAGAGATAGAGAAATAGAGAGATAGAGAGATAGAGAGATAGAGAGATAGAGAGAGAGATAGAGAATAGAGAGATAGAGATAGAGAGATAGAGAAATAGAGAGATAGAGAGATAGAGAGATAGAAAGATAGAGACATAGAGAGATAAAGAGATGTACAGATAGAGAGATAGAAAGATAGAGAAATAGAGAGATAGAGCGATAGAAAGATAGAGAGATAGGGAGATAAAGAGATAGAGAGATAGAGAGATAGAAAGATAGAGAGATAGAGAGATAGAGAGATAGAGAGATAGAGAGATAGAGAGATAGAGAGATAGAGAGATAGAGAGGTAGAGAGATAGAGAGATGGAGAGTTGGAGAGATGGTAAGATAGAGAATAGAGAGGTAGAGAGATAGACAGATAAAGAGATAGAGAGATTGAGAGACACACAGATAAAGAGATAGAGAGATTGAGAGACACACAGATAGAGAGATAGAGAGATAGAGAGATAGTTAGATAGGGAGATAGAGAGATAGAGAGATAGAGAGATAGAGAGATAGAGAGATAGAGAGATAGAGAGATAGAGAGATAGAGAGATAGAGAGATAGAGAGATAGAGAGATAGAGAGATAGAGAGATAGAGAGATAGAGAGATAGAGAGATAGAGAGATAGAGAGATAGAGAGATAGAGAGATAGAGAGATAGAGAGATAGAGAAATAGTGAAATAAAGAGATAGAGAGATAGAGAGATAGAGAGATAGAGAGATAAAGAGATAGAGAGAAAGAGAGATAGAGAGATAGAGAGATAGAGAGATAGAGAGATAGAGAGATAGAGAGATAGAAAGATAGAAAGATAGAGAGATAGAGAGATAAAGAGATAGAGAGATAGAGAGATAGAGAGCAAAAGAGATAGAGAGATAAAGAGATAGAGAAATAGAGAGATAGGGAGATAGGGAGATAGAGAGATAGAGAGATAGGGAGATAGAGAGATAGAGAGATAGAGAGATAGAGAGATAGAGAGATAGAGAGATAGAGAGATAGAGAGATAGAGAGATAGAGAGATAGAGAGATAGAGAGATAGAGAGATAGAAAGATAGAGAGATAGAGAAATAGAGAGATAGAGAGATAGAGAGATAGAGAGATAGAGAGATGGAAAGATAGAGAGATAGAGAGATAGAGAGATAGAGAGATAGAGAGATAGAGAGATAGAGAGATAGAGAGATAGAGAGATAGAGAGATAGAGAGATAGAGAGATAGAGAGATAGAGAGATAGAGAGATAGAGAGATAGAGAGATAGAGAGATAGAGAGATAGAGAGATAGAGAGATAGAGAGATAGAGAGATAGAGAGATAGAGAGATAGAGAGATAGAGAGATAGAGAGATAGAGAGATAGAGAGATAAAGAGATAGAGAGATAGAGAGATAGAGAGATAGAGAGATAGAGAGATAGAGAGATAGAGAGATAGAGAGATAGAGAGATAGAGAGATAGAGAGATAGAGAGATAGAGAGATAGAGAGATAGAGAGATAGAGAGATAGAGAGATAGAGAGATAGAGAGATAGAGAGATAGAGAGATAGAGAGATAGAGAGATAGAGAGATAGAGAGATAGAGAGATAGAGAGATAGAGAGATAGAGAGATAGAGAGATAGAGAGATCGAGAGATAGAGAGATAGAGAGATAGAGAGATAGAGAGATAGAGAGATAGAGAGATAGAGAGATAGAGAGATAGAGAGATAAAGAGATAGAGAGATAGAGAGATAGAGAGATAGAGAGATAGAGAGATAGAGAGATAGAGAGATAGAGAGATAGAGAGATAGAGAGATAGAGAGATAGAGAGATAGAGAGATAGAGAGAGATAGAGAGATAGAGAGATAGAGAGATAGAGAGATAGAGAGATAGAGAGATAGAGAGATAGAGAGATAGAGAGATAGAGAGATAGAGAGATAGAGAGATAGAGAGATAGAGAGATAGAGAGATAGAGAGATAGAAAGATAGAAAAATAGAGAGATAGAAAGATAGAGAGATAGAGAGATAGAGAGAAAGAGAGATAGAGAGATAGAGAGATAGAGAGATAGAGAGATAGAGAGATAGAGAGATAGAGAGATAGAGAGATAGAGAGATAGAGAGATAGAGAGATAGAGAGATAGAGAGATAGAGAGATAGAGAGATAGAGAGATAGAGAGATAGAGAGATAGAGAGATAGAGAGATAGAGAGATAGAGAGATAGAGAGATAGAGAGATAGAGAGATAGAGAGATAGAGAGATAGAGAGATAGAGAGATAGAGAGATAGAGAGATAGAGAGATAGAGAGATAGAGAGATAGAGAGATAGAGAGATAGAGAGATAGAGAGATAGAGAGATAGAGAGATAGAGAGATAGTGAGATAGAGAGATAGAGAGATAGAGAGATAGAGAGATAGAGAGATAGAGAGATAGAGAGATAGAGAGATAGAGAGATAGAGAGATAGAGAGATAGAGAGATAGAGAGATAGAGAGATAGAGAGATAGAGAGATAGAGAGATAGAGAGATAGAGAGATAGAGAGATAGAGAGATAGAGAGATAGAGAGATAGAGAGATAGAGAGATAGAGAGATAGAGAGATAGAGAGATAGAGAGATAGAGAGATAGAGAGATAGAGAGATAGAGAGATAGAGAGATAGAGAGATAGAGAGATAGAGAGATAGAGAGATAGAGAGATAGAGAGATAGAGAGATAGAGAGATAGAGAGATAGAGAGATAGAGAGATAGAGAGATAGAGAGATAGAGAGAGAGATAGAGAGATAGAGAGATAGAGAGATAGAGAGATAGAGAGATAGAGAGATAGAGAGATAGAGAGATAGAGAGATAGAGAGATAGAGAGATAGAGAGATAGAGAGATAGAGAGATAGAGAGATAGAGAGATAGAGAGATAGAGAGATAGAGAGATAGAGATAGAGATAGAGAGATAGAGAGATAGAGAGATAGAGAGATAGAGAGATAGAGAGATAGAGAGATAGAGAGATAGAGAGATAGAGAGAAAGAGAGATAGAGAGATAGAAAGATAGAGAGATAGAAAGATGAAGAGATATAGAGATAGAGAGATAGAGAGATAGGGAGATAGAGAGATAGAGAGATAGAAAGATAGAAAGATAAAGAGATGAAGAGATAGATAGCTAGAGAGATATAGAGATAAAAA
>OZ020166.1:6904096-7049096 GCA_963971145.1 Sussaba pulchella
GACTCGCAGGTCAGAGGAATCCCTAAGGCATCGGCCCCGAAGGGCTCTTGACCATGAAGCCCTGGTGATTAGGACAGAAGGAAAGTCATACTCTGAAACGCTGAGACTAGTAAAGGAGGCAGTAAATCCGAAGGAACTTGGAATCGACATACAAACCATTCGACAGACAAGGCAAGGCGATGTGCTCCTGACTGCGAAAAGCAGCCCTAACAAAATGAGAGCTCTCGTACGAGAAATTGCAACAAAGGCCCCGACCGTGACGGCGACGGTCATGATGACAAAAAAAGTACTACATATAAGAGACATGGATGCAACGACGACAGAGGACGAAATTAAGAAGGCTATCGAAGAAGAAGCGGGCATCGACCCGACAGCAGTGGAGCTCAAAGCACTACGGCCAGCGCAGGGAGGACGACAAAACATAACGGCCATTACGACGGACGGCAACGCGCGGAGACTGCTAGAGCTCGGGCGAATTAGAATAGGCTGGGCACTATGCAGGGTACAGGAGCGAATCCAGGAGAACAAATGCCACAGGTGCTGGGAACATGGCCACACCCAGAACATGTGCAAAGGCCCGGACAGGGCAAGCCTCTGTCTCCGGTGTACGAAAGAAGGACACAAGGCGCTGTCATGTAAAAACGAGCCTTACTGCATAAGATGCAAGGAAGGGGGGCACCAGACAGGCGATAGGAAATGCCCAAAACGAGAGGCTACAAAAAGACCAGAGCAGCTCAAAGATGGAAGGTAGCGTGAGGCTCCTGCAGATCAATGCAAACAGGAGCCGAGCTGCTCATGACATGGCCCTTGCAACTAGCACGGAACTCAAGGCAAGCCTGTTACTGGTAAGTGAACCGAACCGACGAGCCATTTGCAACAGACAAGACTGGATCAGTGACAAAGACCAGGACGCGGCACTAAAAATCGTGGAGAACGACCTAGTGACAGAATCACAAGGTAGTGGGCTAGGCTTCGCCTACGTGATGACTCGAGAAGTCATTATATACAGCTGTTACTCCTCCGGAAATCAAGAGATAGGGCGACTAGAAAGAACTCTTGCGGAAATCGGAGAGCACATCCGAGAAAACCGAAGAGAAGCCATCGTCACGGGTGACTTCAATGCCAAATCACCATTGTGGGGAATGCCACGGACTGATGAGAGGGGACAGCTCATGGCCGAATGGATCGCAGAGATGGACATGGTCGTTGTCAACAGAGGAAACAACCCGACGTTCGAAAGGTATGGGTGCTCATCAATCCTGGACCTGACGCTAGCAACTGAAGGTATGGTAAGCCGAATAAGTCGCTGGGAAGTATGTGACAAAATAACACTAAGTGACCACAAATATATATTGTGTCAAATAGACCAAGATGCGGACAAACCCACAGCTGCATCTAGCACCCGCAAGGGATGGAACGTTGGCAAGCTGGACATACAGAAACTCAGCATAGAATCAAAGAAAATTGCCCCCAGTGGGGTTAACACCACGGGAGAAGGATTCTCACGGGTGCTACAATCCCTCTGCAACAGAACGATGCCTATGAAAAAAGGAAAGACCGTTAGGAAAGGAGCATACTGGTGGAATGACGACATCGCTAAACTCAGGAAAGAATGCATCAAGGCGAGGAGACTCTACACACGAAGCAGGAGAAGACAATGCGAAGAACGATGCAGGCAAGCATGGGAAGATTTCATAGGAGCCCGAAAACGATGCAAGGCGGGCATCAAAGCAGCGAAGCGAGCGAGCTGGCGAGTCGTCTGCGACGAAGTCGACAAAGACGTGTGGGGCAGTGGCTACCAGATAGCTATGAAAAAAATGACTGGATTCCCGAGAAATCCAAAATTGACAATGCAGTTCGTCACAAGGATTGCTGACGATCTTTTTCCAACGCATGACGTAGTGGTATATGAGAGGACTACGGGTGGCGAATTCATACCTTTCTCGATAGAAGAGCTTAATGCCGCTACGAGAAGGATGAAAAACGGCAAAGCACCTGGACCTGGAAACATCCCGACGGAAGTTATAAAGCAATTAGTGCAAGAAAATGCTGCATACGTCCTGGCAGTGTACAACAAGTTGGCGAGGGACGGGACATTTCCCTCAAACTGGAAGAAAGCCAAGCTGTTGCTCCTTAGGAAGGGGGACAAGCCCACGGACAAGCCGTCCTCATACAGGCCAATCTGCCTCCTGGACGGAGAAGGAAAGCTCTATGAGCAGTTACTTGTAGCAAGACTGACAAAAGAAATTGAAAGGACGGGAGACCTTGCAGATAGCCAGTACGGATTCAGGAAAAAACGGCAAACCATCGACGCCATCACAGAAGTTGTGAAAGCTGCGAAAGACGCGGAAAAGTACTCCAGTAAAAACAGAAGAATTTGCGCCGTGGTGACGGTAGACGTCAAAAACGCATTCAATAGCGCGTCATGGCAACACATTCTTGACGAGCTGAAAAAAAGACAGGTAGACGGACACCTGATAGACATAATCGAATCATACCTTAGTGCAAGAGTGATCATCCTGGAAGCAGAAGGAAGCGAAAAAGAGTGGCCCATCAACAGTGGCGTTCCGCAGGGCTCGGTCCTTGGACCGACACTGTGGAACGTCATGTATGATGGTCTGCTACGAACCGAAATGCCAGAGGGGGTCAACCTGATTGGCTTCGCAGATGACGTGGCCCTTGTTGCAAGGGAGACAAGCGAAAAAAGACTCGAAGACAAGGTCAATACCGCATTGCAAAGAATAGCCAACTGGATGGACAAAAAGGGGCTAGATCTCGCACCAGAGAAAACAGAGGCAGTGATCCTTACCAAGAAAAAGAAAATCCCGGAAGTGCGCTTCAAACTGCGGGGGGTGGAAGTCCGTCCGAGGGCGGCTATCAAGTATCTGGGCGTGTGGATCGACAATAGGCTTAAGTGGACTTGCCATATCGAGAAGGCAATAGAAAAGGCATATAAGACGACAAGAGCCCTGGCTTCAATAATGCCGAACGTCGGAGGACCTCGAGAATCCAAACGGAAATTACTGGCGAGTGTTGCGTACTCCCAGATGATGTACGCTGCACCAGTATGGTACGAAGCAGTCAACAGGAAAAGCATCGAAAGGAAAGTCAGAGCGCTCCAAAGGCAGATTCACATAAGGGTCTGCTGCGCCTACCGGACCATCTCGGCAGACGCGGCTGCAGTGATAGCGGGCATCCCCCCGATTGAATTGCTGGCAAAAGACAGAGCCAAAAGGTACGACGATAGAAACGGGATAAACGAGGAAAATGTCAGAGAAGAATCGATAATCAGCGAATGGCAGATAAAATGGGAGCGAGCACAACATGGGAGATGGACTTACAAACTCATACCGGATGTTAAAAAATGGATAACTCAAAAAAAAGGAGAAGTCAATTTTCACCTGACACAAGCCTTATCAGGACATGGCTGTTTCAAACAATTCCTTTACGAAAGAAAAAGAGCTGACTCATGCGAATGCATGTACTGTGGAGCTATAGATGACGCTGAACACACCCTATACCACTGCCCAAGGTGGAATAGGGAAAGAAACGTTTACAGGCAAAAGATGAACCTCGAATTTAACGCGACAAACATGATGAACAGTCTAATAGAATCAAAGGAAGGATGGGATGTAGCTAATCACACCGTAGAAGAAATAATGAGAAACAAGCTGATAGAGCACAGAAGAGAGCAGTAGCTCAGACAGTGGATGCACCGAAGTTAAATGTGAAAACGAGTACCGGTGTGATCTGCTTAGTGGGGGAGGAGAGGTGTTTTTTTTTAGCCAGTAAGAGTCTGGCACTACCCACAGCCATCTGGGTGTCCTATGTAGGATTTTTTTTTATGCCCTCCTTCCAAAAAAAAAAAAAAAAAAAAAAAATCATCATCATCATCATCATCATCATCATCATCATCATCATCATCATCATCATCATCATCATCATCATCATCATCATCATCATCATCATCATCATCATCATCATCATCATCATCATCATCATCATCATCATCATCATCATCATCATCATCATCATCATCATCATCATCATCATCATCATCATCATCATCATCATCATCATCATCATCATCATCATCATCATCATCATCATCATCATCATCATCATCATCATCATCATCATCATCATCATCATCATCATCATCATCATCATCATCATCATCATCATCATCATCATCATCATCATCATCATCATCATCATCATCATCATCATCATCATCATCATCATCATCATCATCATCATCATCATCATCATCATCATCATCATCATCATCATCATCATCATCATCATCATCATCATCATCATCATCATCATCATCATCATCATCATCATCATCATCATCATCATCATCATCATCATCATCATCATCATCATCATCATCATCATCATCATCATCATCATCATCATCATCATCATCATCATCATCATCATCATCATCATCATCATCATCATCATCATCATCATCATCATCATCATCATCATCATCATCATCATCATCATCATCATCATCATCATCATCATCATCATCATCATCATCATCATCATCATCATCATCATCATCATCATCATCATCATCATCATCATCATCATCATCATCATCATCATCATCATCATCATCATCATCATCATCATCATCATCATCATCATCATCATCATCATCATCATCATCATCATCATCATCATCATCATCATCATCATCATCATCATCATCATCATCATCATCATCATCATCATCATCATCATCATCATCATCATCATCATCATCATCATCATCATCATCATCATCATCATCATCATCATCATCATCATCATCATCATCATCATCATCATCATCATCATCATCATCATCATCATCATCATCATCATCATCATCATCATCATCATCATCATCATCATCATCATCATCATCATCATCATCATCATCATCATCATCATCATCATCATCATCATCATCATCATCATCATCATCATCATCATCATCATCATCATCATCATCATCATCATCATCATCATCATCATCATCATCATCATCATCATCATCATCATCATCATCATCATCATCATCATCATCATCATCATCATCATCATCATCATCATCATCATCATCATCATCATCATCATCATCATCATCATCATCATCATCATCATCATCATCATCATCATCATCATCATCATCATCATCATCATCATCATCATCATCATCATCATCATCATCATCATCATCATCATCATCATCATCATCATCATCATCATCATCATCATCATCATCATCATCATCATCATCATCATCATCATCATCATCATCATCATCATCATCATCATCATCATCATCATCATCATCATCATCATCATCATCATCATCATCATCATCATCATCATCATCATCATCATCATCATCATCATCATCATCATCATCATCATCATCATCATCATCATCATCATCATCATCATCATCATCATCATCATCATCATCATCATCATCATCATCATCATCATCATCATCATCATCATCATCATCATCATCATCATCATCATCATCATCATCATCATCATCATCATCATCATCATCATCATCATCATCATCATCATCATCATCATCATCATCATCATCATCATCATCATCATCATCATCATCATCATCATCATCATCATCATCATCATCATCATCATCATCATCATCATCATCATCATCATCATCATCATCATCATCATCATCATCATCATCATCATCATCATCATCATCATCATCATCATCATCATCATCATCATCATCATCATCATCATCATCATCATCATCATCATCATCATCATCATCATCATCATCATCATCATCATCATCATCATCATCATCATCATCATCATCATCATCATCATCATCATCATCATCATCATCATCATCATCATCATCATCATCATCATCATCATCATCATCATCATCATCATCATCATCATCATCATCATCATCATCATCATCATCATCATCATCATCATCATCATCATCATCATCATCATCATCATCATCATCATCATCATCATCATCATCATCATCATCATCATCATCATCATCATCATCATCATCATCATCATCATCATCATCATCATCATCATCATCATCATCATCATCATCATCATCATCATCATCATCATCATCATCATCATCATCATCATCATCATCATCATCATCATCATCATCATCATCATCATCATCATCATCATCATCATCATCATCATCATCATCATCATCATCATCATCATCATCATCATCATCATCATCATCATCATCATCATCATCATCATCATCATCATCATCATCATCATCATCATCATCATCATCATCATCATCATCATCATCATCATCATCATCATCATCATCATCATCATCATCATCATCATCATCATCATCATCATCATCATCATCATCATCATCATCATCATCATCATCATCATCATCATCATCATCATCATCATCATCATCATCATCATCATCATCATCATCATCATCATCATCATCATCATCATCATCATCATCATCATCATCATCATCATCATCATCATCATCATCATCATCATCATCATCATCATCATCATCATCATCATCATCATCATCATCATCATCATCATCATCATCATCATCATCATCATCATCATCATCATCATCATCATCATCATCATCATCATCATCATCATCATCATCATCATCATCATCATCATCATCATCATCATCATCATCATCATCATCATCATCATCATCATCATCATCATCATCATCATCATCATCATCATCATCATCATCATCATCATCATCATCATCATCATCATCATCATCATCATCATCATCATCATCATCATCATCATCATCATCATCATCATCATCATCATCATCATCATCATCATCATCATCATCATCATCATCATCATCATCATCATCATCATCATCATCATCATCATCATCATCATCATCATCATCATCATCATCATCATCATCATCATCATCATCATCATCATCATCATCATCATCATCATCATCATCATCATCATCATCATCATCATCATCATCATCATCATCATCATCATCATCATCATCATCATCATCATCATCATCATCATCATCATCATCATCATCATCATCATCATCATCATCATCATCATCATCATCATCATCATCATCATCATCATCATCATCATCATCATCATCATCATCATCATCATCATCATCATCATCATCATCATCATCATCATCATCATCATCATCATCATCATCATCATCATCATCATCATCATCATCATCATCATCATCATCATCATCATCATCATCATCATCATCATCATCATCATCATCATCATCATCATCATCATCATCATCATCATCATCATCATCATCATCATCATCATCATCATCATCATCATCATCATCATCATCATCATCATCATCATCATCATCATCATCATCATCATCATCATCATCATCATCATCATCATCATCATCATCATCATCATCATCATCATCATCATCATCATCATCATCATCATCATCATCATCATCATCATCATCATCATCATCATCATCATCATCATCATCATCATCATCATCATCATCATCATCATCATCATCATCATCATCATCATCATCATCATCATCATCATCATCATCATCATCATCATCATCATCATCATCATCATCATCATCATCATCATCATCATCATCATCATCATCATCATCATCATCATCATCATCATCATCATCATCATCATCATCATCATCATCATCATCATCATCATCATCATCATCATCATCATCATCATCATCATCATCATCATCATCATCATCATCATCATCATCATCATCATCATCATCATCATCATCATCATCATCATCATCATCATCATCATCATCATCATCATCATCATCATCATCATCATCATCATCATCATCATCATCATCATCATCATCATCATCATCATCATCATCATCATCATCATCATCATCATCATCATCATCATCATCATCATCATCATCATCATCATCATCATCATCATCATCATCATCATCATCATCATCATCATCATCATCATCATCATCATCATCATCATCATCATCATCATCATCATCATCATCATCATCATCATCATCATCATCATCATCATCATCATCATCATCATCATCATCATCATCATCATCATCATCATCATCATCATCATCATCATCATCATCATCATCATCATCATCATCATCATCATCATCATCATCATCATCATCATCATCATCATCATCATCATCATCATCATCATCATCATCATCATCATCATCATCATCATCATCATCATCATCATCATCATCATCATCATCATCATCATCATCATCATCATCATCATCATCATCATCATCATCATCATCATCATCATCATCATCATCATCATCATCATCATCATCATCATCATCATCATCATCATCATCATCATCATCATCATCATCATCATCATCATCATCATCATCATCATCATCATCATCATCATCATCATCATCATCATCATCATCATCATCATCATCATCATCATCATCATCATCATCATCATCATCATCATCATCATCATCATCATCATCATCATCATCATCATCATCATCATCATCATCATCATCATCATCATCATCATCATCATCATCATCATCATCATCATCATCATCATCATCATCATCATCATCATCATCATCATCATCATCATCATCATCATCATCATCATCATCATCATCATCATCATCATCATCATCATCATCATCATCATCATCATCATCATCATCATCATCATCATCATCATCATCATCATCATCATCATCATCATCATCATCATCATCATCATCATCATCATCATCATCATCATCATCATCATCATCATCATCATCATCATCATCATCATCATCATCATCATCATCATCATCATCATCATCATCATCATCATCATCATCATCATCATCATCATCATCATCATCATCATCATCATCATCATCATCATCATCATCATCATCATCATCATCATCATCATCATCATCATCATCATCATCATCATCATCATCATCATCATCATCATCATCATCATCATCATCATCATCATCATCATCATCATCATCATCATCATCATCATCATCATCATCATCATCATCATCATCATCATCATCATCATCATCATCATCATCATCATCATCATCATCATCATCATCATCATCATCATCATCATCATCATCATCATCATCATCATCATCATCATCATCATCATCATCATCATCATCATCATCATCATCATCATCATCATCATCATCATCATCATCATCATCATCATCATCATCATCATCATCATCATCATCATCATCATCATCATCATCATCATCATCATCATCATCATCATCATCATCATCATCATCATCATCATCATCATCATCATCATCATCATCATCATCATCATCATCATCATCATCATCATCATCATCATCATCATCATCATCATCATCATCATCATCATCATCATCATCATCATCATCATCATCATCATCATCATCATCATCATCATCATCATCATCATCATCATCATCATCATCATCATCATCATCATCATCATCATCATCATCATCATCATCATCATCATCATCATCATCATCATCATCATCATCATCATCATCATCATCATCATCATCATCATCATCATCATCATCATCATCATCATCATCATCATCATCATCATCATCATCATCATCATCATCATCATCATCATCATCATCATCATCATCATCATCATCATCATCATCATCATCATCATCATCATCATCATCATCATCATCATCATCATCATCATCATCATCATCATCATCATCATCATCATCATCATCATCATCATCATCATCATCATCATCATCATCATCATCATCATCATCATCATCATCATCATCATCATCATCATCATCATCATCATCATCATCATCATCATCATCATCATCATCATCATCATCATCATCATCATCATCATCATCATCATCATCATCATCATCATCATCATCATCATCATCATCATCATCATCATCATCATCATCATCATCATCATCATCATCATCATCATCATCATCATCATCATCATCATCATCATCATCATCATCATCATCATCATCATCATCATCATCATCATCATCATCATCATCATCATCATCATCATCATCATCATCATCATCATCATCATCATCATCATCATCATCATCATCATCATCATCATCATCATCATCATCATCATCATCATCATCATCATCATCATCATCATCATCATCATCATCATCATCATCATCATCATCATCATCATCATCATCATCATCATCATCATCATCATCATCATCATCATCATCATCATCATCATCATCATCATCATCATCATCATCATCATCATCATCATCATCATCATCATCATCATCATCATCATCATCATCATCATCATCATCATCATCATCATCATCATCATCATCATCATCATCATCATCATCATCATCATCATCATCATCATCATCATCATCATCATCATCATCATCATCATCATCATCATCATCATCATCATCATCATCATCATCATCATCATCATCATCATCATCATCATCATCATCATCATCATCATCATCATCATCATCATCATCATCATCATCATCATCATCATCATCATCATCATCATCATCATCATCATCATCATCATCATCATCATCATCATCATCATCATCATCATCATCATCATCATCATCATCATCATCATCATCATCATCATCATCATCATCATCATCATCATCATCATCATCATCATCATCATCATCATCATCATCATCATCATCATCATCATCATCATCATCATCATCATCATCATCATCATCATCATCATCATCATCATCATCATCATCATCATCATCATCATCATCATCATCATCATCATCATCATCATCATCATCATCATCATCATCATCATCATCATCATCATCATCATCATCATCATCATCATCATCATCATCATCATCATCATCATCATCATCATCATCATCATCATCATCATCATCATCATCATCATCATCATCATCATCATCATCATCATCATCATCATCATCATCATCATCATCATCATCATCATCATCATCATCATCATCATCATTATCATGTAAATAAAATGTATTTATTATGTTATCTTGTAACATGGAATTGCATACCAGCGGTGATAATCGAGATCCATGTTTGCATTGATGCAGCTAAAAGACACATCAAAAGGGCCGTTGTCGCCAGGAAATCGGCAGTTATGTTGGATTTTTTCGAAGGTTTGTGATAATTCACAAATTCCAAAGCCAAAACCGCACGTTGCTTAAATTTTTTGTAAAAACCATTGTTTTCGAATGTCAATGGCACAGTCCTTGTAGTCTTCGCATCCCTCACGAAAAACTTCGGCAATAGTCGATCCGCTCTATCTGAGATGTGGTGCGACTTGTAACAAAAATGTAACAACAGATTTTGTCAAAATCATTTTGATTCACTTATTAACGCTCGTTTTTACGTTTCCTGCCATTTTTGTTGTATCATATCATCAAAGTGTCCAGAAAATGTATTTTGGCGAATATCAAGGTGCGCGCATGGATGCGATGGCCCTTAAAATTCAACTACCTATAACTTGAAAACAGTTCAGATGCAAGGACGCATCGACTTTCGGTCGCTAGGCCAGTTTAGGGCATGACCATCGGTTAAAGTTAATTCATTTGCATTCACATGGTGAGCTCGACCTCCGTCAGCACTTTCAACGGTCACTGGAAATCTATGGTGCCGTATTTACTGCTTATTACTTTGCAACGGAAATCTAGTATCTCCTTCGCAGGTGTATACTGTCTTTTTTATTCTTCGTTCGTTGGGATGTCGGATAAAATCAAATGCATCATTTTCAAATTTTCCATTTCAAATAATTATTACTCCAAATATTGATAGTGAATCACACCCTTTTCCGCTAAAAGGGGAAAATTGACGTACAACATTATTTTATCCCTCTAAATTTCAGTTTTGGGTATTTTTATTCTCGTTATCGTTTAGATCTGAACGCCTCTGTTATTAAATCACTTCTGCATTTGCAGATCCGATGTACAATGTAGCTGAACAAGGCTATCCATGGTATCATGCCTACAGTGTAAGATCCAATAAGCACATATGTCGTGTTGTGTCCCCGGATGGCCCGTGTCTCCTTCGATGATGGGATTACGGGTCAGAAGGGATAAGTTTTAGGATCGTTTGCCGAATTGAATAATCTCGT
Source organism: Sussaba pulchella (assembly GCA_963971145.1). Classification (NCBI taxonomy): domain Eukaryota; kingdom Metazoa; phylum Arthropoda; class Insecta; order Hymenoptera; family Ichneumonidae; genus Sussaba; species Sussaba pulchella. The sequence continues at coordinate 6,916,412 of OZ020166.1, forward strand.
CTAAACACAGATGTGGTATATTTATTGACAATGCTCGGTACAGGTGTTACTTGGTCAGATGTGTCACTGTTACCGCGCCGCGGGTTGTACTTCGTGTTTTCGTACGATCTTTCAAAGATAGCTACGAAAATTCGTCGCGACACGGGAGCCTATTGGTCAGAGGACCGTTTGGCTAGATGATTCTTTATAGACTGGCTTTTTGTTCGCGAGCTTTCGGTTGCTCGGGGCTCGTCGTCGAAAAGCTGAGTTTACAATTTTTGTGGTCTGATCGTTGCTGGCCAATCACCTGGTTCTTGGTCAGCACGGTCAATGTTCGAGGTCTTTTGAAATGAAATTGTTGAGTTTTTTGAACTTTAGCGTAAGCAATTTTAGCCTAAGCAGTTTCGTTAGCAATAGCTGGTTCGATGACCGTGGCGAACAATTATACACTCGATATAATTGTTCATTTATTTTTAATTTATGACAGTAATTTGATGAAAATTGCGGGGCACAACATTGCTCCCTCCTGAAAAGTAAAAATTTGGATATTGTCGATGGTCACAATTTTTACTTCGAATACATTTTTTGTGTGCCCGGAAGTGTTCGGTTTATTTTGCTCGTCCGCGACGGTAGTACTGGTTTAGTTGTTTTACTGTCTCGCGGTTTTTTCGTATCTCGTCTATGGTTCGAGTTTCGGGTCGCTCCTCTTCGCGAGTCGCGAAAGTCTCTAGATTGATTGCGACGGTCGCGGCTGAAGGCTGCGGTGTCGCGTTTCTTTTTCGCATTGCTCGGTATACGGCGTAACTGACCAGCGCTATCGCCGCGACTGGGAGTATCGCTGTTGTACTTATTGTTATGGCGCTGTGGAATTTGTTTCGGAATTCCTCGCGTAAATGTTCTTTGATTTCTCGGACTCGCTGTCCGAGTTTGCGTAGTTTGGCGGGGTCTCGTATGACTGGCTGGAGCATGGCTGTTGCCCCGTCCGTCTTGGTGCTGGTTGCTTCTCCCTCCGCGTCCAGGAGGGTGAGGTTGTTAAGGGGTAGGTAGTCCTCTCGGACCGTCTGCGTGTATCGTCGTCCTGTGGCGACGGTGAAACCTTGGGCTGTTACTTTACATACTCCTACCAAAGCCATAATTCCCGTCCCTACTAACTTTCCTAGCTTGGTTATGCCGTTTTCGCATGTTATTCGGATGGTTTCGCTTTTCGGTGCTACGTATAGCCATCTGCCGGGTTGCAGCATGGTTATGATAATTGTTTCGTTTAGGATCACGGCCCGTTTTTCGCATGTTATTGCGTTATCGGGTCGTATTTCCGCGTATAGTTGTACTTCGCAGGGCGCATTCTCGGTTATCGGTTGCACCGGTTGCACTGCTGGGCATATGTATAACTTTTTGTTCGTTTTGCACTTTGAGAGGTCGTTGTTCGTCATCTGGATGAAGTCTCGGTTCTCAGGGTCGACGACCACAATGTCTTCGGTGGTGTCGAGGAACATGTATGTGTCTCCGGTCCACTTCGTCGAGAGGGGGTATGTTTTGCTGACTTTGTACCGCCGCTGCTCGAGGAGTGGTATGTCCACTGCTACTACTAACGTTCCGTTGTAGTAGTAAGCCGATTTGTCACTGTAGCTGAGAAGCTGTGACATCTGATCGCGGGTGATTCTCGTTGGGAATGAGCTTCCTGTCGGTAGGTACAGCAGTGCGTCGGTAAGGTGACGCACGAGTTTCCGTGACGGGATTACCGCGACATCGAGTCGGCCGTGTCCGATGTCGACGACGAGTCTGATGAGTTCCTGGATGTCGTCGAGCAATTCTTCTACTACCACGCTTACAGCGGCTATGTTTTCTGTTAGCTGCTGTCTTCGCGTCACCTGATCCAGGCGGTCCCCGAGGCTCCTTTCCAATTTTCGGAGCGAGGCCTTAAGGGTGTCTTCGTTTGTTTGGATGTGCCTGGAGGTTTCGTTGAACATCTCTATGGCCATCTCGATCACTTGCAGCTGATCCGTGGCAGCGTCCTAGAGCACCCGTTGGTTGTCTCTAAGGGCGGTTATTTGCTCGTTGATAGCTTTAGCGTCGTCGTGGTCCATGTTGCCCGAGATGAATTTGATGGCCGTGCCGAGACCGTCGACCAATCCTCGTCGGTTTCGCGCGTGTTTATGGGATCCCAATAGGTCGGAGAAGGTCTCGATCCCGTAGGTAATCTTGTCTACCATTGGGGCGAATGCTTTGGCTGGGACGGGGCATAGATAATTTTCTCCGGTCCTACCTTTGCATGTCGCGGTGGTCGTGCGCAGGTAATTTTTTACCTCTTCGCCACGTTTGGCTAGTGGGGCCACGTTAAGGGCGATAGCTAATCGCCAAGTAGCTTTTGCGACGGCAAGCGTTCCCATGTCCCCGAAGTAGATCCCCGGTTGGCTCGGGAACACTCTTATCTCGTAGTCCGTTGTGGTGTTGCCTCTGCACATGGTCCCCAGTGCGAGGAGGACAATCCTGCAACGGAAAGCGGTGTTAGCGGGGCGTGAGACTGCTGAGTAAGCGCTCCTCTTCTCGGAGTCTCCTTTTCTTGCCTCTCTTCGGGACTTGGCTCTAGCTGCGGTCGGTCGTGGGTGAAGTCTCATTAGACATTTCGGTGCAGTTGACTGTGGGTCGTTTGCTTCCGTTTCGACATGGGTTTCTGTCCATGTTTGGTGAGTTCTTGTTCTGAGGCCCCCTTTTTTTTTTTTTGTTTGTTGAGATTATTATTTATTATTATTATTATTATTTTTTTTTTCTTTCTTTCCCTAGGCTTCCGGCGATTATTTTGTACGTCGTTTGTCGTGGGAAGAGTTCGACCTCTTGTTTCGGCCGGAGCCCTTCCTCCCGAGTTGGTGGGATTGCAGGGGACGCCACGCGGAGGTCGTTCGCCGGCGTATTATCCGGGAGGCCCGACGCAGACGTCGGGCAGCGGTGGACGCCCTCTGGGGGCTTGGTGAATTCGAGGGTGAAGAGGACCCTTACCCTGACTTCTTGGGGCTTTGGGCCATTTTTGCGGTGGTCGTCGTGGTCGGCGACCAGCGTCTCGTGGTTATTTAGATGTATTGTGCGAGAAAGGGATCCGGCTCCGGTGGAGTCGGGTCCAATAAATGGGGAATAGTTTGAATCTCATTTTTCTTTTTTTTTTTACCTTCCCTTGTTTTCCTAATTCTAGGTTCCCTCATTTCCCTTGGTTGCCCGCCGCCTTTCCCTAGCGGCGCGGCGGCTTTTAGTTATTAAGTTTCGTTCTTGTTTGATTAATTAATTTATTTTGGAGTTGGGATGTGTCCGATTCCGAAGCCGGGACACGCGCATTTTATTTTGTTGAATTTTTCGCGTTAGTGGTCCACGAACAATTTTATGCGGTTCGCGTGGACCGTCTGTTCTTTCTTTCCCTTCCGGATTTTGTAGGTGACCGGGGTGCGTTGCTCCGTCACCTCGTATGGTCCTACCGATTTAGGGGTTAGTTTGGCCGACCTGCCTCGTCGCACGGTGTCGTCGTGGAGGAGGACGCGGTCGCCGATGCGGTAGGTCACCTCGGACGTGCCCTTGTCGTAGCTCGTCTTCGCCCTTTCCTTTGCTTGTTGCAGGTTGTTTCGTGCGACTGTCCAAGTCGCTCGCAGTCTTTCCCGCAGCTCGTCGGCATAATCGTCGTACGAGTAGGTGCTTCGCGGTTCCTGTTTTACCGCTGTCGGTAGCACTGCTGTTTGTCCAAAGGTTAGCTCGTGCGGGGACAACCCCGTGGCTGTGTGCGGTGTGGTGTTGTACGTAAACATTGCGTACGGCAGCCACTCGTCCCAGTCGCATTGATCTTCCTCGATAAAATGCCGTAGGTATTCTGCGAGGGTACGGTGCGAACTTTCTAGGGCCCCGTTACTCTCTGGGTGGTAAGCTGTGGTTTGTATCTACTTGATTCGTAATAGCCGGCAGATTTCCTTGAAGGTTTTACTCAGGTAATTTGTCCCTTGGTCGAATAGGATTATTGCGGGCATGCCGTACCGACAGATCACTTCTTTCACGAGAGCTTTGGCTACGGTGTCGGCTTCCTGGTTTTCGATTGCCATTGCCGCGGTGTATTTCGTTAGAGCGTCTTGGTAGGTCAGGATGTATTTGTCGCCCTGGTGTGTTTCGGGCAAGGAGCCAACAATATCTACTGACGCTTTTTCGAAAGCCCTCTCGGGCGTGTCGGTGATTACCATCGGAACTCGCTCTTTCCGGCTGAGCTTGTTCTTTTGGCATTTTGTGCAATTGTTTACGTGTTTTTCCACGTCTTTCTTTATGCCGGGCCATTCGTACTTGGTCCGGATCCTTGCAAGAGTTCGTTTGATGCCCTGGTGCCCTCCGAGAGGGGCGTCGTGGTATTCGTGCATAATTATTCTTCGATCCTCGGGGCTGGGGCAGGTTACGCTACTGCGGACGCCACGCTCGTCTTCTGTACGGCTGTCTCCGTCGCTGCTGTGTCGCGCGTCCGTATCGCTGTCCTCCCCGCTCTCCGCTTCCTCATTCGCGAGTAGCCGTCCGTCGACCGTCGTCCGGCGGCTCGGGCCGCTGGGTACCTCGCTTGCTACTCCGCTGGCTTCGCTGTCGCACGGTGGGGTGCTTCCTTTTTTACTCTTATCGCTCCTTCCCCTGCATGGCTGTCCGCGCTGTCCCCACTCGCGGCGGCCTCGGTCGCGGCGGTGTACGGCGGATCGGTCGAGCATGGGGCTGTGCCGGGGAGGTTCTTTCTCTCTCTCTCTCGCACGGCGAGCGCCTATCTCCCTTTCCCCTGGCTCCGTGTCACCGCGCATATTCTACTTAATGCGTCGGCGTTCGTATTTTTCTTACCCGCTTTCTATTCTATGTCGAACTCATGCTCGGATAATTTTATTTTCCAGCGCATGAGTCGGGAGCCGGGGTCCTTTACCCCGAATAGCCAGGTGAGAGGTTGGTGATCTGTTACCACCTTGAAGCGGATACCGTACACGTAGGGCCGGAACTGTGTTATCGCCCACACGATAGCGAGCAATTCTTTCTCGGTCGTCGTGTAGTTGAGTTCGGCCTTTGATAACGTACGGCTCGCGTAACATATAGGAAGGTCGTCTCCGATCTTTCCTTGCGATAGTATCGCCCCGATGGCCTTGTCTGACGCATCGGTTGTTACGACGAATGGCTTGCCGAAATCCGGGTACTGGAGTATCGGTGCCGTTGTCATTGCGGTTTTTAGCTCCTCGAACGCTGCGTCTCGGACGGCAGTCCATTTGAATGCCTCGTCCTTCCGCACGAGTTCCGTGAGGGGCTTTGCAATGCTCGAGAAGTTTTTTATGAATTTCCGATAATACCCGGCCAACCCAAGGAAAGATTGTACTCCTTTTACGGTGGTTGGTATCGGGAAATTTTTTACAGCCGCGATCTTTTCGGGGTCTGCTTGTACGCCCTTTTCTGAAATTATGTGGCCGAGGTAATGGGTTTCTTTTCGCATGAGTTGACATTTGCTCGGCTGTAGGGCCTATTTCGCTTCTCGCAGGCGTTGGAAGACTTCTGCGAGTCGACTGTGGTGCTCCTGCAGGGTCTTACCATGCATGACGATATCGTCCAGGTAGACGTAGCATTTTATCCCGTCCAGTCCCGCTAGGACTGTATTCATCAGCCTTTGGAACGTCGGGGGAGCGTTTTTTAATCCGAAGGGCATTCGGTTGTATTCGAAGTGCCCTTGCGGAGTCGAGATAGCGGTTTTTTCTTTATCTCCCTTGGCCATTGGAATCTGATGGAATCCCGAGGCAAGATCGAGAGTAGAGAAATATTTTGCCCTTCCCAGCTGGTCCAATATTTCGTTAATATTGGGTAGCGGGTACGAGTCTCCAATGGTTGCTTCGTTTAGTTTACGGAAGTCTACCACGACTCGCATTCGTCGTTGCCCGTTGGCATCGGGTTTCTTTGCCACAACCAGCAGTGGCGCGTTCCATTGACTTTTGCTCGGTTGTATGATGCCGTCGGACAACATTTCTTCCGTTTGTCGTTCTACTTCTTTTTTATGTGCTTCGGGAAGGCGGTACGGGTGTACTTTTGTCGGTAACGTACCTTCCTTCAAGAGGATGGAGTGTTCGGCTTTGTCTGTACACGGAAGCACATCTCCTGGGAGGTGGAATATGTCCTCGAATTTTTGTATTATTTCTTCGAGCGACGATAATTCCTCGGCATTGAGGTGTGCGAGGTCGAGTTCGTCCCGCAGTCGGTCGAGCCTCTCGACCCCTCTGCCCGCGCGCACCGTCCCCACACTGAGCGTCTCGGACGCGTCATCTTGCAGCGGCTCGAGTTGCACTACGGGGCGTGGTATCGTGCGCGCTCGTTCGCTGGTGTTTACTATGCTGATCGTACAGCTGTTCCCCCTCGGTGGTGTTACACATCCACCCACGAGAATTTCTTTCTCGATCTTATATTTTTCCACGAGACCGATGGTTTTGCTCTTGGTTTTCCCGTGGACGATTGTTTCGCTCCGCGGTGGCAAATTGACTCTTTCGGTTCCGTCTATGAGTGGCATGCTGTGTCCGTACAGTTTTATTATCTCGCCACCGAGGATGTCGGCTTGGTGTTTCTTTATGAAATCCATGCCGAGCAGTCCATTGACTTTCAGCGGTACGTCGTCTTCGATGACGTAGAACCAGTGTCGGATCGAGACCGCTGGTACGTCCAGGATGATTTCCGCTCTGCATACCGGGTGTATTGTCATCCCCGATACGCCTTTCAGAGTCACTTTCGTCTTTTCGACCGTCGTATGGGGTAGCAAGCAGTTCCGTCGGATCACACAGCACTGAGCTCCGGTGTCGGCTTTCAGCGTTATCACTCCACTGGCCGAGTTCGGTGACTCGATGTCGAAGTCGCTCGCGGACAGTGCTGACGGAATCGTGACCTGCATTACTTGCAACGTTTCCTCCGGTTCCGGGGCGTCTGGTGTCGTCCCGTGGTCACTTATCGTCGGTAGATTGATTGATAGCGTGCCCAGCGTCAGTTTGGTCGACGCGTCGTTTTGCCCCGTTTTTCGTTGGGTGCCCTGATTATTCGGTTTTGCGTTGTTCTGCCCCTGCTGACTGGTCTGGTTGGTTCGTCGGTTTCCCTGCGTGTTATTCCGCTGTCCGTTCTGGCGGTCGTCCCGCTGACATCCGTTCTTTTCGTCTGCTATTCGCTTTCGGCAGTCTTTTTTCATGTGACCCCTTTTTGGCAATAGTGGCACACTATGTCCACCTGATGGAGCGTTCGGTTTTGATCCGCGACGGGGAGGCTGGAGCGTCCGGATTGCCTTGGACAATTTCTGGCGTAGTGGTTTCCACTTCCGCAGTGGTAGCAAGTTTTGTCGCCGTTGCCGTTGTTATTGCCGTTGTCATTGCCTCCGTTGTTGTAGCTCCGACGTTGGTTGCCGTTGTTGCTGCCATTGTTGTTGCTGCTATTATTGTTGTTGTAACTTCGGCGGTGGTTGGCTCCTTGCGCTCCTCTGTTCCCTTTTGGTAACACCATTTCGCTTATTTCGATGGCTCCGACGACGGTTTCGTGCAGCGTCGTAAAGTTTCGAGCACGCACGATCGTTTGCACTTGGCCATGTAGTCCATTCTCGAAATTGGCCGGTGCACTTCGTCGGGTGACGGTTTCGATCGTCCGGGCCTCTCCAGGGGTTGATATTCCTTCGCACAGCTTTCCTATGAGGTCGACCGTCACCTGCTCTGCCCTTGATGCGTACGTCGCGACACTTTCACCCTGATTCTGTCGCAGGGAGTTGAATTCCAGTTGTAGAGCTGCCAGCGACTTGCGCTTCCCGTACAGCATCCGCAGCTTCGTCCTAAGTTCTTCAAGGGTTTTGATATTTTTATGTTTTAGGTCCTGCGCCGGCCGGCCGGTGATATGTCCCGATATGACGAATTCTATGAAAACTTCGTGGTCCTCGTACGGGACCCGGTCGTGCGCGGTTTGGCAAGCGCGTAGGAATTGGTCCAATTCGTCAGGACCTTCTCCAGAGAATTTCGGGACTTGTTTCATTGCCATCCCGAGTTCCACCGTCCGTCGGTCGCCGGAATATCCGCCCCTCCGCCGGGTGGATCTTGATCTTGATGACGATTCGTCTGCCATCCTCTCTTCCAGCCGTTCCAGTCGTCGTCTTAGGTCCGCGTTTTGGTCCTCGAGGGCCCTAATTAATTCGTACGCATCGCTGCTGACATCTTGGAGGGTGTTGGCTAGGTTACGCCGTACCGATCCCGCCGGATCGTTATTGTATCGGCGTCCATCAGCGTTTGCCCCGCGGACAGTTCGGTCAGGATCTCTGCCATCGTCGTCGTCGAATCTCCGTGTTTTGGGTATTGCCCCGAGACTTTTTGGTGGAACTACGCGTTCCCTAGGGTTTGTGGGTGGATAGTTTGAGGCTTCCGCCCGGAGGCGGTTTATATCGGCGTCGATCATGGCGTCGGTAACTCGGGAGGACGGTCGGAGTCGCCGTTCCCGCTCGGAATCGTTTGCGTTCGCGAAATCCGTTCCGCGTCTTACGTTGACCCCTATATCCCGGAGACTCCCCGACATTGCAGTCTGGCGGGTTCGGGGTAAGAGCCCCGACGGCGACAGGGAATATAAAGCCTCATTTGTACGGAACGTAATGTCGCCGAGCGCGGCTTGAGCCCCGGCCGCGGCTCCGACGGCTTGCCCTGGCAGAGCCGAATCGAAAGAATGCGACACTCGCTGGTCTCTCGGGTCGTCGCTCATTGTGTGTGTGTGTGTGTGTTTTTTTTTTTTTTTAATTCTAGTTCTCCGGGTTGCCTGACGGGGCTATTCCGTCACCGTTAGGGCTTTTATTTATTTAATCTCCCGTTCCTGATTCCCCAGAAATTATTTATTTTTCTGATTTCTCGACTCTAGTAGTCCGTTGCTACAATTCCGGCGCAAGCCGACTCTCTTATCGGTTGCGGTAACAATAACGCGAAATGATTCTATTCACTAGCTCCCTAGGGGGACGCGTATCAGAAATTTTCGCGGGCGTTGTCGTAATCCTAACTAAATCGGCTTTGGTAGGCTGATATGTAGAAAGTATTAACAGCCACTTACAGGTTTTAGATCGCTGATGATCCCTGAAACGATCGGCCTTGGTTCATCTCCGCTGCGTTTCCTTGAGCTGGTGTCCGGTTCGCCGTCCTCGTCCTTGACCCTCTGACGCGCTCTGCTCGGATAGCTCGTTATCTCGCTACGGCGGATACCACTGCGCGGTAGGAGAACCAGGCTATACTCCGAAGTCTGCGTGTCGTGTAGGGTCCTGGATTTTCGCACTAGGGCTGCGCACCAATTGTTTCACTTTCTCACAACGGTGCAGCCTGTGCCGCCAGGTAAATTCTCGCGATGTGCACTTCCGGAATTTAACCCTGGGTTCACGCGCGGGCACTGTCGATTTCTTAATCACTGCGCCGCACAGCCAGGTAGAATGCCTCGTCAGCTTCGGTAACGGGATTCTATCGCTGGGTTACGCCACGCGCACCGCAAACACTGCTGGCTCGGTGCCGGGTAGCCGGATAAAAATTTAACCAAGATTTTTATCACGGCCGTGATTTACCGCGGTCTATCTCGGTTGTTTTAACGCGATGCCGCCTTCCAGGTGATTTCCTCGACGATTGCGTGTCGGGAATTTCCGCACTGGGAACACGTCGTAAGGTAAGTTCTGAAACCGCACTGATTTTAATTCAATTTGGCAGATCCCACCGCTGCCACCAATGTTGTGTCCCCGGATGGCCCGTGTCTCCTTCGATGTTGGGATTACGGGTCAGAAGGGATAAGTTTTAGGATCGTTTGCCGAATTGAATAATCTCGTCTAAACACAGATGTGGTATATTTATTGACAATGCTCGGTACAGGTGTTACTTGGTCAGATGTGTCACTGTTACCGCGCCGCGGGTTGTACTTCGTGTTTTCGTACGATCTTTCAAAGATAGCTACGAAAATTCGTCGCGACACGGGAGCCTATTGGTCAGAGGACCGTGTTTGGCTAGATGATTCTTTATAGACAGGCTTTTCGTTCGCGAGCTTCCGGTTGCTCGGGGCTCGTCGTCGAAAAGCTGAGTTTACAATTTTTGTGGTCTGATCGTTGCTGGCCAATCACCTGGTTCTTGGTCAGCACGGTCAATGTTCGAGGTCTTTTGAAATGAAATTGTTGAGCTTATTGAACTTTAGCGTAAGCAATTTTAGCGTAAGCAGTTTCGTTAGCAATAGCTGGTTCGATGACCGTGGGGAACAATTATATACTCGATATAATTGTTCATTTATTTTTAATTTATAATGACAGTAATTTGATGAAAATTGCGGGGCACAACAGTCGTTTTGGAACTGTGTACTTAAAGGGTTCCTAATATGTCTACCTATCCGTTATTTAATCGATCTACCCGAGATCTACCGAATAAACCCAACTTTAAATATTACCACGTTCTGTTATACACAAAGTTATTACCACGAGACCGTTAACCCATCCCGACAAACCACATTGAACAGTTGATTACGGATCACGAAGGACTCATGTTTTTAAGTACGACGAAATTTCATAGCTCGATATTGATTCGGTGGAGTTTGCTTTCATGGAGTATTCCTTTAGTGTTAGGCATTGTAGTGGGGTGGATAATGTGGTAACTGATTTCTTTAGTCGTAACCCGGTTGGAAAATTCGAGAATGACTCAACTGGACCGCTAGTTATACCGGCGTCGAATGATGTGGTGAACATAAGGATTCCTGTGTCGCAAATATTAGTCTGAGCTCTATTGATAGTGATTGTGATATTTACAAAAATTTTAAAAACGAATTGAGTCAGCTGGCTTAATTACAGCGTCAAGATGGCAATTTAAAAGATTTAGTGTTCAAGACAGGAAAAGGTTTATTGAATGGTTCATACCAGATGTATAATAACATTCGCTTTAAATGATCCCGTGTATCGGATTCATAGCAAATTATGGTTCCCGAAACGTTAGCGCACAGGGTTATAGAATTAACTCGTGGCTCACCCGGATGCGTATAAGACTGTTATGCCCGCCGACCGTATGACTGTATTCTCTCCGTGCAAGCGCTTGGAGGGGATAAGCTAATCTACCCCAGCGCGGCGGTGGAGAAAAGGAACAATAACCCAGGAAGTTTTCCGTACGATTAGCATCGTGTTACTTAAACAAATGGGCCATTGTACTTGCTGTGTAGTGAATTGCAAAAACAATGGTGTTCGCAATAAGTGCAAATTTTATTAATTTCCAATAGCACAACATAAATTGAGCAGAGAAACAAATGGATTGCAGCTGGGAGAAGAAAAAAGTAAGTCCCATAACCCTTCGTACCGTTTGACACAAGAAAGCAAGCACATCGTACGTGATGCATATTATGAAATAAACATTGGAAATAGTGAAGTAACGGAATTCATTTCCAGTCCGGATGGATCACCATGGTGTCCAAAGCCGTGGGATGTAATTTGCAGTGAGCATTTCATTGGAAATAAAAAATCAGAGGAAGTATCGAGTCCGAGTTACATTCCAACCATATTCCCTCCTGCATACAAGACAAAAGTTATGAATACAACTGGAGCAATGAAGAGGTATACATTTATATTGAAATCAAGTATACGAATATTTAAAATGTTTTTTGTAAGTATTCATTATTTTTCATAATTTTTTTAGTCAAACAAATTATTTTTTTATTTATTTTTTATTATCTTTTCTATTCTTTGTTTCGTAGTAGTTTTTTTATTCATTTTTTATTTAATTTTTGATTATTTTTCATTTGATTGAATTATGCCTTATAATTATTTTGTCTTTATTGCAGACATGAACGGTTCATGAAGCGGAGGATAAATAAATCAGAGCAAATAACCACAAAAAAAAAATTAAAAATTTTTTAAAACTCCCGACTGCAAAAGAAACTCGGACATGAAAAAAAAAACAAAACTCGAAAACATATATATAATAAAAAATATGTCATAAAAAAATATTTTTAATAAAATAAATTTAAAAAGGATGAAATATATTAAGGCATCTCTATAGTTTATTCATAGTTTAATTTGTGATCGGTTATTTTGGTGAATTGGATATTTTGAATCGTAGTAATTTCTTTACTTCTCTCAATTCAGTCGGGAGACGTCTCCTTTCGTATCGTCAAACATTTATGTTCCATATCATCTTTATGTTTGATTAATGACGTCTCTCGACTGAATTGCGAGAAGTAAAGGAATTACTACAATTCAAAATATCAAATTCACCAAAATGACCGATCATAAATTAAACTATGAATAAACTGAAAAAATGCCTTAAATTATTTCATCCTTTTTAAATCAATTTTATTAAAAATATTTTTTTATGACGTATTTTTTATAATATATATTTTTTCGAGTTTTGTTTTTTTTTCATGTCCGAGTTTCTTTTGCAGGCGGGAGTTTTAAAAAAAATTTTATTTTTTTCCATTGTTTTAAAATTGATTACGTTTTTTTATTTAAAAAAATTTTATCTATCGATTTAAGATTATCGAACAACTATTTCGATCTAGGAAAACTCAATGAACCGCATTGATAAGATGTCTGATAGCGTTCATTTTAAATTGATTGGAACTCAGCGGTTGTACAAGAATGTAAAATTATTATTGAACAACTATCTCTAAGAAAACTCAATGAACCTCATGGATAAGGTGTCTGACAGCGTTAATTTAAAATTGATTGAAACTCAGCGGTTGTACAGGAATGTAAATTCATAATCAAACAACTACTTTAACCATCGCCTGAAGAGGACTCGATGAACCTCATCGATAAGGATGTCTGACAGTAGATACTTGGAAATTAATCGAACTTAGCGGTTATACATAAATGTAAACTCAAGATACCTGTGTTTTGCTGCGATTTGGAGGGGAAGCCACAACCGTTGAATTCTGGAAACAGCAAGTAGAAGAGAGTCATGTCAACGCGCATTTTAATTGTCGAACAACTGCTTTTAGGAATATTTTTTTTTTTCACAACGATATAGGTTATCTGTTCTTTCAATCTAAGTCATGATAGATATTGTAGACTCGATGAATCTCGTTGATACGATTTTTTCGCAGTGTTAATTTTGTATTGATTGAAATTCAGAGGTTGTACAGAATAAATATGAAAAAAAGCCTGAGATTTATTTTGTACAACCTCTGAATTTCAATCAATACAAAATTAACACTGCGCAAAAATCTTATCGATGAGATTCATCGAATCCACAGTATTTATCATTATTTAGATTGAAAGAACAGATAACCGATACCGTTGTAAAAAATGAAACTATTTCTCAAATCAGTTGTTCGATAATTAAAATGCTCGTTGACATGATTCTCTTCTACTTGCTGTTTCCGGAATCTCACGGTTGTGGCTTCCCCTCCATAACGCAGCGAAACACAGATATCTTGAGTTTACATTTATGTATAACCGCTGAGTTCGAATAATTTCCAAGTATATACTGTCAGACATCCTTATCGATGAGGTCCATCGAGTCCTCTTCAGGCGATGGTTGAAATGGTTGTTCGATAAGGAAGTCACATTCTTGCACAACTGCTAAGGTCCAATCAATTCGAAGTTAAAACTGTAAAACATCTTATCGATGAGGTTTAATAAGTTTTCTTAGATTAAAATAGTTGTTCGATAATGAATTTACATTCTTGTACAGAAATCTAATCTGTAAAAAAGACTTTAGTTATGCTTACCGTTAAGCTGTTTCGAAATACACTCGTATATATATATTTTTTGAATTACGTATTTTTGTATATTGTAACGCACTCCCCTACTATTTCTCCACTTTACAACGTCCTAACGCCAGCCTTGCCTATCCCACTCATGGGCCATTTCCAAGAATCCTCTCACATCCCAAACCTAGATAGATTCTTTTCCATGCATCTGCTTTTCTCGGAACTCTCAACCTTCCTATCTGACTAGTTTCCCGCCGACTATCCAAAGGACCCGAAACCTAAGTAAATTCTGCTGGTATCCGAACCACCTGCCTTTCCGAGTCCTCATAACTTTTCCGTTTTTAAGGCTAGCTGCCGCTGCGCTATCCGCTTGCAGCTGCTTCTCTGGAATGCCAGCCCAATCGCCCCCACCGTTCCAGAATATTCCCGAAAACCTCCTGACTTCTCCCCACTATCGTCATTTTCCCACACTTTTCCCTATATAAGCTGTTCTTCGACAAGCCTACAGCAGTCAGTCTTATTAATCCGTAAACGGAGCGGAAGCTCTGCACATCGGAATATTGAAATAAACGTCTGTTAAAACTCAGACTCAGTGTTGAAATTATTCATATTATAGAACGAGTGTTTACTGACGTAACAATATATTTCATATATTTCGTTATCTTCTGAATTATCTGACGTTTCTGTCATTGGCGACAGGTGACAGAAACGTCAAATACGTCTCTATATTACGAAACCCTGACGATTGGTCACTCTGACCCCCTTGCGATTGGTCGAACGCGTTATGTACATCTTTTGAATGGGTTCGATATTTTTGAACATCAAAAATCTCTACGAGCTTGCATCCGATCATATATATGACCATCCTATAACAATCTCTTCGATCCACAGAATCTATGTGCCAAAATCTGTCAGAAGTAAAAAAGGCGTTTCGCCATACACTTCAGCGCAATTTTTTACGTTGACTCGACGAAACTCATAACACCCGTATTTGCCCTGCGGGCAGACGGGAGTTAAAAAGTATCGCAACCGGTTATCGAAAAACTAATGGAGCAGTCAGAACCGGATAACAATAATAATGGAACAAGTCAAAATGATCATGGAAAGAAAAGTTTCGATCAAGAGTGTCAAGTGGATATTTTTTCACTCAATTCCATTCAACCAGAAAAAACCTTCATCTGCAATAGATACATCAATAACACAACTTTTTGTAGCGATGCTGAGATCCAAATGAAAAAAATAAGTCCAACCTTCTTTACTGTGCCCAACAAAAAACAATTAAAAGATAAAAAATGCGATACGCCACAAAAAATATACGTAGATCAGTCAGTGGGACCTGGTACTGAGAATGACGAATGTACGACTACGAAAAGTTTTGCTGGGATTTCATCAATCAAAAATAATGAGCAGTGTCTAGATCTTACCTGTGTAACGCTTGAACATTTTTAATTTTTATTAAAAAGAGTAAATAATATTGCACAAAATTGTAAAGTTTCTAAAGAAAATCGACTTTTGATATTTTTCGTTAAAATGAAAAGTGGGTTAGCCTTTTTGGCAATCAGTGCTTTTCACTACATCGAACGACAATTTCAAGAATTTTCTTTTCAACTCTGCAAGACTTATCTAGCGCTACCGCTAACTTGGTATTTTGGCCAAGTAAAGACGTAGTACAAGCGACAATGCCTGAATGCTTCAAGCCTGATTACAGTAACACTCGTGTTATAATTGATTGTGTCGAACTCTGAATCGAAATTCCTGCCACCGTCGAATACCGGGTGTATACTTATTCACATTACAAAAAAGACTTCGGACTTTGCAACCGGAGGAGTCCATATTCCGACGGGAATTCGGACTTTGCCATCGGAGGAGTCCAAAGTCCGACGGGACGTCGGACTTGACAACCGTGGGAGTCATAATTCCGAATAGAATTCGGACTCCGACGTTCGCCGAGGCCAAAATCTAAATGTTATATGTGATTGCACGTGTACCGAGTCTACAATACAAATGTACTTTGTACTCCTACGTTTGCAAGCTCAGAATAAATATAAACTTTGTACTTTCATCTTTGCAATGATTAAAAACACCCGAAACTATCTGTAAATTAAAATAGAAAAATATACAAGTCCATTCTTTTTGTGATGAATTTTTACTGTATAAGCCTTATACATTAAAAATTCATTACGAAAAGAATAAACTTGTATTTTTTTTCATTTTGCTTCCTCATAGAGAAAGCTATGTGACGGTGAAAAATTTTTTTTTCGAGATATTCATGTCACCATGTTTAGAATGTTCTAAAACGTCCAGAAAACACATTTTTAGAAAATGTCCGGATGTATGTGTGTATGTGTGTGTGTGTGTGTGTGTGTGTGTGTGTGTGTGTGTGTGTGTGTATGTGTGTAATGGACTCTCAAAATTCAAACGTGTATAACTCGAGAACGGTTTCAGCTACAGCCCCCAAATTTCGCAGGCATGTGCAGCTCTATAACCCCTTCTCCGACTATAATTTTGGTCATGATTCAAGGCGTCGCTCGGATTATGTGTCGTTTTCAAATTTCCAAAAAAAGGAAGTACGCACTATAACTGTCGCAAATTTTGAGATATTCGTCTAAATAGTTTTTGACAAAGAGATTTGTATATAATGTTTGTTGGTATTGCATTTGGGCCGAATCCATCGATAATTTTCGATTTTATGATATTTTGAATTTTTCAAAAAATCAAATTTGTCACTATAATTTTCGTTAACTTTAACCAATCGAGCTCTAAATTTACACGAGTATGGAACATCATTGAGCAATGATATCTGCGAAATTTGGCGAAGATCGGCTCACCGGATCTAATTTTATAGCAACTATAAATTTCGAAGTTCGAACCTCTGCAAGTTGGAAAATATTTGACTGAACGTGCTCGAATTCATGCACACGCTCGAACTTACAATCAGCTCCATTTGTTACTAAATTCGATAGAAACCGAACAACGCGTTCGAATTTTAGGACACTTTGCATTATTATGTACGTTCAAGATGACCTCCCAAGATTCAAACGTGTATAACTCAAGAACAGTTTCAGCTACGGCTCCCAAATTTTGGAGGCATGTCGAGCTCTATAACCCTGACTTTAACTATAATTTTGGTCATGATTCAAGCCGTGAATCGGATTTTGTATCGTTTTTACATTTCCAAAAACAAGCTGCGAGTTGGAACTTGCAATTTGCTTCCTCGAAATCGTAGGTAGTGAACGAAGATTCCTCTATGAGGAAGCCAAAGATTAAATAGAAAATTACCACTCATATAAATATCTCCGTTTAATCTATCAGATTCAGAACAAACAAATGATTCATCATAGAGAAATCTTTGTTCACTACCTACGATTTCGAGGAAGCAAATTGCAAGTTCCAACTTGCAGCTTGTTTATTCACAGATAGTTTCAGATGTTTTTAATCCCTGCAAAGATGAAAGTACAAAGTTTGTATTTATTCTCTTGCTTGGAAACGTTGAAGTACAAAGTACATTTGTATTGTAGACTCGGTCCACGTGGGATCACATATAACATTTGTATTTTGGCCTCGGCAAATGTTGGAGTCCAGATTCTATTCGGAATTTGGACTCCCACGGTTGTGAAGTCCGAAGTCCCGTCGGACTTTGGACTCCTCCGGTTGCAAAGTCCGAAATCCTTTCCCAGGGGCCCAGGGACGGCGGAACACCTATGGAGGGTATAGACAACTCCACACCCGAAAAATTCCCGGGTATGGAATTCCACACGCGAAATTCTCGAGCGTTGGTTTTTTTTCTTGAAATTTTATTTATTTTAAAAAAATTTTTTGTTTTTTTAAACAGCACCACACGCTGGTGCCGCTCTGCATCGTCGACGGATCATGTGAACTATAAGTGTAAGCCCAGCCAATCAGAAATCGATGGCGGGAATTGGCGGGAAGAATGACCATTGACATATAGATATGGACTTCTAATGCGCGAGAAAAAGTGAAATCGCAATAGAAAGAGAGAAAACTAGGACGGGTCTAAGCCTATCTCTCTCCATCTCATGCATCGTGAATGATTGCGACCAATCGGCTTTAACTTACAATTAGAGAGAGTAAGACTTACAATTAGACTCACCCTAGTCTCCTCTCTATTGCGTTTTCACTTTTTCTCGCGACATTAGCAGTCTATTTCTATATGTCGATGTGTGTGACTACTCATGTGTGGTGCGCTATTATTCGTGTTGGTGCCATTCAAAGGCACTAACACAGCTAAGGAGAAGCAGCCTTTGTTCTTGTTTATGCCAGTCGTGTCGTTCCATTTCAATTCTTCTCGCGATTCGAAATTCGACGTTATCTGGGAAAAGTGTCCGAAAGCGATTGAGAACGTTAGAGATTTCGATATAGGTGGCCCAAAGCTGCCTCGTGCGCGAAAAATTCCAAGGTGCCTCGATAAAGGCCAGTCATAAAATTACGTTTTTCAGTCTACACGAGTAGTACCGAAAAAAATATTTTACCATGTACGATTAAGTTACGGCGTCTTTAGAGACGAGATTTAACACCGAAGGTGATCGGTTTTTTGATTCGTTAGAATTATTTGCAATTGGCAGTCCTACCGATGAAGACAAGATCTTAGATTTTTATAAAACCGATTTTAACGTAGAAAGACTCTTATCGGATCGTAAAATGTTTTTGGACGAGGTAAAACGTAATAAAACGGAAGTGAAGAATTTGGAAGCGATTGTCGAATTTTTTAAAGACAAAGAATGGAGAGTTGACTTTGTGCCTGAATACACACGTTTCATCCATTTGCTCTTGACGATTCCGGGATCGTCATGTTCTAACGAACGATCGTTTTCGACTTTTTGACGTCTAAAAAGTTATTTACGGTCCACGATGCATCAAAAAAGACTTAACCACATAGCGATTTTGTATGTGTATGCAGACATGGTCGATCATTTAGACATAGATATACCTTTAAACGAATTTATTATAAAAAACTCGAAGCAAACGGCAACTTTCGCAGTTCTAAAATGAAAAAATCGTAGGTACTTATTTACTTCGACGGCTTTTCCGAATTTCACAGTTTTTCAACATTTTCTTTTCGGAGGATCTTTGTTAGGTCCTCTATATAAAGAATCAGATGGGGGAGGTCAGAAAATGTTATCAGGAATCCTGATAACATCCTCCGAAAAGAAAATGTTGAAAAACTGTGAATTTCTGAAAAGCCGTAAAAGTAAAGAATTACCAAATCGTATTGTAAAGTCGTAGTCATGTTATTCTATTTTTTCATCTCCCCTCCTTTACCCCCTCCTCTCGTTTTACCCCTGCCCCCTCCCCCCGCCCCTCCATTTATTCCACACCCGGGCTCAAGCTCTTCCGCCGGCCCTGTGTTCACCACTGGTTTGCAGAACGAGCCGAAGGCGAGTGTTGCAATCACACGAGTCCAGAAAACGTTTTTCGTACGAGTATCGTACGAATTTTTATGTCACAAGGTGCGTAAATGCGGTTTGACGCGAACGAAATGAGCGCAAAACCGCTCTTTTACGCGCGCAGCGTATCATAAAAGAAATAACACGTGTATATTTTTGAAAAATGTTTATAAATACGTAAATAAAATGTTACGCTGAAGGACCTCGGTCGATGGCTCGGTCGATGTGCGTAAAGTGCGATGAAACTATGTTTATATTTGTAACCATGTTATGTAACTATATGTCAATAAATACATTTTACTACTACTACTAAAATATGTCGTGTATTTTTATATTTTTTATTATTCTTTAATTTTCCCATTATGATGAAAGTAACATCAAAAAGAACGTTTCCCAAATTTATTTTTTTGAATCAAATACAAATGAATCATTTATCACATTTTGTTGACAATATTTACTCCAGTAAATTGACAACATTGTTTTTCTTGCGTGTTTTGATGGGCTTTTTGTTTTGCTATGTTCGTGTGTAATTCCGGTAAATAATTTTGGAAATAAAAATTCTCGCATTTAATGATGACTGCTTTCAAAAACTGTTCATTGCGATGGACTGGAAAGCAAAAACTGCCATTTTTAACTGCTGAATATATGAATAAATCACAAACCGTTGAACCAGATACATACATCTGAATTTGGCATTGCGTGTAATACGGCCCACTCTCTTTAAGTTGCACTTCATCACCTTGAAATTTTAAGTAATTGACATTGCACTTTTTCGATTTAAAGTCAACAATTGGTTGTTTTGCACAACTGCTGGGACATTTGAACTCGACGATTTTATACACTGTAGCGTTACAACGAACTACACCATCGAGGCTAGCGCACAGCAATGGCTGCTTTTCACTTATAACGATCCCAACTTTTTTAACCTCTATACCATATATCGTTTGATACTCCCTTGCAGCATCTGACTCGTGATCTCTTCCATATCGAATAGAAGCCGTATCAACATTTTTCGGATAAAGCATTTCCGAGACTAGTGACTCCACAGGTTTCTTGATTCTACTTTTAATACTGTGAGCATTTTTACTCGCAGACACTCTTAAAATTCGAGCTTCGAACCATTTTTTGCATTTCGATTGGTCCCTCGTATCACAGCATAATTGTATGATTGCTTTTTTTGACATAACAATAACTGTCGTATAAAACTCTTTCAATTCTTCTTTTACAATTTAGGAATTTGTGTGTACCGGCATGCTATCAAGTGAAACGAAGAAAGCGTTATCACACGATTGGCATTCGTCTTTCCGTAGAATCACGTCAACTTTCGTTAACATCGATTCCATCAAATTTTTCACTGCTTGGTCATTCTTATCCTTGTTGGATTCGAGGATTACTGTTCGCAAAGCGGACGGTTCATTTAATTCCGAAATGTGTACGTCACATGGTTGGCATTCCGAAGTTTTTTGTGGTGGAAACATTTCAAAAAAATATTTTCCTTTGGAATATTTTTCTTTGGAAAAAATCTAAAAAGCACATATTCAAATGCCTCAGCTACTCGTGAATAACCTCAAAAGCATCGTACAACTATCAAAATGTATGTATTAATTATAGTACACTTACTTGTTTCTTTTTTAAGATTAATTATCGAATAATGGCTGCGTATAACTACACATAACTTATTCCGAAACAAAGGCATTTATTCAATTGAACCACTTTTAATAAAATTTTCACATACGTCACAGCTAAACTTTCCTGGATTTTCGCATTTTTTAGCTATCAGAGGTCGCCTCCGCTCACTTGCACGGAGCGAATAGGAACGGATAGGTAGGGCGTTTGCATTTGTTCATTTATTTTTCAGGGATGTTCGCCAACGAAGAATTAGAATCCACGTAGTTTCAGTGCTTGTATCGTTGATTTTATTATTAAGTTACAGTGTTGTTTTACACGTCCTGATACCGACTTGTACCGTGACCGGTCCGCGCGTAACTGGCATACCCTTAACACCCGTGGTAAAGTGACGTTGCCGCGGTTCGGGTGCCTTGCTTAGAGCAATATTTTCCGTCTTTGACTCTCAAACTTGACTGACTCTCGGTTGTCCCTTCATCCATCAATATGACTCTGAACCGAGAGTTAGTAGGTCGACTCGATCGAGTTGCACCCTCTTCAGAATTTACCGATTAACCAACAATACTGCGTCAGCGAGATCATGCTGACGGAATTATTGCAAACAGCGAAATTATGCTTGCATCACGCTGCAAGCAGCATAATTAATCGGGTCACCGATCGAGCCGACTTTCGAAATCACACCGGCTTTCGGCATTTCCTCGAGAATGTCGAATGCTGCAACTAACAGTCCATTTGAAATTCTAGGGCACAACAAGACGTTATCGTTTCCCAAACGATATTTTCAATGGTCAGGTATGAGTAGACAGGTGGAAAAGTATGTCGGGTCGTGCGATTTATGCCAGTCGGTTAATAATTTGACCTATACAATGCAGGGTGAATATCACATGTTTAAATCTGAACGACCGGGGAGTTTAGTTACAGTTGTCGCAGTCTGTTGTCGGAGTCCGTTATATATTTGTGATGCTAGATGTTCATTCGAAGTATGTGAAATTGTTTTCAATTAAAAAGGCTACTACGGTTACCGTTACAAGGAAAATATTTGACGATTACATTCCTCAAATGAGAAAACCTGAAAGTATTCTTGCTGACAACGGCACTCAATTTACTTCTCCGATGTGGAAAAGTCGTCTTGAGCAGGAGGGTATTAAAGTAATATTTTCATCTATACGTCAACCACAAAGTAACCCAACGGTGCGAATCATGAGGGAACTTGGAAGAATGTTTCGTACACTATGTTCAGAGTCTCATACGAAGTAGGCACGTTTTGTCACGAAAATCGAGTCGTTATTTAATCTTACTATTCATTTAAGTACCGGGTACGCGCCACAGGAGTTACATTTTGGTATTCGCCCTGTTGATCTCATCGAAAAGGTGATTTCGTTCTCGGGTCGGTCGGATAACTCGCATACTGCTTGAGTCTTACTTGCAGATGATCGGCTGATGGAAAATTTTGAGCGACGTGAAAAAATGAACCGCCAAATATGCAATGTGTCACTTGACGAGGGGGATCTCGTTTTATTGCGTGTTCCAACCCCCTCGAATGCCATTGACAAGGTAACTTTAGAGTTTTTTCACTTATATCAGGGTCCATATCTAATTGCTCGTTCGTTAGAGAACAATGCTCATAAATTGGTTGATCCCGAGGATCCATCACAGGAGAAGGGTACATATAGTCCGACAAATTTACGTCAATCCCACCAGCCCACTCAGCGATGGTTCCTTGCTGTGTTTCTGTGCTGCTAATTTCTGGATTTTTAAGTTACAGGGGTCTTGACGAAAGCTATTATAATTTAAATGAATATGTACCAGTAAGAGTACGGGTGTGTCCAGTTTTTTGTATTTCATAACGTCTTGAGTCCTTTATAAAATAGAAGGATAATGTAAGAATGTCTGGCTGTCCGCGTTCACAGAGTTTGCGCGCTCGATGTATCGACGCGCCGCCGTGGGGTGTCGCGAGTGGTGTGTACAAGATTGCCGGCGTCGGTTCGATCAACCACGTGTATTGTGTAACCGATCTCAATTTGTACTCGCGTTTAATTATCCGCAATCGCCGGTCATACCTTGTCAGAGAAGCACCTTCTGTATAATTGACACGTTTGCTGTGAGATGTGCGGTGATTCACGGGGTATGCGTGAGTTTTTGACACCAAAGGTGGGCGTAATTTTGTTTGAAATTGTAGGAACGCGAAGAGAGAACGAATATGTATGTGTGCATGAGCGTGAACGTATGAGTAAGTGTGTGTGTGTGGAGGATGGCAACGCCGTGCAAACAAAAAAGAAAAAAAGAAGATACGAAAACTTAGACAAAACAGGCACGCGTGTGAGAGACAGTTTTTTCGTTGACCATCGTACGAGACAGACGTGGCGTGTTTGACTCCGAACATTATTTTACCATCGTTACCGTTGTCCGTGATTGTATCGTTTATTTCTCTCCATCCCATAATTAAATAATAAAAACCATTCCATATAATGAAAATCCTACAAAATTGGGGGCTCGTCCGGGATTGAGCAGAGATAAAACTAGTCGGTGCAGTATACGCGGGGTGAAAGCGGGAAAGCGCGAATAAGACGGGTTCGCGAGAGTGAAACGTGCGTGAATTATAAACGGAAAAAACGGAGAAACGCTAAGTTGTACGGTGGTACGTTCGCAGAAATTCGACAGTGTGTGTTGGGGAAGTTCGTGAGAATAGTAGCGCTGAAGGCTATTCTCAAAAGTTCAACGACGTTTATTTTTCAAAGTTGGTGCGCGAAAGAAGGCATAAAAAATATGTCCAGTGCAGTGAAGTTGACGACGAAGGCGTTGAAAGAAATACTGGCATCGTTGGATCTACCGACGGCTGGGAATAAAAGTGAACTGTTGTTAAGGCTTAGCCAGGCAGAAGGCTTTGACATGGCGTCACTCGAAAAGACGGTGGAGAACACAGAACAAGATTGTGACGATGCGTATGATGAAGCGGGATCGACACGAAGGATGATCGACATGTTCAGACGGGAGAAAGAGCTTGCGGAACGTGAACTTGCGGTAACGCGACGAGAACTCGAGATAGCGCGAAGTGAGCTAGCGAGGGGTGCGACGCGAAGTACGGAGAGCGTTGCAGGGTCTTCCGTGACGTCGAGTGAGAACGTGCATTAAGCCCCGATGCGCATGAGTGTGACGAAAGTAGCTGATCTCTTGACTCCGTTCAATGGGAACTCCGACGCGTACGAAATCTGGGAAAAACAGGTGAGGTTTTTGAAGGAAATGTATAAATTAGAAGAAGATGCGATGAAGATTCTGATTGGAATGAGGATAACATCGAAGGCACTTGAGTGGTTCCACTCAAAACCCGAGCATATTTTGATGGCAGATCAGCTGTTGAGTGCGATGAGAGCGATGTATGGGCGACGAATAGATAAAATCGCAATGCGACGACGATTTGAAGACCGAATTTGGAAGAAAGGCGAGAATTTCAGGGAGTATTTGCACGATAAGGTAGTGTTGGCGAATCGAATATCCCTACCAGAGGATGAGATTCTGCAATACGTCGTTGAGGGTATTCCTGACCTGAATCTCCGAGACGCAGCTCGAATCAAAGGGTTCACCACGCAGGAGTCTCTGCTGAAGGCGTTCGAGGCGATTTCGCTGCGAGGACCGAGCGAAACAACGAAGTACAGCGGAAGAAGTGACAAAAGTGTTAAGTGGACTGGTGAGAGTGGGTCGAAAAACGATGAATCGGGCAAAGCGAGCGACGCGAAAAAATTCGATAGGAAAGAACAAGCGAGTGTGAAACACTGCTTCAACTGCGGAGCGAACGACCATATGAAGGCGAAGTGTCCAGTGAAAGACCTTGGCCGTAAATGTTTCAAGTGTGGTAAATACGGACATATAGCGTCGAGTTGTTCCGAAAAACGAGACGATTCGAAGAGTGCGAATGTAGCGGATGTTTGCATGACGAGTGGTAAAACGCCGAAACGGGTGAGTGTGAATGGGCACGAGGTTAACGCGATCATCGATACGGCGAGCGATATATCGATTGTACGGGCTGATCAGTATGCAAAGTTTGGACGACCAGACATTGCAAAAACCGATATGGCATTCAAAGGAGTGGGAAATGTGAGAAACGAAGCGATTGGATTTTGCGATGTGAAAATGCGAGTAGACGATAGCGATTACGATATCCGTCTGTATGTTGTCGCGAATAACCTTTTGAATCACGATTTGTTAGTCGGCACTGATTTTCTCGACAAGGTACAACTAATTCGAGGGCGAGGTAAGTGTAAAATTATGCCGTTGCCGGAAAGCGATGAATGTGAGAGTTTACCCGAGATTTTGAAAATCGAGGCGATAGAAGAGCGTGGAAAAGGCGAGATTCAAATATCTGAGTTCTGCAAACCGGGAAATCGCGAGAAAGTTCAGAGTCTGGTAGAGGCATATGAGTCGAAAAAATGTTGCGAAGTGGGAGTAAAGATGACGATTGTGCTGACGGATGAAGAACCGATTTATCAGAGAGCGCGACGGTTGAGCGAAGCCGAGAAGCGGGAGGTGAATGCTCAAATTCAAGAATGGATGGATGAGGGTATCGTTCGCGAGTCTTATTCAGATTTTTGTAGCCCTGTCGTGATGGTAAAGAAAAAGGATGGTTCAAATCAATTGTGTGTGGATTACCGATTGATAAATCGAAAGATTGTTAAGGATCGTTATCCGCTACCGCTGATAGAAGATCAACTCGACTTGTTGCAAGACGCGAGAATTTTTTCAACTTAAGACTTGAGGAATGGATTCTTCCATGTTGAAGTAGATGAGGCAAGTCGAAAATACACTTCGTTCATAGTACCAGATGGGCAATTTGAATTTTGTCGAGTACCTTTTGGTCTCTGCAATTCTCCGGCGACTTTTCAAAAGTTCATTAACGTAGTTTTTCGGAAGTTAATTAACGAGCGCGTGGTTTTGATTTACATGGACGATCTTATCGTTCCTTCCAAGGACGAACAAATCGGAGTGGAAAATCTCGAGCGCGTTTTCAAAGTCGCGAGTGAAGCCGGGTTGATCTTCAAGTGGTCGAAATGCAATTTTTTGAAGCGCGAAGTTGAATTTTTAGGACACGTTGTAGGATACGGTAAAGTTCGACCGTCCGAAAATAAAACCGAAGCCGTCCGAAATTTCCCGAAACCGACGAATGTGAAGCAAGTTCAATCTTTCCTCGGTCTCACGGGTTATTTTAGAAAATTTGTACCAAGGTATTCGTTAATCGCGAGGCCGTTGACGAATTTATTGAGAAACGAGGTCGCATTTAGATTCGAGGATAAAGAGAACGACGCGTTTGAGAATTTAAAAACAGCACTGATTACGAAGCCAGTGTTGAGTTTGTATAGGGTCGACGCCGAGACCGAACTACATACCGATGCATCGATGCACGGATACGGGTCGATGGTTGTGCAAAAAAGTTGTGACGACGGCCATTGGCATCCGATCTATTATGCGAGCGGAAAAACGAGCGCGGCGGAAGAGAAATACTGTAGTTACGAACTAGAGGTATTGGCGATTGTAAGATCTCTCAAAAAATTTCGGGTGTATTTGATAGGTATTCCGTTCAAGATCGTGACAGATTGCCGAGCGTTTGCGCTGACGATGCGGAAAAAAGATGTGTGTGTACGCGTGGCCAGATGGGCGTTCTATCTCGAAGATTTTAGATACTCGATTGAGCACAGACCAGGCAAAAATATGGCTCACGTGGATGCCCTGAGTAGGAATCCACTGCCAGCTTGTCTCTTGATCGATCAACGAGACGACGGCTTGGCGGCACGACTGAGAAAGAAGCAACGCGACGATGACGAGATTAGCCGAATACTCAAAGATGTTGAGAAACGGTCGAGGAGGGGATACGTGATTCGAGGAGGGCTTCTCTTCAAAGAAGCAAACGGTGATATTCGTCTGATGGTCCCGAGGAAGTTGAGTGCGCATATGATTAGACGCGCGCATGAGAAAGGACATTTCTCTATTGCAAAGACTGAGGCAATACTTAACAAGGACTATTGGATACCGGAGGTGCGCCAAAAGATCGAGAGAGTTGTGCAAAGCTGTGTCGAGTGTATTATGGCGGAGAGGAAGGAGGGTAAACAAGAGGGTTACCTTAATTCTATCGCAAAAGGGACGACGCCACTCGATACGTTGCATATCGATCATCTCGGACCCTTGGCTTCGACGAAGAAAAGTTATAAGCATGTTTTCGTGGTAATCGACGGATTCACCAAATTTACGTGGCTGTATGCAACCCGATCAACGACGGCAGCTGAAGCGATCGATCGACTAAAGAAGCAGGCAGCGATTTTTGGCAACCCGCGGCGCATTGTCTCGGATCGTGGTACGGCGTTCACGGCGAAGGAGTTTGAAGAATATTGCAAGCAGGAGAACATTGAACATATTCTCACGACGACCGGAATCCCGAGGGCCAATGGCCAAGTAGAGCGGGTAAATCGTACGCTGATTCCCCTGATCACGAAGTTGACTGCGCCGAAGAGTGGGGAGCGGTATAAGCATTTGAGTACCGCGCAGCTGTACTTGAATACGGCGTTCCATCAAAGTATTGGAACAACACCGTTTCAAGTGATGTTCGGTACACGGCCACGCCTCAAGGATGACGAGTCGTTGCGCGACTTAGTGGAACGAGAATTCGTGACGACGTTTCAGGAAGAGCGAGACGAAATTCGAGAGCACGCGAAAGATCGTCTCCATCGAATTCAAGAAGAGAATAGGCGAGGATATAATCAAAAGCGTAAAAGAGCACGAACATATCGCGAAGGAGATGTGGTTGCAATAAAAAGGACGCAGCAAGGCCCAGGGTTGAAGTTTGCGGCGAAATACATTGGACCTTACGAAATAACAAAAGTTTTGCGCAATGACCGGTATCTCGTGCAGAAAGTTGGCGATCATGAAGGACCACGACAGACGTCAACCTCAGCTGATCACCTTAAGCCTTGGGCAATATATGCTGAGACCGACGAAGAGGACGTTCCGGAAGATCTACATTCGGGGGCGAATGAGCGTGAGCAGGATGGCCGAGTGTAGGAACGCGAAAAGAGAACGAATATGTATGTGTGCATGAGCGTGAACGTATGAGTGAGTGTGTGTGTGCGGAGGATGGCAACGCCGTGCAAACAAAAAAGAAAAAAAGAAGATACGAAAACTTAGACAAAACAGGCACGCGTGTGAGAGACAGTTTTTTCGTTGACCATCGTACGAGACAGACGTGGCGTGTTTGACTCCGAACATTATTTTACCATCGTTACCGTTGTCCGTGATTGTATCGTTTATTTCTCTCCATCCCATAATTAAATAATAAAAACCATTCCATATAATGAAAATCCTACAAAATTACTATCGAATCCCCTCATTCTCATATAATATGTATGAAGGCATGTGTGTGTGTGTGTGTCTGTATTGTGACAAATTAACCAATTGTCCCATCGGCCTTGGCGACACGCGCGGCGAGCGCACACCGACAAAAGAATAAAAAAATATCAAACACCGATCGCACCATAGGGCCTTAGGGGGTCAGCAGTATCCCGATAAACAAAATTCCTCTAAAAATTATTATTCCCCAAATTATTTTACCCGAACGCTACGGGAGCAGCCTAGAGGACATCGGAAGGCCACGCTCGACGCTCCGACAACATTCCGGAATTATAACATCTCGGGAATATATAGGAATTATTTCCCGTAGCGTGCGAAACGTTACCAGGGATGAGCGTATTCGAATCTTTTTCTATTCGTGAATAATGAAGATACTCCATATATTATTCGTGCTTTAAATGAATTACAAATCCAACTGGATTCAGTATCCGGTTCAACAATGAGTAATGAATACGGTTGTATTCAATATTCATTCCAATGGTTAGTAATGACTACGGTTGGATTCGTTATTCATTCAAGGAATGAATGATAACTACGATTGTATTCAGTACTCATTCCAACAGTGGATAATGAATCCAACTCGATTCAGTATCCATTCGAGCAGCGAGTAATGAATCTAACACAATTCAGTATTTATTTTATCATGAATAATGGCTTTGGCTGGATTTATTATCCATTCTAATAATGTAATATGAATACAAATCGATTCAGTACAAAATAAATAAAGATCCGAATTCAATCGAGTATTCAGACGGTAATTAAATAGCATCAACTTAATTGATACTCTGCAACATCCCATAGGTAAATTATTTTCATCTAATATTGAGAGGTATTTGCCTCCTGTGTTTCTCCCGCGCTAAGCTTTTCCTACTTTTCATCACGTAGTGATACGGAAGGTATTGCGTGTATGTGTTTGTGCGTGCGTGCGTACATGTGTGCGAGCGCGTGTGGAACCCGCACCAGCATTAGGTGTCTGCGGCTTGTCACTTCCGCAGTATTTTTAGACTCCAAATCATGCTTAGGTGGACTAAAGCTTACAGTAGACTTTTCGCCATCCTGTTTTTGCATCGTTGAAAGATTTGAAACGCGAATTTGATAAAAGTGATGAGATCCTTCTTGCCAAAATCAAAAGGTTCTTCATAACAAGTTCAGCATTAAGCATCATAAATATATGTTTCGCTTTCGTTTCTTGCTTTTCTCACATACGAATTTTATATGGATCTATATCTAGATATATATAAAAATATATTGCCCTCCTCCCAAAAAGTGAACTCAAAATTTTTTTTTGCTCACTTTTTCCATATTTTTTTTCCAGTTACGAATTTTTGAAAATTGTATGAAAAAAATTTTAAATGCAAATATCTCTTCGACGAAACATTCAAATTCAATTGTTCACGCGTCAAGATTAGTGTTTTAAACTGCTCTTTTAGAAAACTAAATTGTTAAAAAAATTCAAGGAAATTTTTATTATTGTTTCAAGTTTAAAAAATTGAAATTGACTTTTTGGAAAAATCCCATTTTTTATTAAAAAAAAATTTTCTTCCGAAATCCTGTATCCAATTGCAAAAATGTTAAGCCCTCAGTTAGAATGGCCAATTGATATCTACTATTTTTCCGTAAATTTGGAAGTTTATTCAAATTGGAAAACGTGCAAAGTATCTCCGGAACAAAATATTTTCAATTGATTCGTAAGCCTATCAAAACGTGTGTTTTGAACTGCTCTTTCAGAAAAAAATATTGTGAAAAAAATTCAAATAAATGTTTACAATATTTTTCACCATATTTATCTGAAAGATCAGTTCAAAACGCAAATTTTGACGGGCCTGCAATAAAATTTGAATGTTTCGTCGAGGAGAACTTTGCATTTGACATTTTTTTCGATAAAATTTTTGAAAATTGATACTTGGAAAAAAAATACTGAAAAAATCTGAATAATTCATCACATGCTGTTTTTATGACGCACTTTAAGGAAATTTTTTTTTATCTTATTCGAAGCCCTGTCGGGTTTCCACCGTGCGATTAGCCGTGGAACACCTCATATACAGGTATATAAGTATTTATTGGCACATGTCACTGAGCTATGGTTTACTCTTTTCGAATAATAATAATCAGGTGTCTAATCATTCCTCGCCGATAAATGCGTAACGGAATCAACCACTCCCATCGTTTGCGCCTGTAGAACGCGCATTTTCGTATGCCACAATGATAAATTTGCCACAGTATAATCGATTGAATGATAAAAATTTTGGGCAACGAGTCTTGGCAGTATGCAATGCCAAGCAAATAATTGAGTAACAGCATAACGAATCAGGTACAAATCGTTCAAATGACAGTGCAATTTGCCTTCTAATACTACTTAAATATTAGTAGGTAGTTATAAGAATTAAGCCCCTTACAATTTCAATATTACTACCTTTCTGTTTACAAAACGCGATTGCCGGCTCAAAAATGCGAGGGGCGGGTTGTAAACAAGCCTCAGACATACCTTGTAAGATCAGACAGCCATGTACTAGTTGTCACAAACGCTAAACGGGAAGTATCTGTTCGCGAGATATCTCGTCACAAACGCTAAGCGGGAAGTATCTGCTCGCGAGATATCTCGTCCGGAAGTTCGAAAGGGTTAAATACGGATGATGGGAGAATGTGGAAACGGCATACGGATCAATTGCGTCGTGGTGATTTCAAAGCGGACGAGCGTACGGATGGAAACGATGTAAACGTTACGTCTGCCGAATGAGATAATAGCATCGTACGTGCGGAATCACCGTTAATATCCAATACTAGTGAAGTGCAATTTGTAAACCGAGTCATAGATTTGCCTGAGCCATCGAAGGTCGATAATATCGCGAAAAGGCTGTCGGAAGTACCGACATTTCGAAGATCGACACGGGTCATTAAGCCCAGGGAGCGGTTAAACTTGTAATCAAAGACTGAAGCGTATACGGTGAGAGTAAACACCAATAATATGGATTTTCAATAATTCAGGGTAAATCGTGACGTCATTAAGCGTCTGTGATATTGAGTTAGAAATTAACTCATTGTGATATTGTATTGAGCATAGGTAATACAGCGTAGTGTATACCGCCGAGTGGGTATGAATGCTATAAAACTAAGTGTGGAGGGATGTACTGATTAAACCCGTTTGAATTGCGGAAATGGTCCGCCATCTTGCGACCGCAGCGCCCGCTCGTTGTAACGGCATCCGCCGGCGTAAGCTCGTCTTCTTTGCCATGCCTCGAACGTGTGAACATGTGTCGACGTTATTACCAACCGATATCATCGTGTATAATAAATAGTCTTGTTCCCAAGAAATATATCGCACTCATTATTGCTACAGACATTACACTTATATTATTTTCTCTGTGTTTTTTTTGTCGTTTTGACTCGGGAGTGTAGTATGTGTGTTAGTTCTTTTCTAGTTTTGTCAATTTTCTTTTGTGGTATGAGGTGCGTATGTGTTTTAAACTCTATGATTATGTCATGGGCTGTGTTCATTTTTTCTTTTTTTTGCATGTATGGAAAAGAAATTCTGGTCCCAATTCTAGGAACGTTTGTATGTGTGACGGGATGGTAGCGGCTGTCAAGTTCATAAAACATTTTTGTCTGTCTGATTTCTTTTGGGTGTCGTTATGCTTAGTTTGATTGTCGTTCTTGTCTAGTGTCATACCTTTCATATAGGTTGTTATATTTAGGTTATTATTCCCTTTAGTTGTCATTTCGTCGGTTCTTTGATAGTGTCTCTGTAAGTATAATGTTGATAGAATTTCTTTTGTCGTGAAAAAGAAAAGAAGTTCCTCAAATCTTATCCAGAAATTATAACAACAAGGGCTGATAAAGAAAATCTTACAGTAATGATGGATAAAACAGAATACATAATAAAAACGAAACAACTATCACAAGTGTTACCGTTGGTTTTTTTTCCGCGCTCCGCCTCCACCGGACTCTCGTACCCTCGACGGCTCACTCCGCTTTGCAGGATAGGAGAGGGTTCGGGGTAGGTAAAAGACGCGGTCGACGGAAAGTTTTGGTCAAATGACTCGGTTTATTTGATAGAATCTCCCACAAAATCCCTCCAATTATTTACAGGTTTTGACTCTCTCTGGTTATCGCCGCCCGGTTCGTATCGACCGAACCGTCTTCCGCTCCGAGCACGTGGCTCTCGACGCCCTCGTGTCGTCGCGTCGCGTTTACTTTCGATTTCGCTTAACGATTGTGGTGCATCGGCACGGTTAGCTCAATCGGTACACACTGCTCGATCGCCTCGATCTTTCTTTTGCGTAAGTATCCGCCGCTGATCGAATCTTACCGTAAAAATCCGTAAGTTACCGATTCATTCCGGGCCTGCTCCGTGTCACCCCCTGGAGTGCTCGGTCGGTAACTGTACGAATATTTTTGCCGCTGACACTCGTCGATCCTACACTCTTAGTCATCCTCGAGCACGGTGTTGGTTTTGTAGTCGTCCAGATGTCGCGGTCGTCGTGTCCTCTGTTTCGGGCGAGAATGCCCGTCTTGCGCTCCTTCGTGGTTCTCGCGCTCGACGTCGGTACCGTCGATTTCTTCGTCGTCGTTCGCATCGATTGCATCGTCGTCGTTCACGTCAAAATCTTCGTTGTCGTTCGCGTCGATTTCTTCGTTGTGGTTGTCGCCCTTATCGTCATGATTGGCATCGTCGCCGTCGTTCTCGTCGTCGTGGTTGACATCGCCGCCGTCGTTCTCGTCGTCGCGGTGCGGTACACAGTGGTCGGAAACACCGAAATCATGGCCAAAACCCCAAATGACCTCTGATGGGGATAAAAATTGGTATACAGGGGATCCAAAGGTCGCTGATTACGAATCCGAAATCCCAATTATTGTAAACAAAATTGCCGATCCAATATGGCGGACAAGGATGTTGAAAAGTCGTCAGATCTTGACGAAAATTGGTATATGCTGGTTTTCAAAGTCGCTGATTACGAATCCGAAATCCAAATTGTTGTAAACAAAATGGCTAATCCAATATGGTGGACATGGATGTTGAAAAGGTGTCAGATCTTGACAAAAATTGGTATATGCGGGTTTTTAAGGTCGCTGATTACGAATCCGAAATCCAAAGTGTTGTAAACGAAATAGCCGAAATAAAAAAATTTCATTTTGATAAAAGTGATAATACAGGGGTTTTCACGGTAACTTATTACAACTACTGATGCGCGTACGAAAGTATCCAATTTATCATTGCCATTTGGTAACCATTTCTTTGTATACTATCTTTATTCGTGGCGGAAAATATTATAAATCTGTCGAGTATCCTGTTAAAAAGAGGTCAACAAGTAACTGTTGTGATTCAGGAAATAATTCTAGAACAAAATAAGTACGCGAGATGAGATATAATATAAAATATAATATTCATAATAAAATAATGGTGAGCAGTGCATTTTACGCAATAAATTGCTTTACTTTTAAAATACATTGGGGAATGATCCCGACATAGTGAAAAGGAGATGACAATTTTATTTTGAATCAAAATTAGTATTGGAGTCGGAGTCTGAATCATCTTCCGAGCTCGTATCTGTCGTAAGGTCAGGTTCGATTTCAATGTTAGCGCTAAATTGGTCTGCTGCAGCAGTGACTGTAGGAGAAAGTAACATCGCTACAGCTTCCGGCGACAAACTCTTCAGTTTTTTTCTGAGGTAGTTTTCGTACACTGGAGATATACGGACCAAAAGTGACTAAGAGCCGATTGAAAACATCTTCCATTGTTTTCACCCTCGAACACTTTCGCGAGAAGTCTTCTCGATATCGTTTAATGTCTTCGTTTCGAGCTTTCTGAGCATCTTCGGTTAATTGGCCGATTGGTAATAGTGCATGGGTTATTATCAGTGGATTGTGAATTAATAGCTTGTGCACCGAAGTAGGCATGTGGTACCAAGGGTATAATTGAACGATCTTTCTCGCCGTTTCAATAGCATACTATTCAAATTTTTCACAGTTTATCTTGTGGCGACACGAAATAACTTGTAGGATGACGTAGAAGCGTTTAATTGCTTCTTCGTTGACCCCGGTTAACTAAGCAGAAACCTTCGAATTCTGAAAAAATCGCCGAGCTGTGTTGCTATCATTGCTGCTGCCGTATCCAGGCTTCGGACAATCAATGGCTAGACCCAGTCTGCTCTTGAATCCTTCTTGAATTATCCTCTTGCGTTCTCCCGTTATTTTTTTTTTCTTCGGCTCTTCGAGCTTGCCATTTTTTAATGCCGAGTTTGTAAGACAAATGTAAGCAATACTCGAAGCACCGTATCCACGCATGCAGTGTCGACAATCCGAACTTCAAATTCGTTTCATTGACCTTCTTTTGCAATATAACGTCGATATCATTGAAATCTTTGCTGGTTGTTCCACACAAATAGCACCGTTGAGCAGATTTCGTCGATAATACAGCGTTGCAAACTTTACCATCTATCATAGTGAACGCCAACTCGTAAACTACGGAGATTTGTTTTATATCTATCACACTTTCGAATGGACGAAGTGCCTTTATTTGTTCTTCGATGATTCCAACTTTATTAAGTATCGACTCTGCGTCTTCGCGCAAAAACTTCAATTTAAGCGGTCTACAAAATCGTGTAAACGAGGGCCTAGGGTTCTTCAAAACAGTGATTTCTTCCTTCGATTCTTGATCGATACACACGAGCTGTAATGGCACAACTGAAGTGAAGAACACATGCGCATCAGATTCGCTATCATTGGTGAACTGCTGCTTATATTCACTTTGCCCGGAGCTGCCATCGCAACCTCATTTGCAAATTAAGTTCATCCTAAGAACATTCTCTTGAGTCAAACTTCGAATGACTACATTTTGGACGAGTGAAATACGATCAACTGTATGGTCCAATAATGCCTGTACTTGGACTTCTGCACTAGTCTCTATAATGCTGATGGCGTCACGCGGTGGATAACAATGCTTTTTTGATTCCGTCACTTTTTCGTAAAGCGGAAATAGCTTACAGTTATTTTCCTTGCTTAATCTTCTTATCCCTTGGTAAGTACTCTTCGAGAATTTATATTCGATCAAAGCGGAAAGTGCAGCCTCGTCGGATAAAGGGGTCTCACGCGTTACTGCATAAGCTTTCCGGTACTTAGAAACTCGTAAAGGACTCGCCATTGTTACCTCCTTAACGACTGTTGAAGCGTCTAATTGTCCTGAAGGACGAAAACTCATTTGTGTAGCGTATGCTAACTCGTCTGAGGTGAACAATGTACGAATATCTTTGGTCTTCCTCCGTTTTGACCTTTCACTGGACGATGTAAACTCAAGGGACGGGCGGCCACTTTTATTACCTGGGTTTGTCTGTACAGTGGCAGGTACGGCAAAACATACATGCGAGCTGAGTCATTCATCGTTTTTCATAAAAAAAGAGTCCGCGTTTCTCTATGAGCTCGTGGCCACCTCGTTCTCATTTTATTAAAAAGCGTTGAGAAGGTTGCTTTTGAGTCCTCAGGCACCAAGACTGTACGTCTACATTTCTTGGAAATTTTATTTTCCATAAACGCCATCAGAGAAGCATATCCATTATTCAAGTGATCCTTGATGATCAGAAACACTTCTCTTGAATACTGCATTGCTTCGTAACCGGATCCTGCAATGAAGACATAAAATTATAAGAAATTGGTGTTGAAGGATGTGATAAAATTTTCAATTACTCCAATAACTTCAAAAATGTAAATGATTTTAACAATTGAATAACCACAATAATTGAATTACTGAAAAGAAAATTAGACAGAAAATTTTAACATGGATTCGTTTTGAAGAAAACTTTGCTTACTTTGAATTCGTACCGTAAATAAAAGAAATTTAATATTTTTCGTTTTATTGAACTTTTAATTTTTAATTTATAGTAAATAATTGTTACATCGATGCAATATAATCATGAATACCTTCATCGTATAGAGCGTGCGAAAGCAAGAAGAAAACGGATACTATTCTTCCATGCGTCATTAACCATGGTTGAGATATATCGATCCGCTTGCTGATCTTGTATTGAGGTGCGCGCGTCGCGATGTAGCTCGGTGGGTGGGGTATACTTCCCTTCCTCGTCTTCGAGCTCCCTCAATTCACCGTCGTTGTGCCTGGCCGCGTACCCGTACAACAGTTTGAACGGGCTTACCCCGGTCGACGCGTTCGGCGCGTCGTTCATTTGCGGTTGCACCTTTGGTAAATTCCCGTCCCAATCACGATCGTCTTTGCGTTTAATATTCGCGCGTAGCACCGAAATTAACGTCGAATTCACCCGCTCCACTTGGCGACTTGCCTGCGGGTGATGTGGTGAATTTAACGCGTGACAAATTCCGTGGCTGTCGGAGAAATTTCGGAACTGCTTTGCGGTGAAACAGATTCCTCGGTCCGACACAATTCGTCTGGGCGCGATAAAGTCCAGCACCAATCGGTTCAACGCTCGGACTATAGATGTCACCTTCGTATCCCTTGCTGCAGTTAGCACGACGTACTTCGTGAGGTTGTCAACCGCCACGAGATTATATTTTTTTTCCTTCGTCGATGTGACGAATGGGCCGGTGTGATCGATGTGGATCAGCGCGAAGGGTCTCTCCCCCGGCGGTATCGAATGGAGGGTGGGTCCCCTCTTGCCGTCCCCGTTTCGACTTCGCAAGGATGCAGACGATACATTCCCCTATAGGGCCCCTAACGTATCGTCGCATACTCGGGAAATAGTATCGTTCGCGTAGCTGCGCGCATGTGCGTTTGAGCCCCGGATTTCCCTTTAAGTCATGGAAACGCACAAGCAGACTCTTACGCATCACATTGGGTGCTACGAATAGCCATCGTCCCGCCTTGCGTCGATAAAGCGAGCCGTTCACCCTCTCGTACCCATGGTTTTACTTTTGTCCTTCTCGTTCGACCATCGCGATTTTGTTTTTCAGCAGCGGATCCGATTTCTGGTGCAGCACCACCTCGTCAGGCTCACTCGTTAAAACAAACACGTGCATCTCCGGCGGTTCCCTTCCTCCGGTCGCTGCGTCGTCCACTGGTGCACGGCTGAGAGCGTCGGAGTGGCGCATGCGCTCGCAGGCTCGGTAGATAATGTCGAAATTGTATTCGCTAAGGGTACCGTTCCATCGTACCATCTGAGGATTAATCGTCTTTGACGCGTTCAAGTGCATGAGCGCCTGACAGTCAGTTACTGTTGTAAACTCGAGATTTGCCAGTATGGGCCGCAGTCGCGTGACGGCCCACACTATCGCGAGTAGCTCGAGTTTACTCGAGTGGTAATTCGCCTCTGCCGAACTCGTGCGACGGCTGATCACGTAGACCAGCCGTAGTCGGTTCTCGTTGTCGCATTGAAGCAGCAACGCCCCTAACCCAACTGCGCTCGCGTCCGTATGCAGCTCGGTCGGGCGCCCCGGATCGAATGACCTGGGAGCTCGCTAACGCCGCTTTCAAGTTCTCGAACGCCTCACTCCCGGAATTTCCCCATTCAAACTCCCTCTCCTCTTCCAGCAGCCCGTGCAACGGAGCAGCTGAATGCGCGTACTTCGGTATAAGCCGACAAAGGAAACCGCTCATGCCGAGAAAACGACGTTTCTCATGCGTGTTCCTCGGCGGCGAAAACGCTTTGATCGCGCCCACCTTCACCCGCCCGGGCGAGATCCCGTCCGCGCTTATATCGAAGCCAAGGTAAGTTACTTGCTTTTTAAAGAACTCACATTTCTTAAGGCTTATCGTGAGGCTCGTGCCTCGCAACCGCTCCAACACCTGCCGTAGCCAGTTCCGAATGTCCGCCCAATCCCGACCTGGAATAAAAATATCGTCCAGGTAAAATAGTACCGTTTGATCGCGCAACGGACCCGGTGCACGGTGCATCACTTTTGAAAAGTACGCTGAGCTGTTCATCAAGCTGAAGATCATGCGGGTAAACTCTACAGTTTCGTCCGGCGTGATAATCGCGGATTTCGCTCGTGCACGGTGGGTCAACGGGATTTGAAGTCACCCGTGTGATAAATCGAGTGTAACAAACAGACGGCTGTCACGTATCCGTGTCAAATAGACGTCCGGTTTCGGCAACGGGGAGTGAACGCGCTCCGTCTGCGCATTCAGCCTCCGAAAACCGACAACAAGCCGCGATTGTCCGTTTTGCTTCTTCACGAGTAGTATCGGGCTTGCATATGGATACTCCGTTCCCCGCACGATTCCAGCCTCGCTCCATTCGCGAATTATCTCGCGGATTGTTTCCCACTGCGCGTTGCTCGCTCGGTATGGTTTAGCCGCTACCGGTCGGCTTCCCGGCTTTTCTATACTGTCCATCTGGGCCCCACGTGCACACCTCATCTCGCTGATATCTAGCGCCACGCAGTCTCGATACTCGTTCACGAGCGCTACTAACTCCCTTTTCACCTCGTCCGGTTGGTCGTCACTAACGTCTACGTCACTCGGCTCGATTCTCCGTTGTCTTGCCGCGCGACCAACCACTGGCGACTCCGGGATCTCGCTTCGGATGATCTGCGTACCCGCGAGCACCGTACGCTCTTCGTTACCGACGTTCACCATCATCACGTCGTAACTGCTACTCCCGCTCATCGCCCTCCCTCGCAACGTCGTGGACGGCGGGACCGTCACGTCCCTCGTTAGTGTTGCCCCCTCGTAGATGGCGTCACGTTCAGGCTCCGTAGTCTACCTGCCTACCTTCCTTGCGCATTTCGGAACTGAAGACGTCCCCGTTTTTTCGATAGGAGACCCATGGCCTCTCCGTATAGGTCCGTCCGATTATCGCGTCATACGGTTGGGCGCAGTCATGCACTACGCGCACCTTTACCTTCACCACCAACACACCATCGACGCTTATATCGACGACTATCACGCCCGGCGACCGCACGACTTTATTCGCCGACCCCGTTGCAGCTCGGTCGGAGCTCGGATCGTTTCGTGGCCACCCTCGATCGCTGTCTTTGCTCGTATCGTGCACACGCGCGCCCCTGTGTCGATAAGCGCGCGCACCCACTCACCGCCGAACTTCGCCATTTTTTAATATTCCGCGCCATCGTCGTCGATTCCCGTCGCTATCGCGTTGACGTCCGCCGTCGAACTTGGGCTTTTTTCCGGGCAGCGCCGCTGCGTGTGCCCCGTTTTTCGACATGCGCGGCATCGGACCTCGCGCTTCAGCTCCGGTCAATCCCGCGACAGATGCTCGTAAATCTGACAGTTATAGCAGTGAATCTCATTCGCCGCTCGCAACAGCGCCGGCCTCGGATCGCTAGTTGTCAGCGCTCCACGTCTATCCGATCCTCGGACGCTTTCCGTCGCACTCGGTTCTCGTTTCACCCGTGTTTGCGGCGCATCGCGACTCGCGGCGTTGTTGTTCGCGTTGTTACGTCCCCTGGTCGCGAAACGCCCCAGCATCTGATTGTTTACGATCATATCGTGCAACAATTCGTCTTGCGTCTCATGCGATTTCGCCAGCATCGTGGCGCCCAATTCGCGCGAGACCAGCCCCGTGATTATTTGTTCTTTAATCTCGGGAAACACCAGATTAAGCTCGCCACACATCTTCGCCTTTGCGTGGAAGTAGCCGCTGATCACTCTATCTCTTTTCTGCACGCGTCGCGTCATCCGCTCCTACTTCGCGGGCACACTCTCGCGTATTATAAAAGTGGCGCAAAACGCCTCTTTGAATTTCGTCCATGTTTCGATCTCCCGCGCATGTGCCCTGTGCCACTCTTTCGCGCCGTCACGCAAGTGCATTTGGGCACTCTTGAGCGCGTAACCGTCAGGCCACTGGTGGATCCGCTGCATTTGTTCGAGATTTTTGATCCATTCCTTGGCCTGTGTTCCACGGCCATTACCTGAGAATGTCTCGATGCACCGACTGAGGTCAAGGATGACGTGGCACAAACGGACATTCGGCTGGCCCGGTCCTCCGTTTAGCAGTAAATGCTCGACTATCAGTCGTCGTCGCATCGTTTCAATTTCCCGCATCGCCGCGCCTGGACCCTCACCCGACCGCGCGCCTTCGCGGCGTTCGGGCGTCTGAGTGGCACCGGCGTTCGGTCTGGTCGCTCCCGCGAACTCACTTCCACGGCTGGCTCCCGCGTGTTGTACCTCGCTATATCCGTTCCCGCGTCTCTAATTGGTTCTTGCCCCATCGTCGATCTTTATGGCGTTCGGATTCTCCGGCACCTCATTGGCCGGCCTCTCGTGTCTGCCGTTCACCGTGCCCGTAAGATACAGATCGGCGTTCGGTACGCGCATGTTACCGTTGGCCACGTCTTCCTCGATCCAACCGCGCACGGCCCGTGGAATTCGTCGAAATCATTCTCGGCAGCCATATTTGTTCGTGACCCTGACCACGCACCCGCCAGTTAACTCGATACTCGCGATTCGCACTAGCGTCTGTCGCACGATTGGATCGCGAGATCCCACTTCTGAATGTCACCGTTCGTTTTTTTTTGTCCAAGATCGAGATCAAGATTTTCTCTCGGCGTCTTTGTGTCGTCGCGTCACGTTTACTTTTGAGTTCGGTTAACGACCGTGGTGCATCCGCACGTTTAGCTCAATCGTTACGCACTGCTCGATCGCCTCGATCGTCCTTTCGCGGAAGTAGCCGCCGCTGATCAAATCCGTAAATCCGAAGTTCTGTAAGTTATCGATTTATGCCGGGCACGCCCCGTGTCGCCCCCTAGGTTGCCCGGTCGGTAACTGTACGAATCTTTTTGACGCTAACACAAGATAACACGATATACGAAAAAAAAGAGAAAAATCCACTAAACACTTTACAGAAGACTATTCACACACTACTTATTAGATGGAAAAATAAGGAAATCTTTGAACGGAAATCATAATACGTTCAAATCACTAAAAACAGCCAACACGATATGACCAAGATTGTTCACAATTACCAAAAGAATTCGCAGAATATTTACGAAACGTCATGAAAAAACAAATCACTAGGTATCGCTCAGAAACGAAAAATAGCTTGACACGTAAACGACTACGAGAAAACATCACACTGCCTAAAGGACACATTTTAGTTTCCTTAGATGTAATATCATTATACCCGAACATACCCCTTAAGTTATTTATGGAAAGCAGAGAAAGAAGAAAAGCAGTAACTGACAAACATTTTAACACTAAGGAATTAAAAAGGGGCACAGACTGAGTAATGAACTCGACATAATTTACATTCGACAGCACAACATACAAACAAATATCAGGATTACCGATGGGTTCTCCCTTAGCACCGATATTATCAAACATAGTAATGATAAATCTTGAAGAAATAATTCTGAAAAAACCGAGCTACAAACCTGAGTTGTACAAAAGATATGTAGATGACGTCATAATAGCATTCCTACGAAAAAAATAGACGAAACCGTCACGTTATTCAATTCTCATAACGAAAAGCTAAAATTCACGGTAGAAATAGAAATCAACAATACCATTTTGTTCCCGGATATGTTATTAATCAGAAAAAACAATCAAATAACGACCAATTAGTACCGAAGACCCACTCGGTCAGGTAGATTTATTAATTATTTTCGTCATCACCCAAAACAGCAAAAAGAAGGAATAATATACATGTTATAGGGCTATCAAACTAACACAACCGACAGACCATAAAGAAACCTTGAAACTTATAAAAACCACACTCTTACTTAATGATTACCCGGAACACTTCATAAACAAACACATCAGCGCACGCATAAAGAACATTACAGCACGAATCGACACAAATGTGGACAAACCAAGAGTAGACACAACAAGAATAGTAAATTTCCCCTATATTGAACACATACAACATCAGTGATTCAAACTGTTGAGAAAGCATGGCATACATCAAGTGAACAGTAACAAACATAACATCCTATTGAAGTTTTATAGAATAAGTCGGTTTTCACGATGGAAAACAGCGGATGTTTCGAGACTTGGTTTATTCAAGGAGAAAAACGTACACTGATTACAAACGGCGTTGCGAAGGATAACAACAAAACAAAAGCAAGCTCTTTCCACGGAACCGAAAAGCATACGCAGAATGTATGACGTGAGGACCAAAGGGAGCAGAGTAGGCAAAGGAAATAAATAAACGATAGCACTATATGCAACTGTGTGTGTCTGAATAGTCTATAGTATCAACACTCCCACTTAGACGTTTCAGGAAGAACTGTTGCATACATATATCCCTTTTTTAATTAAGCACTCTTCTCGTCTATATTTAATTTGTTCACGACACGAAGCATGTCTCTTTGGTATTCAAACGTGCTTCTCGTCAGCGGCCTTGTGAGGATGTCCGCTTGCTGCTCGCGTGTTGGGATGTAATCCAAGATGAACTCTTCCGATGCTTACATCTCGCGAATGAAATGATACTTCACGTCGACGTGTTTGCTCGTCTTGTGAAACTCTGGGTTCTTGATCAGTCGGAGAGCACTTTGATTATCAATGAAGAGCGTAGTCCGCTGCGACGTTGGCGTCAGTGAACGTAACACTCTCTTCACCCATATCAGTTCTTTCACTGCTTGGCAGGCCGCGACGTATTCCCCCCCCCCCCCCCCCCTTGTCGACAATGTGACTATTTTTTGTCTCTGTGACTTCCACGTTATTGTCGATGTTCCCAGTTTCAGGACGTATCCCGAAGTCGATCTTCTGGTCTCCGTGTCGCCAGCATAATCAGCGTCACTGTAGGCGTATATTTGTTCGTCGCTCCCACTGTTGAAGTACAGTCCAAGACGTAATGTACCTATGAGATACTTGAAAATCCTTTTCACGGCGTTCCAATTGGCTTTCGTGGGTTGCTCGAGGAACTGACTGGCTTTGTTAACCGCAAAGGTTATATCAGGTCTCGTGGCGATGGATAAATACATTAGACTACCGATCGCTTGTCGGTAGGGCGCGTTCACAGCTTCCTTGCTGCCTGAATGTGATGAATCAGTTGTCTCGTGCTGCTTGTCCGCCGGTATGGTTACGGAATTTGCATTCTGCATCCGGAACCGCTCCAGAATCCGTTTGGTGTATGCCTCCTGGTGGAGGAATATCGCGCCGTCTGATTGCTGTTCAATCTGCAGCCCGAGGAACATGTTGACTTCACCGGTGGTGATTTCGAATTCCTTTTGTAGCTCCTGCAGCAAAGAATTTTTTTTTCTTCGTCCGCTGAGGCGATCAGTCCATCATCAATATAAATTGCGAGAATTAATCGCGAGTCGCCTTCTCCCGTCGTGAAGACACATGGGTCTGCCTCAGTGGCCTTTAGTTTGAACTTATTTAGCGAGTTCGTGAATCGCCAATTCCAGCAGCGCGACGCCTGCTTTAACCCGTACAAGCTGCGCTTCAACCTGCACACGCGATCAGTTCCGTCTTCGTATCCCTTGGGCTGAAGCATAAAGATTGTTTCT
This sequence comes from Sussaba pulchella, assembly GCA_963971145.1. Lineage (NCBI taxonomy): Eukaryota > Metazoa > Arthropoda > Insecta > Hymenoptera > Ichneumonidae > Sussaba > Sussaba pulchella. The sequence goes on from OZ020166.1 coordinate 6,959,854, forward strand.
TCCAGATCACCGTACAGAAAGGCAGTTTTTATGTCGAATTGCCGCAGACTCATCTTCCAGTAAGCCGCTACCGCGAGGATCCCTCGGATTGAGTCGAATCTGACTACCGGACTGAATGTCTCCTGATAGTCGATTCCGTGCTGTTGGGTGAAACCTTTCGCCACCAAACGTGCCTTGAAGCGCCGGGTATTTTTTCTTTTAAAAGTCCAACGGTTATCAATTATTTTCTGGTTGCTTGGCGGAGCGACGAGAATCCATGTTTGATTTTGTTCATGGGACTTCATCTCGTCTTCCATGGCGCGTTTCCACGAAGCAGCATCCTCACAGCTCACAGCTTCCTCGTATGTGCACGGCGCTTCTGTCTCAGAAGCGAGACTGACACTCATCATAGCGTCGGGGTATCACGCAGGCATTTGAATCGCGTTTCGATCGCGTAGGTGGTACCTTGCACGATGCTCTTCGGCAATGACTTCTCGTTCCGGCTCGGCGTCTCGTTGATCCCGTGTTTCCTCGTTGTTTTCTTCGCTGGCAGCTTCGTCTTGTTCGAAGTTTTCTGCGTCGATTGACGGTATCGAATCCCTCGACAGCTTTTCTTCTCCGGGTATTTCGAGGAGGATGTAATCGTCAATCCGAGAATTTTCTTCGGTATCTCTTCTTCCCGAGAATTTCACGTCTCTGCAAACTCGAACTCGATCTTGTTGTTTGAACCAGATGCGGTATCCTTTTGCTTCTTCGTCGAATCCGACCAGCAAGCCCCGTTCGGCTTTCAAATCCCATTCTCGTCTTTTTTCTTTGGGTATGTGCGTAAACACTTCCTCTCCGAAAACTCGAAGATGACGAAATAACTGCTGCATGCGCCTCGAGGATGTTTTCTTCGGAAATGATTCTCATCTGCATACGATGGAGTTTGCCGTGTCGCTCTCCGGTTAGCACAGTAACTCCGTTCTTTTTAATTTCGCATTTCTCGTCATCCGATCGCAGTTCGAAACCTTTGTCCAACGCTGCTTCCACCGAGAAGAGATTATACTTCAGTTGCGGTACGAATAACACACCGGATAGATGGTTTTCGTTCCAGGTACGACCGTTGAAAGCGAGAATGTTGATATCGCCTTCTCCGGTAGCTGAAATGTATTTTCCATCGCCAATTCTCACTGGTATCTTCTCTTCGAGTTCTTCGAAATTAACGAACCAGCTCCGCTGCGTAGACATGTGTCTACTGGCACCTGAATCCAGACACCACGTGGTTTCGTACCCGGCTTGTTCGGTTGACGATGCCAAAGTCTCTACGACAAGTGCATCACCCTTCGTCTTGACGCTGTTTTGCTTACTGGCTGCACCTTTCCTCTTCTCAGGGCATTCTCTTGCCCAGTGTCCGGACTTGTCGCACGCATGACATTTTCCTGGTCTCGACGTGCCACGTCCGCGTCCTTTACCTCTGCCGCGTCCCGGTTTCTTTTGAAATTGATTCGTGGCCAGAGCGCTAGTCTCCGAAACCTCTCCGATGCCGCTTCTCATCTCCTCGATAGTAAGCCTGGACGTGAAGTTAGCGAGGGTTCGCTCTGCTTGGGCCGCTGATTCCCACGCACTGACAAAATGATCATAGCCGCGTGGCAGCGTCATCAGTATCTTGGTTATAATCATTGTATCGGAAACTTTCTCACCCATAACGTCGAGCTTGTGTGCGATGTCCTCTAGTCTGGCGATGTGCGAGGAGATGCTATCCCCGGATCTCATGGTAGCGCTGTACCACATTTGTTGAAGCATGTGAATGCTTGCTTCTGATTTTTGTTCGTACACCGACCTTAGTTTTGTCCACATCTCCGCAGCGCTCTCTAAATTGATGATGTGTAGAAGTGCCTGAGGGCCGACTTCGCTATCCATTTTGACACTCCTCACTATTGCACGAGGCGGGAGGCTATATTTTTCAACGCTTTCTCAACCAATCACTTTTCACGCGCTCAGAGCCCGAGACACTCAAAATATCACACTGCCCGATACTCCTGGGCCCATAACCTATTGAAGTTTTATGGAATAAGTCCGTTTTCACGATGGAAAGCGGATGTTTCGAGACTTGGTTTATTCAAGGCGAAAAACGTACAACGATTACAAACGGCGTTGCGAAGGATAACAACAAAACAAAAGCAAGCTCGTTCCACGGAACCAAAAAGCATACGCAGAATGTATGACGTGAGGACTGAAGGGAGCAGAGCAGGCAAAGAAAATAAATAAACGATAGCACTATATGCAACTGTGTGTGTCTAAATAGTCTATAGTATCAACACATCCAATCGATAATTGGCTTCACAAAAGACAGGTTACCAAAGTTGCAAAAGTCAGAGTTGATTCATTGCATTCCCTGCAATGATTGTGATAGTACATATATAGGAATAACAAAACAATATTTGAAAACACGGATACAGGAACACGAGAACAGTGCCATACACATAGACAAGAACAGCACAGCACTAACAAACCACATAAAAAATACAAGCAACACATTTGATTTTGACAACAGAAAAATACTTTCTTCAGACGATAATGGAAAGAAAAGAATAATAAAAGGAATCTTACAGATTGAGGCAGATAAAAATGTTATAAGCCACAGGACGGAGATATGAAATCTCAGCAACATAATTCCATTTTAGAATAAACTGTTTTAAATTAAACCACGAGCACCACGTAGTGTAACAGGCCGCCATGACATTGTCCACTAACCAATGACTTGTCGTAACACTGATAGAGGTACACTTAGTTGTGGTTAAATCGTGTCAGGAGAACATTTTTCTTCTTCAAAAACTTTATGAATTGACACAGACAGATGGATTTCAAGTAACAATGACGTGGATAATAACAAAGCACGAAGGTCCACAGATAATAAATGCACAGGCTAAATAATTACTTCAGCATAGGGCTTTGACTCAAAACCAACATGTGTTGAATAACAGAACCGACATAACCAAGGAATCAAGACATGGAGCAGGAGTAAAAGAACAAGCACATGGAAAGGAAAATGGTGCTGGAATGACAAGGGCATTAGGATCAAACAATAGAATAATAATGAATAAGGAGAGAACAAGGAAATCGCTAATTGATTTTTTTTTCACACAATAATGTTCTTGTGAATGGAGGGAATTGGTGACTTGCACATATATTTTTTTTGTAGAATTTTTTTTTTTATTGTATATGTAATTAATTATGTGAAAATTATAAAAACAGAATAGGAGGAAAGATATTCCTAAGGGTGAATTTCTAACAGAATAGAAGGAGAGATATTCTCAAGAGGCCCCAAATAAAAGAGGCAAAACGTCAAATAAACGAAAAAAAATAAATGCAATGTTGTACGTCAACAAAGTACTAAAACCCCAAAAAACGCATAATAGCGAGCAGAGCAAGCGAAAATAACTCTTAATTTTCTACCACCATAAGAGTTGCGAGGTTACACCTGAACTTTTATTCCTGCAAGCTCTAAACTTGATTCCATATCCACTAATTGTAAGCCCTGTTCTCTACGATCTGAGGGATCACGGGAACGCATTCGCCTCGCAGAGTGAGTTTAGTAAATTAAAACCGAAAATTTTATATGATTTCATTCAAATTTGAATGCTTTAATCCAACAATATTGAGTCCATTTACAATCCTCACAATATCTTTAATTCTGGGGCATGACAAAAATGAGAGCCGATAAAAATTGTCGAAGCGGCACATGTCTCCATAACTTAAAAACTGTAGCTAACAAGGGGACCACATGGGCATCGGATTTTTGTAACTTTTCATACTCATCGTACGTAAAGTTGACACCCCAAATATGAATATGCCGAAGCAGTTCGATGCCATATTCAAAAGTTTTCGAGAAAAACGACTTTAAAGTTTTGCGAGCAGCTTACGAGGACGAACGAAATTCTACCTAACAACTGGCCGAGCGGCCGAGCGCGCAGCGAGCAAGACCAGTAATCGGAAAGTCCCCGGTTCGATCCTTACCATGGGAAAATTTTTTTTTTTTTAATTTCGAATACCTACGTATTTCGAATATAAGATTCATCAAATATATGCTAATTAACATATTATCATTAACAAATTATCATTTTTTATTTTTTCGCATTATTTCGCAAAAAGTACCGAAACGTCGCAGTCACTCCGTCGAAATCGGGAAAGTTCACTACAAACTTATATGAAGATTTTTTACTCAACGTTATCAAACCATACGTAAAAAAAAAAAGTTTGTTTTATTCATTAATTTTTGTGGTGGACAAACCAATCCTGTAATGTACAACGAAGTTTTTCGAGATGATGAGCGTCTGCCGACTTGCACCTTGCAAGTTATTCCACCAAAATGTACCCCGTTAGTACAGCCATGCGATGTTTATTTTTACCGTCAAGTAAAAAATTTCATCAAGCGTCTTTAAAACTGCGCCTACCTGATCGAAAAAGGCCGCGAAATCAACAATCGAGAGAATTGTGTAAAAATTCATTCAATCGTACACCATCAGTTGTCCTCTCCGATCTTCGGTAAAATGATCAGGTATGCGTGGTTCGCTTCAAAACTTTGCGATACGACAGAAATGGTTGAAAACGTCAACGAAGTTTCTTTTCCTATTGATATTTTTAAAAAACATTGCGCCTGTAAAAACGCAGCATTCATACGGTGTGCTAGATGCCGTGAAAATTATTGTTTCCCGTGTTTTTACGACGCTTATCACTGTGGCTCGAGTGATACTACACCCGTTGTTAAAAAAATGAATACAACTTTGATAACTTTTAATAAAATAATCATTTCATTTTCTACCCCAGGTTTTTTCATTTTCTACCCCAGGTTTTTTCATTTTCGTTCCCAAAACTTTATTTGTAATTTTATTTTAATTTATCTTAAATAATTGTATGAACTCACGTGCAATTTTCATAAAAAATGATAATTTGTTAATGATATGTTAATTAGCATATATTTGATAAATCTTATATTTAAAATACGTAGGTATTCGAAATTAAAAAAAAAAAAATGAAAAAAAAAATTCCCCACTGTAAGGATTGAACCGAGGACCTTCCGATTACTGGTCTTGCTCGCTGCCCGCTCGGTTGCTCGGCCAGTTGTTAATTAGAATTTCGATCGTCCTCATAAACTGCTCGCAAAACTTGAAAGTCGTTTTTCTCGAAAACTTCTGAATATGGCATCGAACTGCTTCGGCATATTCATATTTGGGGTGTCAACTTTACGTACGATGAGTATGAAAAATTACAAAAATCCGATGCCCATGTGGTCCCCTTGTAAAACCGTTCTCGAGTAATACGCGTTCAGATTTTGGGAGACGATCACATACACACGCGAACGCACACGTACACACACATACGCACACACACACACACACACACACCCACACACACGCACGCACACACGCACGCACGCACGCACGGACACACGGGCACATGGGCACACGGACACACGGACACACGGACACACGGGCACACGGGCACACGGACACACGGGCACACGGACACACGGATGATGATAATGATGATGATGGAGTCTGATTCATTCCGTACTCTGGGGCAGAAGCCCCCTAAGAGTACCGTGCTCAAATACAATCCGCCAAATATACAAAATATTCACAAGAACACAAAATACAAAAAGTGAAAATACAAAAATCCAAAAGAAAACACTCTCCGCACCCCAAAACACACCAAAGCACGCCTGAAGGTCACAACTCGACCCCAGCCCCCACATCCGCCAGCAAGTACGCCCGCAACCCCTCCTTGAAGGCCCCCAACGTCCCTCTCGCACGCAGCTCCCCCGGCAGAGCGTTCCACAAGCACGCTGCCACCACAAAAGAATGCCTGTAACGCTCAGTACGGAAACGCGGAACCACGACCTCCAAGGGATGCCTCTCTTTCCTCACCTCATGCACCGCCGGAGGAACAGGTCGCATCATTGACTCCCGCAAATACTGAGGCACCCCCTCGCGCCGCACCGCATACACAGGAGGACCCACAAAGTACCGCCGGCGATCAACAACTTTCAGCCAACCCAACGCAGAAAAATACGAAGTGATATGAGCATCTCGAGGCACATCGAAAATAAACCGCACTCCCCCATTGAGAGCTCTCTGGAGCCGCAGGTCATGCTCAATCGAGACATCAGTAAACAGGACACTACAATAATCCACATGAGGCAACACCAGCGAACGCACCAGCAACTTACGCGCCTCTCTCGGCAGGTGGCTGCGAACAGCCCTAAGTCGATGGATAATACTATTTATGGTCCCCGACGCACAAAGCACATGCTCTTGCCACAACAAGGTTTCCGAGATCGTAACTCCCAAACAACGAATCGTAGACGACAGCGGAACAACCTCCTGACCCACACATATTGGCAGTATCACATCACAACAGCAGAATCGCATCATCCACGCTCGCAGGGGGAAACGACACATAAATCTGTAGGTCGTTCGCATAAAAACTGTACTCGCAACCCGATAAGACATCGCCGAAACCCCTCAGAAAAATCGTAAATAGCAGCGGACCGAGCACAGAGCCCTGCGGGACACCCGAACGGCGATGCCCCCACTCCGATCGATTCTTACGACTATCATACACCGACTGTGACCGCCCCTGCAGGTACGACGCAAACGAGCGCACAACCGACGACGAAAAATTGAGCTCAACTAACTTCGCAAGCCGCTGCTCATGCCGCACACAATCGAAGGCCTTCGAGAAATCGAAAAGGAGCATAAGCGTTACCTCGCGCTTATCCTCCGCAAGACGAACCGCATCCACGATCAGCAGCAACGCCGCCTGCGAGCTGTGAGATTTCCTATACGGGAACTAAAACACATCACGAAGACCCACCCCGTCAAGGTAAACCGCTAGCTGCTTCGCAACCAAACGCTCGAGGATTTTTTATAGAACACACAGTAGCGATATTGGCCAGTAGTCCCCAGGCGCAGCTGGCGCCGCCACCTTCGGGATAGGGCACACAAGAGCCCGCTTCCACTACGATGGAAAAACAGACGAAGCAATCAAGCAATTAAGGATGTGGAGCACATGCGAACATATTGCAGGCATAGCCATCCGCAACATACGCGCAGAAACTCCATCTACCCCCGCTGCCTCAGAAACCACCGAATTCGTCGCCGCCACAAGCTCGTCCCGGAGGATAGGCCGCAGACAAAAAGCACCTTCCGCATCCGCCATCGATACCGCAAAATCCCCACCCAACGGCACACGCCCCCAGCCGATAAAAACTGCACATTTAACTGATCCAGAGGAAAAACCGGATTACTAACCAGCTTTCCTAACGGCAAAACGCCAAGCTCCCGAAGCTTTGCCCACGTCCTTCTCGGATCCCTCCCCACGGACACACGGACACACGGACACACGGACACACCGACACACCGACACACCGACACACCGACACACCGACACACCGACACACCAATACACCGACACACCGACACACCGACACACCGGCACACCGACACACCGACACACCGACACACCGACACACAGACACATAGACACACAGGCACACAGACACACATAGACACCGACACTCCGACACACCGACACACCGATACACAGACACACAGACACGCAGGCACACAGACACACAGGCACACAGGCACACAGACACACATAGACACCGACACACCGACACACCGACACACCGACACACAGACACATAGACACACAGGCACACAGACACACATAGACACCGACACTCCGACACACCGACACACCGATACACAGACACACAGACACGCAGGCACACAGACACACAGGCACACAGGCACACAGACACACATAGACACCGACACACCGACACACCGACACACCGACACACAGACACACAGACACACAGACACACAGACACACAGACACACAGACACACAGACACACAGACACACAGACACACCGACACACAGGCACACAGACACACAGACACACAGACACACAGACACACACACACACACACACACGCACGCACGCACACACACAGACACACACACACACATCTAGACTGTTTTCCCCAACCTTGTTCCTCGAAGTTTTAACACATTCTGAATACAATGACATGAAGATCTTAATAGAGAGGTCGCACCCAATCATGGCTCCCATTATCAGGAGGCAAAATGCGCTTCATTTAACATTCTTATCGTAGACACCATCCCCTTTGTTGGAATCCGAAAAAACTTCGGTTCTGCGACAGCATCAGTGCCCCTGATTAAACGTATAAGTCAGTGGTTTTCAACCTGTGTTCGATCGAACCCCAGCCGTTCGGTGAGTCAGTCTCAGGGGTTCGACGGAAGTCAAGACACACACGCGACTTACATAATTCGCAACGACACGCCCAATTCAGAAGGGTTCGGTGGGTGCGCATATGAGACTGGTGGGATTCGGTACCTCCAACAAGGTTGGGAATTACTGGTATAAGTCGTCTTTCTGTGTCGACATTTATATATTACACTTTATTGCGCACTCTGGCAACATACTTTCTTGTGGGACCATCTTTGCTGAACGATACGTCATATGAAACAAGAATTATACTGTATTTTGCAAATATGGACTGAGTGAAAAAAACTGAACTCCCTTTCCATCGAACTTAAAGAGAAAAATATTGAGAAAAAGCTCATCCTTCGGATGCCACACTGTTCTGGGCCCTTAACGTTTACACAAGCTTTGTAGCCTTCTTCGGGTTCGTCTAGGGACCTTCATGGTTTTGGTCGTCCGTCCGTCTGGTGTATGTCACCGGCCAGATACTCTTCGTTTTACTATCATGATTTACTATTAAAATTAAATTTAATAGCAGACGTAGATTGATGTCCAAAACGAATTAATAAGACTTTTGAAAAAAAAAACAATTTCTTAACCGCCCGCCCGCAAATGGAAAGAGATACTGGACATTTTTTTCACTCATCCCATCGAGTGAAGTGTCTTTAAAAAAGGTCTCGAAAAGGCAACAATCAATGTTTCACGACCTTTCTATTAGAACCGTTCGGTCACGAGATATTTCCTTTCGAAGTCGGTATCCAGCCCCCCTCCCTCTTAAATCTAATTTATTGATCGGAAAATCTGGAAAAATTTTGGAATATAGCTTTTAATAAGCACATCCAATGAAAATAATTAGAAGCGCTGTTGCAGAAATAATTTTCGATAAAAATTCAGCGCTAACTCTTTTTTGGGAGAAATGAAAAGAGCTACGGAACGCTATCATGTGCACACCAAACACGCTCTGCCCCGTTCTTTCCCATCAATGGAAAAATGCCTATATTACGTTCAACAAGCTTATTACCGAAATCCCTGCTATTACCGTAAAGACATGAGGCAAACCTCGAATGCTTCTGTGATATCTGTTCCTTTCGTGAGTTGAATCCATTCGCTACCGCCCGGATGTGAATAAGTCCAGCTTTCGAGATCGTATAGACGATTGCCTATTCGCCAAAGTCCTTCTGCACCGTCGATCAGTCTTCGTGCATCCAAAAAGCCTTCTCCGCTTGGTATTTTGTCGTTTCGACCAGGAAATTGAGTAAGTCCTGGCACAGTACTCTTCACGTCCGTCATTGTCGAATAATAATCTTATGAATCGGCGATGAAATTCCTCTGGAAATGGAAATTCATATATCAAGGGACTACCATAATGGAAGATGCGTAAACATAGAATTTTTGCAAGAATGAATAACACGAAAAGCCGTAGGAATTTTGTGAGGACCTGAGAAGATATACAAGGGGGCTTCTCACACTAGGGGTCTGCACTGACATTTTATTGTTTATGTGGGGGGTAAACAAGATTTCCCGGGCGTAAAAACACGATACGTATCAGTAATAACGAATTCATTGTTACTTTGAATGAAGAATATGGCGTTGAAAGTTAATGCTACGGAGATGTCGAACCGTTGACAATCCTAGTGACATCCTATTTCTTTTTCTCGAAAATCTATTTTCCGAGCGTGATATTAACGGTATCCCTCGGTAACGTGGCTAAACGGCGTGGCCGTTTCGGCACAACCAGTTCAGCGCGGCCGTTTCGGTGGGAACGATTTCGGCGCCGAGGCATTCTGGCACGGCCCTTCCGGCGCGAGGACGTTTCGGTGTCAGGATGCTTAGGTTCGTTACTTACATATAAGTGGGTTTTTACTGATTCCCCGAAGGGTTACAGGGCATTTTCCCCCTCCCAATACCATCCTGACACTTATTTCCAACCGGTCTCTCGACTCCCGGGACTGGAGCTTCGTCGCGACACGCTAGATGGCCCCAACGGGCATACAGCTATAGTCGTAGATCGTACGTCCTATAGCTGGAGCTTCGTCCATGCGCCTTGTTGTGGTTACCAGCGGTACAACAGTCCCGAAGTCGGAATTGCGATGATAAGCCTGGTAGCCTTTTTGGATCACCAGACCAGGGCCCTACCTCCGTCCTGGACCTACTTATTAAAGTGGAATCCGAACCACTACCAACTGCACCGAATGCCGATACAGTCGGTCGATCATTTGGTTCGCCTCCCGGCTACCGCTACGTCCTTTTAGCGAGAATGTAATTATTTTCACCGAAAAGTACGCGCAGACCGGGACTCGAACCCACGACCTCCCGATGCTCAGGCTAGCAGGCTAACCACTGAGCTAAAGCGCCGGTTGGTTCGGTAATTACATTTCATAATTAATTTTCTTCCTTAGTCCAGGCGGATTAGACCAATTTTCGACGGATAAAAACATTAATCGGTATAAAGCTGAATTTTGATATACATGTTCATTGGGGCTTCCCAATGGTCATACTAAAAGTCCCCGGCGATATCTGTTGCGCTCGAGCCACCATCTTGGTAAAAGGTACACTTTTTTAGTTTTTTGCCTATATCTCAGCAACGATTACTGATACAAAAAAATAGTTTCGATAAAAATTATAGGTTATTAAATAGTCTATAAAAAAGTATATCAACATTTTTTTTGTATCTCGAATCCTTAAGGGGTTATCTGACGTCGAAAAGTTGCTCGCACCTTTATGACCTGTAAAGATTATGAATAAATGACAAATCATTGAATTTATTGAAGATTGTGCTCGTATTTCTTATATTTGTCGAAGTTTGTCTATTCTTACCACTCAAAATCGTTGCATGCCACTCGTACTAGCATTCTGTGAAACCCAATCATCAAGCTGAAGTCGCTCATCGGGGTTGACATCGTCGAAGTCATCGTTCTTGAGTTGGCTGTGAGGCGCGTCGAATGGTTCTCCGTCAAGCTCCCTCTCAACAGAATTTTCGTCGTCAATCTCGATATTTCTGGTTGAATTCAAGCACGGGATACCTTGGCAATGGCCACAAATCGCTGCGTATTTTAGTCCAGCTTTCCAGCATCCACAAGATGAAGTGCAGCCTTTTTTACAATTGCACGATAACAATGTGAGCACTGAATCAGGAGCGGGAGCCTTCAGTGTCCGAACAGGGTCAAGGAGATCGTGGTCTTTCCTGCAACCCCACAGTTCGGGAGATTTTTTATGTCCACGCCATTTCTGTACTTGCTGATAGACCCGAAACGAGTGTTGCTGGGCCGCTGCAGCCGTAGGGGGTAACAGCGCTAGATTCAGCTGACTTTTGTACGCAAATTTTCGGAACGTTTGGTAACGACGTCGGTTCAACGATCTCTCGATAGCAGGCGCATTCTACGCAGACAAGAAAAAGCATTCTCCAGCTTTAGCAATTGCATCGTGAGTGGCATTAGCGTCGTTGAAAATTCTCACGATATCTTGTAAATCCTTCCGTTGCTCCAACAATTTGAAACACTTTCGTTTACCTTTCGGAATAGGGCACGACGTCGTATCACACCCAGTGAAGGCATGTGCAAACAAAATGTATTCCTGAATCCCTTTATTTGATTGCAAGGGACGCGAAGAATACATTTTGAGCTCAGTTCTTCCCTTTCCTGGCTTCATGAAAAAAATATTTTTCCTTCCTCAAACCCTTCATTTCGAAATGCCTCCGATATCATTAAAATCAATAGAGACTTGTTTTTATCGTTAGCCAAGAGCTTTTCTTGAGTTACAGTAGCGATCATGGCAGCATCGAACATTATGTCAGCGCTAGAATGCATTATAGCGAGACGGCGCTGTTCACTTTTTTTGGTGCTGCTGGAGCTATCAGTGTAGCCATCAAAAACGATTACGGATCTCGCTCCGAAATTCTTGTTTACGTAATCGACTTATGCTGCGAAGATAGATCCGTATGTCTGATTTTGGTGCCATACCACGCGATGTAGCAGATATCCACCGTCAATGACATGTGTGGAATCCACGTGATTCTTCGAAAATGTCATACAAAGTAGAATTTTTTGTTTTTCGCATACCCGCCTCATTAAAAAGAGCAAGAGGAAATGGAGCCAGCTCGTATTCCAGGTATTCAAGGAGTTCAGCGTTATCTTTTTTTGCAATAACAATTCTTTGGAATAACATGAACGGGTCAACCGGCACGCCCACATCCTTCACCTTGATCGCGGAATGAATTGTGGCCAAAGAACGAACTCGAGTGTCGCGTTTTATTTTTACGTCCTTGAAATTTTCTTCAACGATAGCCTCGATTGCATGCGTTCCGATTTGTACTGCATTATGGCAATTTATTTTATCATTCCCCATTCTTCCAAAGAAGCATAAATAACACTCAACAACTCCTTCAACCCACTTCCCGCCATGATAAACCCGATGCAACCGAGGAACGACATGAGAAGATGAAAGCCTCCGAGTCTCACGACGATATTAGACAAATCTGAATCTCGACCCATTCCAGATACTATGTCTCGGGCTCTCACGTATAGCGGTTGATCAAATGTAACAAAAGTCGTTTTCAAACCTAATTTCCGAGTTTCCTCAACAGCTTGGCATAACGCGGTGTAAATGGTGTCATAATGAGTCGGTGGTGAATTCACGAAAGGCAAACAAATTACTTTAGTTCGCTCAAATTTTTGTCTTGCAGTTAAAACCTTCATAAACCCCCTCCAGCCAGGGATGTTGGTAATTTCGAAGAACTTTCCGCACATCCAAAGTACATCGGACGCGAGGACAGCGTTTGCATATTTTCTCCCAACGATTCCAAGCATGGTAAGGCTTCAATCACAATATTTTTCAATCCTTTTCCATTGAGGTTTTCAAATGTTTTCAATGACAGAATACCTCGTTTTACGATGCTTTGGTCTTTTGGTGCTGTCGTAATTCTCGTAATTGGCTCGGCTGGAACAAGTGCAGTAGCTGGCGTCAAGTCTTTGTTGTGTCTTCAATGCCGCCCATACTATGGAATGTATTCAGGCCATCCAGCGTACTAATATTAAAATCCGCATTATCGAATACAAATTGGCAAAATGCTCCTGGTGTGATTTCTAACTCAGGTTGGAGAGTTGCTGATGCTTCCAAAAATTGTGCCTCGTCGTACGATGCACTGAAGCCCAAATGTGACAGTAGAGTCACTAAATTTTTGGACCCGAATTTCCGGTACAAGAATATTGCGAGGCTAATTCGAAGTGGCGACAAGAAGGACCGTGGTCTGGTTGCCGATATGATGGCATGGCCTATAGCAGAGCATTTCCGTTCCGGTGGTGAAATCTCACATTTTCTACCTTTCGTAATAACATTTTTCAGGAGAACATCAAGAGACTCTGGAATGCAGCTATTCACGTCTTTTAGAAAATCATCGCTCGGAAGATATGACGAAGTGTCATAAACCTTTGTTCTTATGTCCTCCCGAATTATCGCTGCAGCTGATTCTACTATTCGAAGTCGTTCCTCCCTTTCGTCGACTTTTTTCTGTTTGTACCAGTGATCCGCTAAAATTTTATGTCCGGTATTTCGGAAACAAACAATAGAAACTTTTTTTTTGTTCCTCGTGATAATGATATCCTCTCCGTACTTCTCTTTAAGTTTTTTTTTATGGTACGTTTTTCAGGAACGTAGCCTTCGAGTAAGTTCAACAATTTAGGCATCGAAAATTGGTACTCATCGCTATTTTCAATAAAATCAGATATTACCTCCACTGCTGATTTCAAATCGTCGACTGGTGGACGTCCACTTTTTTTGCCTGTTGCTGGATTTTTGAAGAAGTTAGTAAAACATCTTCCATGGTAAATCGCTTCAACGGCGACCAAGTTCGAAACACTTTCTACCCGCTGAGATACTTCTCGATCCCATTTGTCATTTTTTACAAATATTGCACAGTCACTGCATGCAATCCCTCCAATTTTTCTTTTTTATTTGTCTCCTCTCCTATCACTGGCTCTTTTTAAAGTGGCAAGTCCTTTATCTTTAACACTTACTGGCTCTCCAGTAGAAAGGCTTTCCTCACGAATAAAACAATTCACGTCACTTTCCATGATCTTGATTAAATGAATAAAGACGCGCAAAGAAAATGTGTGTCGTACGACCTTTGGTCACAAGTGAGAGCGATCATCTGCCGCTCAGGGCTCGGGCTCTCACCTGCAAAACGGGCCGTAAATGCGTTCTGACCTGCTAGGGACCCCCCATATAATGCCTCTCCCTTCTCATTCTCTCTCTCTCTCTCTCTCTCTCTCTCTCTCTCTCTCTCTCTCTCTGTTTTGCTCTTTCTCTCTTTCTCTCTATCTCTCTCTCTCGTTCTCTCTTTGTAGTTTCACGAAATGAGTTCCAGAAAACATATTTTATCGATTTTACAGTGTACAGAAACGAAAAAGGCAAGTCGAGGGAAAAATATAAATAACTTTGCTATTCAACGTCAGATGACAGCTAAAGTATTGGAGATACAAAAAGAAAGTTCATATACTTTGTAACAAAAAATTTGTTCAATTCCCCCATTTTTCATTGCGTTTTATCGACCCGAGGTCCATCGCCACCGAGACCGTAAAATACGGTGGCGATGTAAAAATAAGGATGCGATGCGACTCGTGCGAGCTCTACCCCCCCTCTTTCCCCTCCTGTACCCTCTCAGCCGGACCGGAGAAGACAGCGAGAACAAGTCCCGACGGCGAGGCTCGTTAGCCGTCGCACGAGGCCCCCACCATCCCATCACGGTGGGGCGAACGAATTTACGCCACCGTCGGGAAAACGGAGCACGGTGGCGCTGAGACGCCGACGTACGGTGACGCGCGCGGCTCGCGATCACGCGAGGCCCCCTTCCCACCCCAGCGAAGACCGAAGGACCCGGCAGAAGCCGGGAATCTCTTCACTTCGGGTCTGATTGTCGTAGATTAAGGAGCGAGCGAGCGGATCTCCGTTCGAGACCACGTGTGTGGGAAATTTTTGTATTGCGTGAGTACCCGATTTTCATACCCGGTCCCTCCATCCCAAAGTTCGCAATTTCTCCCTGTTTATTATTTTTTCCCCGTTCACAATTTTTCCCCGTTTAGTCTTTTCTCCTTTCACCGAATTACCGTCCGTCCCGTGTTCCATGCTTTCCCGCTGTGTCGAGGTACTTCGGTGTAAGAGCCGTTAGGCAGGATTCTCTTCCCCACCCCTGAACCTGTCTCCTATTCCCCAATGAGCCGCTGAGCTATGATTTAATTTTTATTTTTAACTGTTTTTGTAAGTTGAATTACAGTGTCGTTTCCGTCTAAACGACTGGCGCCCATTCCAACTTTTTCTTTTTTTGTTGCATTGTAGTTGAACCTCGTATCGAGGCAGCTATCTCGTCTGCACCCCCTTTTGTTATTTTTAATCTGCGTTAAATAAATTACGCCTATTTTATTACTTCAAACCCATTTTTTATTTCCCTTTTTTGTTGTTAATTTTCCCCATGTACCTTCCCTTGCCCTGAAAGTTGCAAATCACAACTTTTTATAGGCAATTCAATGAACTATAATTTTCATCGGGACTATTTTTCTGTATCAGCAATAGTTGCTGAGATATAGGCAAAAAACTGAAAAAGTGTACCTTTTTCCAAGATGGCGGCTCGAGCGCAACAGATATCACCGGGGACTTTTAGTATGCCCATTAGGAAGCCCCAATAAACATGGATACCAAAATTCAGCTTTATACCGATTAAGGTTTTTATTCTTGTTAATCCGACTGGACTATCTTGATTATTTGATAATTCATTCTTTTTCCATATGTTTGATAGTTAATTTCATTTTTCTTCATCCATTTACTTAGGTGATTGATTTATTCAGATTATTTTGGTATTCGGGTCATTTAAGCTACTTAGGTTATGTATGTATTAAGGTTATTGAGGTTGTTTGGCTAAAAAAAATAATGATCAAATATCTGAACAAAAAAAAATTAATGAGCAAATGTGATTAACAAACCTAAGCATTCTGACCTCAAAGAGACCTCGGGCCGGAACGGCCTCGGGTCGGAACGGCCTCGGGTCGGAACGGCCTCGGGTCGGAACGGCCTCGGGTCGGAACGGCCTCGGGTCGGAACGGCCTCGTGCCGAAACGGCCTCGCGCCTAAACGTCCCTGCGCCAAAACAGCCGCACCAAAACGTGCTGGCGCCTGAACAACTCGACGCTGAAACGGCTCGCGCCAAAACGGCCACGCCGTACAGCGGCGCCGAAACGTACTGCACCCGTACACGGTGAATGAACAAATAACTCTGCGCTGAATATACGAAAACAGTAGGACGCACGTACGCTTCTTGCTTTATGTGAAAGGTACGAACGCTAAGATTATGATAGTGTAAATTCAATTGGTATTACGGCTGTAAGATGGATACGTTCCATGGAAGGCGTTTAACTTTAGAAAATAATATCGTAACAGTCTATGGGAATAATTGAGACCGCGAACATCCGGAGTCCGTTGAATCATCGCACGTGTCCGTGCGTGAGTGCGTGCGTGTGCGTGTGCGTGTGCGTGTGCGTGTGCGTGTGCGTGTGCGTGTGCGTGTGCGTGTGCGTGTGCGTGTGCGTGTGCGGTTGCGTGTGCGTGTGCGTGTGCGTGTGCGTGTGCGTGTGCGTGTGCGTGTGCGTGTGCGTGTGCGTGTGCGTGTGCGTGTGCGTGTGCGTGTGCGTGTGCGTGTGCGTGTGCGTGTGCGTTTGCGTGTGCGTGTGCGTTTGCGTGTGCGTTTGCGTGTGCGTTTGCGTGTGCGTGTGCGTGTGCGTGTGCGTGTGCGTGTGCGTGTGCGTGTGCGTGTGCGTGTGCGTGTGCGTGTGCGTGTGCGTGTGCGTGTGCGTGTGCGTGTGCGTGTGCGTGTGCGTGTGCGTGTGCGTGTGCGTGTGCGTGTGCGTGTGCGTGTGCGTGTGCGTGTGCGTGTGCGTGTGCGTGTGCGTGTGCGTGTGCGTGTGCGTTAACGTGTGCGTGTGCGTGTGCGTTTGCGTTTGCGTGTGCGTGTGCGTGTGCGTTAACGTGTGCGTGTGCGTGTGCGTGTGCGTGTGCGTTTGCGTGTGCGTGTGCGTGTGCGTGTGCGTGTGCGTGTGCGTGTGCGTGTGCGTGTGCGTGTGCGTGTGCGTGTGCGTGTGCGTGTGCGTGTGCGTGTGCGTGTGCGTGTGCGTGTGCGTGTGCGTGTGCGTGTGCGTGTGCGTGTGCGTGTGCGTGTGCGTGTGCGTGTGCGTGTGCGTGTGCGTGTGCGTGTGCGTGTGCGTGTGCGTGTGCGTGTGCGGTTGCGTGTGCGTTTGCGTGTGCGTTCGCGTGTGCGTGTGCGTGTGCGTGTGCGTGTGCGTGTGCGTGTGCGTGTGCGTGTGCGTGTGCGTGTGCGTGTGCGTGTGCGTGTGCGTGTGCGTGTGCGTGTGCGTGTGCGTGTGCGTGTGCATGTGCGTGTGCGTGTGCGTGTGCGTGTGCGTGTGCGTGTGCGTTAACGTGTGCGTGTGCGTGTGCGTTTGCGTGTGCGTGTGCGTGTGCGTGTGCGTGTGCGTGTGCGTGTGCGTGTGCGTGTGCGTGTGCGTGTGCGTGTGCGTGTGCGTGTGCGTGTGCGTGTGCGTGTGCGTTAACGTGTGCGTGTGCGTGTGCGTTTGCGTGTGCGTGTGCGTGTGCGTGTGCGTGTGCGTGTGCGTGTGCGTGTGCGTGTGCGTGTGCGTGTGCGTGTGCGTGTGCGTGTGCGTGTGCGTGTGCGTGTGCGTGTGCGTGTGCGTGTGCGTGTGCGTGTGCGTGTGCGTGTGCGTGTGCGTGTGCGTGTGCGTGTGCGTGTGCGTGTGCGTGTGCGTGTGCGTGTGCGTGTGCGTGTGCGTGTGCGTGTGCGTGTGCGTTTGCGTGTGCGTGTGCGTGTGCGTGTGCGTGTGCGTGTGCGTGTGCGTGTGCGTGTGACTGTGCGTGTGCGGGTGCGTGTGCGTGTGCGTGTGCGTGTGCGTGTGCGTGTGCGTGTGCGTGTGCGTGCGTGTGTGCGTGTGTGTGTGTGGAATGGCCTGAATTGACATGGCTCCGAATGACAATATCTCAACGGATTAAAGTCCCGAAAGCGTATATATAGTTATACCGGCATGTTTTGTCGCTTGTTCGATGGCGTGAAGGCTAGGCGAACCTTTGGAGCTTCCTAACTCGATGTTGAAACTACAATTTTTTCACGAGCCTTTGAATCCGATGGATCGCCCTGTCGGATCATTGCATATTTGGTTCTCCAATCCGAACTTAAAGATTCTACTAAACATCCCATAAGAAACAAGCTGCAAGTTATAAATTACAATGTGCTTCCTCTGAAAGATGAGTAGTGAACGAAACTCTCTTCCGAAAAAATCCAAGATTGAAAAAAATGGTTTCTTCTGAAAAGACTTCGTGCACCACCTACGATCCAGGAAAAGCACAATGCAAGTTTTGATGCAGCTTTGATTTTTAATGCCGTCATCGAACCATTTGTGGCCCAAGCGAACAATTCGCATCAGACTTCACAATTTCCGAGTGCTATCGTGTCAAGTTGGCAGGACGTCGCGACGTCCTGTTTTCGAGTCTTCATGTTGTGTTGAATTTTTTTTCTTTATTTTGATTCTGTATCTCAATGATTCTATTCCGCAATTTTCTTTATAAAAGAGAATTATCATGAGCTTATAAAAATGCTTCAACTCATTCTCATAGAAATGATCGCATAATAAATTTATAATTTGGAGTTAATTTAATGCAAGTAGTTGAGTAGGAAAAAGTGATGGTAACTTTAATAGGATCAACAGCGACATAAATACAGAAATGCTTATTGACAATTATCTAAATCATCAAGATTTATATTGAATAAACGATTGCCGAGAAAATAGATGGATTGCAATTGCGATATTTTTTTCGTCGGTGAAAACAATTCAAATGTATTCTTAATACATTATGCGTTATTTTGTTTCTTTTAATTTTTGAGGTGTGAATAGGGAATATTTGTTGACAAAAAATATAATTGTACTTCTCGACGTACACTTCAGGCCATATGTTTGGGTACACTTCACGAAATTCCGAGCCGCACTAGAAGTTCGATAACTTAGTGAAAAATAAAGATAATCAAATTTCCAAAGCGGCATTTCAAAAAAGACATATCAAGCTTGATTTTGCTTCCTGATTAAAACGTTTGCGATTTTTTTTGAGCACGGTACACCGGTTTGAAAATGGCAATTTTTTGACTTTTTTCGGCTGTGCTCAATATGTTGCAAAGCCTCTAGAGATTTTTTCGTCAATTTTGTTTGGAATATCCTTGAAACGGTAACCAATAGCTTCAATTTCATTTTTTGAAAACTTTGTGCGATTTTTTTTTTGAGGGAGTTATGATTGTTTGTACCTAAAAACGACCATTTTCAAAAAAAGCAGCGCAACTAAAAAACTTTGAGGTTGAAATAAAATTGTCAAGAGGGAAAAAAGTTGCGGACAATTATGCTGAATCGACTGGAATTTTTTTCAAAATTTTCCTTTGACATTTTTTTTTTTTCACTATTTTGGGTCGAGCCTCTAGTAATTTAAGCGGCTCAAACTCGTAGAATATTGAGTTCGGGCTCAATTATCACGGGAGAAAATCTTTTTATTCGAACATTATGAGCTTTTTATAATGTTTTCAACATTTTTTTGCCACATTTTTTTTGGTGGAAATTTGAAAAATTGTAAAAAAAAACGGGAAAGAAAAACAAATTTATATTAATTTTTTTATTTAATTGAAACGAATTTCTCGTCGAAAAAGCCGCCTTTTGCTTTCAGCACCGCATCAACGAGTCGCGGCATTCTGTCGATAAGTTTATCGATCTCTGTCTGCGCCAGGGAACACCATGCCTCTTGCAATTTACTCCACAAATCTTCGGCGGATATGGGACAGGTCTTCCGTATTTTCCGATCGAGCTGTTCCCAAAGCAGTTCGATCGGATTCAGATCTGGCGATTGTGGTGGCCACACCATGTTTACAATCACGCGATTTTTTGCCTTATCCTCCAAATATTGTTTGCAGATGCGAGAGGTATGCTTCGGATCATTATCCTGCTGCATGTTGAAGCCCGGACCGATCGTTCGGAGACCAGACGGAATCGCGTGGTTCACGAGAATTCTTTAATAATTTTCTTTTCTCATGATACCGTTGACTTTAATAAAATCTCCGACACCATGGCCAGAGAAGCATCCCCATACCATTATGGATTCACCGCCGTGTTTGACGGTAGGCGCTAAACACTGCAGTGTCATTTTCTCGGAGGGACTTCTCCTCACGAAAATTCGTCGACGACTTCCAAAAATCAAAAAGTTGGACTCGTCTGTCCAGAGCACATTTCGCCATTGTTTATCCGTCCATTTTTTGTGTTCCAGAGCCCAGGCATAGCGCTTTTTTTTGTTTACCGGACGCAACAACGGTTTCTCCACTGTGACGCAGCCTCTGAGTCCAGCGCTAATGAGAAGACGTTTAACTGTAGTTAGTGATACCGTAGATATTCTATTTTCGTTGAATCGTGCCCGGATTTCACTCGCCGATAATTGTCTATTTTTTTTGCTCGTGACAACAATATTTTTGTCGTCCAATTTTGTTGTTGATTTTGGCCGTCCTGTACGATGACGATCGACGTGAGATCCGGTCTTTTTGAACCGGGCAATCGTCGTTTGCACGCCATTCAAAGAAATGCCGATTTTCATGGCAATTTGCCTGTAGGTATGATAAACCACGATCACGCAACGCGATAACAGCTCCGCGTTTAAAAGGCTCAAAATGTTCAAATAAGAAGATTTTCTCCCGTGATATTTGAGCCCGAACTCAATATTCTACGAGTTTGAGCCGCTTAAATTATTAGAGGCTCGACCCAAAATAGTGAAAATAAAATGTCGAAGGAAAATTTTGAAAAAAATTCCAGTCGATTCAGCATGATTGTCCGGAACTTTTTTCCTTCTTGACAATTTTATTTCAACCTCAAAGTTTTTTAGTTGCGCTGCCTTTTTTGAAAATGGTCGTTTTTAGGTAAAAACAATCATAACTTCCTCAAAAAAAATCGCACGAAGTTTTCTAAAAAATAAAATTGAAGCTATTGGTTACCGTTTCAAGGATATTCCAAACAAAATTAACGGAAAAAATCTCTAGAAGCTTTGCAACAGATTGAGCACAGCCGAAAAAAGTCGAAAAATGGCCATTTTCAAACCGGTGTACCGTGCTCAAAAAAAATCGCAAACGTTTTTATAAAGAAGCAAAATCAAGCCTGATATGTCCTTCTTGAAATGCCGCTTTGGAAATTCGATTATCTTTTTCTTCACTAAGTTATCGAACTTCTAGTGCGGCTCGGAATTTCGTGAAGTCTACCCAAACATATGGCCTGGAGTGTACGTAAAGGTCCAAATGAATAGTTGACTCTGTTAGGACAGAGATCATACAGACGGGCTTCGTTTCGGCAATTAATGGACTTAAAATAATGTTAACTAGAACCATTGAAATATGATTTTAGATCGCTTCCGACTTCATATTGAAAGTGCAAGAATGGGACGTATGTAAAAAAAATAATGGAAATTTTTAATAACCTGAAAAAAAATCAGTTACTCGTATCGTGAACCCGTACCCTTGGTTCATCAGGTCTATGAGCTACGTTGTACATTGGAAAAACGTTCGCAATCATCTCGTTATACTTTGCGACCGCACTTATAGGCAACCTACCATGGCGGGCAGCGGCGCGAGACCGGCGGGCGCCAAGAGCGCTGGCCAAACTTGAGGACGAGTGAGAATCGAGAAATCCGCCGGCTTTTGACGGCTTTGTCCATGACCATATTGAAGGCGAAATATGAATATAGCCGGCTGGGTCTATATATATTAGGGTGGTTCTAGATTGGGTGATGTCGAAATTTCCATGGTTTCCGCCTCCAAAAGTAATTAACATAAATAGAAAAAAAATTGGTCGCAATCGGGAATTTGTCCGATAAGTCTAACCCAGGGCGAAAAGCAATCGAATTCCGTTGGGGAAATTTTTTATTACTACAAAACTATACATAATGAAAAATGTCTCCCACCAGTTTTGTCGGAAATTTGATGTTCTACAAAAAAGGTTTCGCGTAAAATTTCCGTGAATCTAATATTTTTTACGTAAAAATGGCTTTTCAGTGCTGGTTAAAAACTGCAATTTTTCGCCAATTACGTAATAAATCGTAGATTTACGAAAATTTTACAAGTAACCTTTTTTGGAGAGCATTCAATTTCTTACAAAACAATCGAATGAAATTTTCTTATCATGTATAGTTTTTTTTGCTTTTTTAAGGCAGCCCTAAAAAGCCATTATTTTTCGAATTACGTAATAATTATTAGATTCACGAAAATTGACAAAATACCTATTTTGTAGAGCATCAAATTTCCTACAAAATTGTCGAAGGATATTTTTTTATCATGTATAGTTTCAAAGTAATAAAAAATGTCCCGAACAAAATTCCAAATGCATGCATTTTCGCCCATAAAATTTCATTGCTTTTCGCCCTGGGTTAGACTTATCGGACAAATTCCTGATTACGACTAATTGTTTTTCTATTTATGTTGATTACTTTTGAAGGCGGAAACCATGGAAATTCCGACATTACTTGATTAAGAACCACTATAATATATATACATTAGAGTGGTCCTTATACAAGGTTCGGACGAATTTTGACCTGCTCCCCCCCCCCCCCCCAGATTGGCTCTAAATAATTGAAAAAAAGGTCCCTAAATTGGCAGCCCGCCATCTTTAAAACCGGCAATTACCAGCAGGGGTCATTTTTCCCCTTTAAAATACACAGGACTTATCGACTCTCTAGTAATATTCCTATTCGAGTCTCTTGAAATCATCTCGAAAATCCAAGAAGTATCTCAATGAGTCCGTGGCACCTTTGAGCATGAAAAAAAAACTTACGGTTTGACTTTGAAATGGTTATGGGTCGTTCCACGCCGATACATAAACATGTTTTTCGAATTTTTTTATTATTTCCGGATAATTTTATTAGAAAATTTTTTACATTTGAAATATCAATCCTGAAATTCAAAATACTAATCTTGAAAGCCATATTGGTCATTCCGACTGAATTTGTTTTTTTTCTTCTCTCGTTTTTCCCCTACTTGCCAAATAATTTCATCAAAAGAAAGGTCAAAATATCCGAATTCATTCTGAAGATTAGAAATACTGGTCTTAAAATTAATATGGGCCGTTCCAACTGGAAACATTTTTTATTTTTTGTTTTTGAAATTTGTATACTCCCTTTTTTCCAATTTTCGAAAATAAATACTGTTTCGAGTTGGAATAGCCCATATAAATTTCGAAACCAGTATTTTTAACCTTCAGAATGAGATCGGATATTTTGAACTTTCTTTTCATAAAATTATTCGGCAACTAGAGGAAAAACGACAGAAGAAAAAAAATCAAATTGAGTTGGAATGACCAATATGGTTTTCAAGATTTGTATTTCGAATTTTAGGATTGATATTTCAAATGTAAAAAATTTTCTGTAAAAATTATCCGGGAATAAGAAGAAACCGAAAAATATGTTTATATATCGGCGTGAAACGACCCATAACCATTTCGAAGTCAAATCGTTAAATTTTTTTTTCCATGCACTAAGGTGCCACGGACTCATTAAGGTACTTCTTTGATTTTTAGGATGATTTCAAGAGACCCGAATAGGGATATCACTAGAGAGTCGATAAATCCTGTGTATTTTAAAGGGGAAAAATGGCCCCTGCTGGTAATGGAACGTTTTAAAGATGGCGAGCTACCACCTTAGGAAATTTTTTTCAATTATTTGAAGTCAATCTGAGGGGGAGGCGGGGGGAGCGGCACACACTCGTCCGAGACCTATATAAGGACCACTCTAATATACATACACAGGGTGTCCAATTTTAATCTTACATTTAATTTGTCTCGAAAAATACTACTCTGATCGAAAATTAAGTATAACAAAACTTGAAGGGCCTAACACTTACACTTACACTTACACTTACACTTACACTTACACTTACACTTACACTTACACTTACACTTACACTTACACTTACACTTACACTTACACTTACACTTACACTTACACTTACACTTACACTTACACTTACACTTACACTTACACTTACACTTACACTTACACTTACACTTACACTTACACTTACACTTACACTTACACTTACACTTACACTTACACTTACACTTACACTTACACTTACACTTACACTTACACTTACACTTACACTTACACTTACACTTACACTCACACTCACACTTACACTTACACTTACACTTACACTTACACTTACACTTACACTTACACTTACACTTACACTTACACTTACACTTACACTTACACTTACACTTACACTTACACTTACACTTACACTTACACTTACACTTACACTTACACTTACACTTACACTTACACTTACACTTACACTTACACTTACACTTACACTTACACTTACACTTACACTTACACTTACACTTACACTTACACTTACACTTACACTTACACTTACACTTACACTTACACTTACACTTACACTTACACTTACACTTACACTTACACTTACACTTACACTTACACTTACACTTACACTTACACTTACACTTACACTTACACTTACACTTACACTTACACTTACACTTACACTTACACTTACACTTACACTTACACTTACACTTACACTTACACTTACACTTACACTTACACTTACACTTACACTTACACTTACACTTACACTTACACTTACACTTACACTTACACTTACACTTACACTTACACTTACACTTACACTTACACTTACACTTACACTTACACTTACACTTACACTTACACTTACACTTACACTTACACTTACACTTACACTTACACTTACACTTACACTTACACTTACACTTACACTTACACTTACACTTACACTTACACTTACACTTACACTTACACTTACACTTACACTTACACTTACACTTACACTTACACTTACACTTACACTTACACTTACACTTACACTTACACTTACACTTACACTTACACTTACACTTACACTTACACTTACACTTACACTTACACTTACACTTACACTTACACTTACACTTACACTTACACTTACACTTACACTTACACTTACACTTACACTTACACTTACACTTACACTTACACTTACACTTACACTTACACTTACACTTACACTTACACTTACACTTACACTTACACTTACACTTACACTTACACTTACACTTACACTTACACTTACACTTACACTTACACTTACACTTACACTTACACTTACACTTACACTTACACTTACACTTACACTTACACTTACACTTACACTTACACTTACACTTACACTTACACTTACACTTACACTTACACTTACACTTACACTTACACTTACACTTACACTTACACTTACACTTACACTTACACTTACACTTACACTTACACTTACACTTACACTTACACTTACACTTACACTTACACTTACACTTACACTTACACTTACACTTACACTTACACTTACACTTACACTTACACTTACACTTACACTTACACTTACACTTACACTTACACTTACACTTACACTTACACTTACACTTACACTTACACTTACACTTACACTTACACTTACACTTACACTTACACTTACACTTACACTTACACTTACACTTACACTTACACTTACACTTACACTTACACTTACACTTACACTTACACTTACACTTACACTTACACTTACACTTACACTTACACTTACACTTACACTTACACTTACACTTACACTTACACTTACACTTACACTTACACTTACACTTACACTTACACTTACACTTACACTTACACTTACACTTACACTTACACTTACACTTACACTTACACTTACACTTACACTTACACTTACACTTACACTTACACTTACACTTACACTTACACTTACACTTACACTTACACTTACACTTACACTTACACTTACACTTACACTTACACTTACACTTACACTTACACTTACACTTACACTTACACTTACACTTACACTTACACTTACACTTACACTTACACTTACACTTACACTTACACTTACACTTACACTTACACTTACACTTACACTTACACTTACACTTACACTTACACTTACACTTACACTTACACTTACACTTACACTTACACTTACACTTACACTTACACTTACACTTACACTTACACTTACACTTACACTTACACTTACACTTACACTTACACTTACACTTACACTTACACTTACACTTACACTTACACTTACACTTACACTTACACTTACACTTACACTTACACTTACACTTACACTTACACTTACACTTACACTTACACTTACACTTACACTTACACTTACACTTACACTTACACTTACACTTACACTTACACTTACACTTACACTTACACTTACACTTACACTTACACTTACACTTACACTTACACTTACACTTACACTTACACTTACACTTACACTTACACTTACACTTACACTTACACTTACACTTACACTTACACTTACACTTACACTTACACTTACACTTACACTTACACTTACACTTACACTTACACTTACACTTACACTTACACTTACACTTACACTTACACTTACACTTACACTTACACTTACACTTACACTTACACTTACACTTACACTTACACATGGGATGTGAGTGACTTTACCTCCTCGTAGTACATCCTGGATAACGCTAAAATAGTCGATTGAAAAATTGTGTTCTAACCTAAAAAATTATGAGATTTATCGAAAAAAGTTTCTCACAAAAGTTGTCAGTTTTGACATGACAACATTTTTGATGCGAAGAAATAAGTATGGTTCCATTTAAAAAAAACAAGTTAGCCACCTTAAAATCGCCATTTTGGATTTTCGACCGAAAAAAAAAATTTGTTTGTACGTCCCTTTTTAGGCCCTTCAAGTTTTGTGATACTTAATTTTCGATCGGAGCAATATTTTTCGAGATAAATTAAATGTAAGATTAAAATTGGACACCCTGTATCAGTGATGGGCAAATCTGTACTTCAGAAGTACGAAGTATAAAGTACAGCTGTACTTTGTACTGCGGGAACGCCGCAGTACGCAGTACAACTGTACTTTGTACTGCGGGAACCCCGCAGTACGCAGTACATTTGTACTTTGTAATACAGTACAAATGTACTGCGTACTGCGGGGTTCCCGCAGTACAAAGTACAGCTGGACTGCGTACTGCGGCGTTCCCGCAGTACAAAGTACAGTCGTACTGCGTACTGCGGCGTTCCCGCAGTACAAAGTACAGTTGTACTGCGTACTGCGGCGTTCCCACAGTACAGAGTACAGTTGTACTGCGTACTGCGGCGTTCCCGCAGTACAAAGTACAGCTGTACTTTGTACTTCGGCGTTCCCGCAGTACAAAGTACAGTTGTACTGCGTACTGCGGCGATCCCGCAGTACGAAGTACAGCTGTACTTTGTACTTATTCGGTACTTCAAGTACAAATGTACTTCGGGGCTGCCCAACACTGCCCTGTATATATTAGACTGGTCCTTAGCAACGGTCATTTTCGAAAAAAAATATAAACGCCCCCACATAGTTTTCATATCATTTCAACAATATATTCGCGAAGTCCCTCCTCCCTATCTCAATATTGACCCGTGCCGAAGTAATTTTATATTTTTCGTTACCTAATAACATGCTATGCATATTGGATCAATTTATTGCAGCTAAAGTATCAACAGAATAAAAATTTGCCCCATATGCTTTTTTCATCAGAAAAGTGCGGCCTTTTTCTAAAAAAATGTTTTAACACCGACAACATAATGGCTGAAGTAATATGGTGGCCTGAAAATTGAAAATCATTAAAAATACGCTAAAAATAGATTTTTCACTTTGCCTTGGGATAGGAATTTGGAACTCAAAATATGATAGACACTTAAGTGCAACTCATACGACGACGTTACATACACAAAAATATATATTTACTCCAAAGATTTTCATCTATGGTTTTTTGCGTTTAATTCTCGTTGTAAGCTTTCGATTTATAAAAATCAGAGGAGAATCAGTGGAAAATCCGGAAAAATGAGAAAACCAATCAGATCAGATATCATTTTAATTATATACATATATATTGTTACGTCCGGAGTATTGCATCGACTATTAAAATATATTTAATTACACAAATATAATCTTTTCTATATTTTTCCGAATCAACGTGCGAGTGGGCAACCGTCAAAGATCCCACGGTAGGACGTCTCCGAATTTCGCTGACGTATGGGATCTCACGGTAGCCGGAGGAGACGGTGCACATCTCGGTGACGTGCCGTGCCCTGGCGTATTGTTATCTCATTCGCGCTTTGATTCATAATTAGTGCAGGGCACTACTTTAATTCCAAATTTCAAGCAGTTGGTTGTAATCCGCGGCACGACCATGTTGGTCGTGTCCGCTCTAAATAAAAGTGTGAATGAGCGGCTTGACCATGTTGGTCGTGTCCGCTCGAACATAAAATTCAACTTCGCGGCTCGACCATGTTGGTCAACCGCGTAAAATATCAAAAGTATTCAGAACTTTCGAACAAATAAATACATTGTTATCGTTTTGCAATTTGTCCACTACCCGCTTACTTCATTCTTTCAAATATCCATAAATAAAGTTATACACAACCCATCATAAGCCCGGACACTAGCTCCTATCCCTAGTGGGCACATTCCCACTTAAAAGGGAGCAAACAACAACGTTTAATATGTTGCGTCGTGACGTCACTCCCGCGCATCGCACAAACCCAGGACGTAACATGTTAAATAATTTTTGGTGGCAGCGGTGGGATACAGTGTCCGGTGATCAGTAAAACTTTTGCAGTGCAGTGGAAAAAAAAATTTAATACAAATTCCTGGTGTGCTTCGGAATTATAGCCGAGTACAATTTAAACAAAATCCTAGTTTTGTGGGAAAACAAAATAAAATTCGTGTTATTCGGTATTGCAGCTGAACCCATTTTCTGTGAAGAGAAAATTTGAGAGACAAATTGACCTCTCGGGTGTCTCAGCATTGCTGCTGAACATAACAAAATAAAAATGTATAAAAAAAAATAATCGTTTTCAACTTTTGCGATAAACAAAAACAAATTCGTGTGTCTCGGCATCGTAGCCGAACACATTTTAGTCACTCGAAAAACAAAAGTGGTGAACATTAAAAAATAAAATAAAAATCGCTTTTCGGCATTACAGCCCAATCCGACTCGAATTAAGGAATTTCTCGGCTTGGCTGTATATTATCGTCGACTTTCAACAAACATAATCGAAACAAAATTTTGTGATCAAAAGTGAAAAAAAAATATATAAACAAAAGTTCCTCGTGTGTCTATCGGTAACGTAACCGAACACACTTCAAATAAAATTTCGTGAACTTTTCGATCATGCAGTAAATAAAATACAAAAGTCCTCCGTTTGTTTTGACAATTCAGTCGAACAAATTTTAATCACTTTTGACAGAAAAGTGAATATTACAATTTTGTGTGTGTTCCGGCATAACAGCGAATATATCTTGAACCATGTTTAAAACGGTCGATGAACCGATTTGAGGAGCGAACCAGCTACGTCAAAGAACGTTAAAGGCTGGGCAATTACGTCAAAAAGACCATACGTACGTGAAGAACCGACAGCGTGAAGCGACGGTGGGATCAAGAACGATAAACTTCGTCTCACCCGGTAAAGGTAAACTTTTTCGAGTTTTCGGAATTACCGAAAATACTTCGAGAAGACAAATCAGCACGAATTCGTGTTTCGCAATCAAAGCCGGACACCCATAAAATATTTTCTTGAAAAAAATAAAATAAAAATTCGTGTTACGGAAAAACAGCCGAACACGTTTTCAAAATAAAATAAAATCGAGTTTTGGCACCACGGCCGACAACTTGAATGATTTGAAATTAAAATTAAAATTTGTGTTCCGGTAAAACAAAACCGAACATATTTAAAATGAAAATAAATCGTGTTTCGGCAAAACAACCGGACACGTTTTCAGAATAAAATAAATCGTATTTCGGCACAGCGGCCGACTTTTTCAACATTCCAAAATAAAATAAAAATGAAAAAAGAACACTCCCAATTTCGGCAAACTTGCCCAAACAAAATACGTCAAGCTAACTCAGGAGAGTAACGCTTCCACATCCGGAACTGCCATAACGCAAAAGACCAACACCGTGAAGCGACGATGGAGTCGGAGCTGCCATACGAACCAGACGGACGTTTATCCCGCAGAGTCAACGGGGCCCGAACTGCCATACGTACGTGATGTACGAATAACGTGAAGCGACGATGGGGTCAAATCCTCCATAAGAACCAGACGGAAGTACATCCCGCAGTGTCAACGGAGTCAGAACCACCATACGTTCGTGAAACACGAATATCTACGACCTACCAATCCGACTCAAATTAAACAATTTCTCGGCTTGGCTGGGTACTACCTGAAGCGATGGAGTCAAGGACGATGAAGCTACATTTCAACCTCGAGTTCAGCCCATG
Source organism: Sussaba pulchella (assembly GCA_963971145.1). NCBI lineage: Eukaryota > Metazoa > Arthropoda > Insecta > Hymenoptera > Ichneumonidae > Sussaba > Sussaba pulchella. The sequence goes on from OZ020166.1 coordinate 6,990,610, forward strand.
CTGGAGCCCGCAGATCGGCGGTGACCTGAGCGGCATTTCATCTCCTCATCTTGAATCAGAACACTGCGTAAGGCAAAAGTCTTCGAGTGTTTCGGAAATACAGCCGAGCACCCTTAAAAAACAATAAAGTAATGTTGTGTTTTGGCACAAGAGCTAAACACATCTCAATAATAAAATAGAATTCGTGATTCAGCGCTCCAGCCGAATCCATTTTAAACATTCTTAAAAATTAAAATTAAAATTAAAAAAAAAACAATTCGTGCTTCGGAATTCCAACCGAATCCATCTTAAACATTTTCAAAATAAAGTAAAAATTCGTGTTTCGGCACTCCAGCCGAACAAAAATGTTTTTTAAACTCGTGTTTTGGAACTACAGCCAAACACATTTCGAACATTTGAAACAAAAAATGCCAGTGAACGTTTTAAACGGAAAGGTTCTTCGTGGTGCTAAAAATAAATATTAAAAATCAAAGTTCTCCGTGTAACCGGCATAACAGCCGAACACATTTGAGACACATTCAAAATCATCAAAATGAAAATACCAATTTTTTGCCGAAACCGCTTACGGTCAATCAACGGTGCCAATACCCCGTACATCATCTAAGGCTGTGCGCCTTCCGAATGCTAAGCCTAGGCATAGCATTCTTCTGAAAGGGGGAGGAGTTACGTCCGGAGTATTGCACCGACTATTAAAATATATTTAATTACACAAATATAATCTTTTCTATATTTTTCCGAATCAACGTGCGAGTGGGCAACCGTCAAAGATCCCACGGTAGGGCGTCTACGAATTTCGCTGACGTATGGGATCTCACGGTAGCCGGAGGAGACGGTGCACATCTCGGTGACGTGCCGTGCCCTGGCGGATTGTTATCTCATTCGCGCTTTGAATCATAATTAGTGCAGGGCACTACTTTAATTCCAAATTTTAAGCAGTTGGTTGTAATCCGCGGCTCGACCATGTTGGTCGTGTCCGCTCTAAATTAAAGTGTGAATGAGCGGCTTGACTATGTTGGTCGTGTCCGCTCGAACATAAAATTCAACTTCGCGGCTCGACCATGTTGGTCAACCGCCTAAAATATCAAAAGTATTTAGAAGTTTCGCACAAATAAATACATTGTCATCGTTTTGCAATTTCTCCACGACCCGCTTACTTCATTCTTTTAAATGTCCATAAATAAAGTTATACACAACCCATCATAAACCCGGACACTAGCTCCTATCCCTAGTGGGCACATTCCCACTTAAAAGGGAGCAAACAACAACGTTTAATATGTTGCGTCGTGACGTCACTCCCGCGCATCGCACAAACCCAGGACGTAACAATATATATATATATGGGGTATTCCTGGGAATTTCGGCAACTTCGGACAGTTGGGTCGAAATTTTTGCCCCCCAATTTTTTTCATTAATATGTGTTCAAAATAAAGAGACACCTATTTCGGCGTTTTTTATTTTGAGTCCCCACTTTTGAAATACAGTCAAATGAAGTTTTTGAAGTATTGACCACATTCGGTCATTCAAATCGATATATCTCAGCAACGGTTAGTGATAACTCAAAAAACCACAGGTGTTTTTTTTTCGTTTTTGAACGCTTTATACATTGAAAACATTAACGATTATGTTGCACAAATTCAACAATTATTTATAAACAATTCAAAATTAAAAATGAAATACAACAAAAAATGTACCCTTAATTTTTGAAATGTATTTTTTTTTAAATTCCTTGAACAAAAACGAAAATTTAGCCACCTTGAACTTTTTGGGCCGACGCTTCGTTCGGAAGTTATAGATTTTTTTGTCACAAAAAACCCGTAAATTTACGTATTTTATTAGTAAAAATTTGCATGAAAAAAAAGTACCCTCAATTATTGAAATTGATTTTTTTTCAAATTCCTTGGACGAAAAGAAAAATTTTGAGACCTGGCCGGACTTGGGCCGACGTTTCGTTCGAAAGTTGTAGCTTTTTTAGTCATAAAAAACCGGTAAATATACGTATTTTATTAGTAAAAAATTGCATGAAGAAAAAAGTACCCTTAATTATTGAAATTAATTTTTTTTCAAATTCCTTGGACGAAAAGAAAAATTTTGAGACCCGGCCGGACTTGGGCCGACGTTTCGTTCGAAGGTTATAGCTTTTATTCTTAACAACCGGGTAAACATTTACGGGTTTTTTGTGACAAAAAAATCTATAACTCCCGAACGAAGCGTCGGCCCAAAAAGTTCAAGGTGGCTAAATTTTTGTTTTTGTTCAAGGAATTTAAAAAAAAATACATTTCAAAAATTAAGGGTACATTTTTTGTTGTATTTCATTTTTAATTTTGAATTGTTTATAAATAATTGTTGAATTTGTGCATCATAATCGTCAATGTTTTCAATGTATAAAGCGTTCAAAAACGAAAAAAAAACACCTGTGGTTTTTTGAGTTATCACTAACCGTTGCTGAGATATATCGATTTGAATGACCGAATGTGGTCAATACTTCAAAAACTTCATTTGACTGTATTTCAAAAGTGGGGGCTCAAAATAAAAAACGCCGAAATACGTGTCTCTTTATTTTGAACACATATTAATGAAAAAAATTGGGGGGCAAAAATTTTGACCCAACTGTCCGAAGTTGCCGAAATTCCCAGGAATACCCCATATATTGTTACGTCCGGGTCGTCCCCATGCGTTTTTAACCATTTAACTAATAAACCATTAATCATTTATTACTCTTTTATAAAATTATTAATTAATCTGGATGAGAACGTTCGTTCTCGCGACGAGCGAACTTTCTCACCACAATACGACCCTGGTGTACGGTTGCGAAGCTTCGGTAAGCGTTCTCACCGTCCACCGGAAACGGTCGAAATATTATAATTTAAATATTATTAACTAAGGATGAGAACGTTTGCTCCCCCGACGAGCGGCCGTTCTCACCTCAACACGATCCTGGTGTATGGTGACCGAGCATCGGTAAGCGTTCTCACCGTCCACGCGAGTCGTCTCCCGGGCGAGAAGGATCCGCGTCGGACGGTGACCAATTCTTTCTTAAAAAATCGTGGGAAAAGGATTTCACCAACGGCATTTTCGATGGATGCTGTTGGTGGGGGAACGTTTCAGAACGCCCTGTTCGCTGCATCAAACAGCGAAACAAATCAGTCATCTTCGAATAATTAAAACGGCGCGAGCTAAAGTGTTAACCGCGCGAATAAAATCACCGACGCTCGATCACCGCACTTTACCTCACTTCGCTGTGGTTCAATAACAGTGATCGCGTATCCGGGTAATTGTGCACCCGCGTAATTGTGTATTGGATTGATAATCGTGTATCGTGCATTAACTTTTAATATACGTTGTTAATTATTATAAATCAGTTGAGTTCAGTGAGTTCGATATCCCTTATCCTAGCGTTCTCTCCGACTCAGCAACATTTCCGAGGTTCCGGATTGGATTATTTGGATTATCAACACCGGTAAGTCAAAATCTTGTCATCTATCGATCGTTCGGCAATTGCTCCTAATCCCTGATGAGCGCATTCTCGTCTAAAATTGGAGCAACCCTATTGATGTGCTGCGTTCTCGACTGAACCGAGAAACGGGGACGTAACAATATATATATATATATATATATGGGGCATTCAATGGCATTCCGGGTAGTCGCGTACCCTTGACTCAAAATTTTTGCCCCACGATTTTTTACATCAATATAGATCGAAAATAAAGAGACACGTGTTTCGGGGTTTGCCGTTTTCAGCGCCCGCCATTGAGATGTAGTAGATTGAAGGTTTCCAATTATTGACGATATTTCGAATTTGAAATCGATATATTTCGACAACCGCCAATAATAATTTAAAAAACCAAGAAAGATTTTTCTTTTGTTTTTACACGTTCTATGCAATAAAAATAAGTACAATTATGTTGCACCGTTTGAACTATTATTAATTAACAATTAATCGACTAAACATTTAATATCTCAAAAAATACCTATTTAATTTTTCTTATTGTTTTATCTTAATTCTGTAAATAAAAACAAAACAATCGAGACCACTCTTAACTCGGCTATGGACTTAGTTTGGGAGTTACAGCTTTTTTTGTGATAAAAACCACGTTTAATTAGGTTAATTTCTCAGCGATAATTCATATTGCACTGTGAACTATTGGCCGCTCGTTGTAACAAACATTTGTAACATATATACGCATACATAAGCGTATATAAGTTTACAGATATAAATCTATGGGGGATTCCACAGTGAAACCGGAAGCTGTGTACCCTTGAATCAACATTTTTGACCCACGATTTTTTATATTGATATACGTCGAAAAAGAAAATATGTATATTTTTATCGCAAAGACCGTGTGAAGACAAAAAAAAGCTCACTTGGTTTTTTAATTTATCATTGTGCGTTGTTGAGACATATCGATTAAAAATAATGAATATCGTCAATAATTGAAAAACTTAATTCCATTGCATCTCAATAACGGGTGCTAAAAACGTCAAACCCCGAAACACGTGTCTCTTCATTTTCGACGTATATCAATATGAAAAATCGTAGGTCAAAAATGTTGTTGAACGGTACGCAGCTTCCGGTTTCACCCCAGAATCGCCCATATATTTATATCTGTACGCTTATATATGCTTATGTATGCGTAGATATGTTACAAATGTTCGTTACAACGAGCGGCAAATAGTTTACAGTGCAATATGAATTATCGCTGAGGAAGGAACCAAATTAAACGTGTTTTTTATCACAAAAAAGCTGTAACTTCTAAACTTACAAGGGGACCTTACGAGGGAGTGATTTTTGTTTGGAGTGAAACTCTTGTCAATGACGGATCATTACTAGAGGTGTCATTTGTGAAAGTGATAGGGCGCACTATATTTTTGTTTTCGAGAGAAATGGTTTTGAAAAATATTGTAACGCCGTTCACAGCGTTATATTCACCGTTCACAGCTGTCATTTCGACTAGCCGCAATGGCTTTAGTGATAAGGTGCTGGGTTAGTAACCGTTAAGTTGCGAGTTCGAGTCAGCTAAATTCATTTTTTTTTTTTTTTCATGCTTTCTCATTGAAATGTTCATTCACACAATTTGTTTATAATATGCAATGATAACAAATCCAATAACCAATTAAATAACATTTGATATTTATTCTTTATGAACGAACGTTTTTTCGCGTCTTTCTCTGTCTGTCTCTTTGTAAATTGTCTTTTATTCATTCGCATAAAAATTATACGTTGAATATGGAATAAAATTAATTATCGAAAAATTACAGAAAATTAAGACACAAGAATAATTCAGTTCAATTTTATGTAATTTTAAATAATTCGCCATGATATTCATTCGCATATTGCTTACACAAGTATCAGGACTCGAATCGTTATTTCGAGCTTATTGCTAACACGATCCCGTGTGGTATTTGTCGAAAAAACAGGGAAAGCAGAACGTTCTCATGTACCTGGCACATCTAATAAACGCCAATGACGTACAGGAACACGGATTTCTCAAAACGACGATTGAAAAGCAGACTTCATCAACATTGACGAAAATGTCCTTATCGTCTCTGCATATTGCGCGGTATGAATGCTTGACTTTATTCATGTCCTTCCGGTTTACGAAAGCTATCTTTAATCCTTTTGCGGCAAGAGTTCTGTTAAACGTGGACTGATATTGGCGCCCTGGTAAATGGTTCACAAAAATTCCAAATTAATCATATTAAATTCTACTTCAATGAATAAGAAAGGATAGATAATTTTTTTAACGTGCATGTTTGATCAATGTTCACGACGTAATCCTCGTCATATTTTAGCAGCATATTATGAAATTCCCTTCAAAATCTTTCCGCGGCCGTCAAGGTTTCTTGTATCGTCACTGTTTCTCGTTCTGTAACGTATTTCGTCACTTTTCGCTAACGAATCCGGTGTTTTCTTTTTAATTTCTCGACCCTCCCGTTCGAAGACAGTTTTCGTAAAGCGGAAGGACATAAACAAAGTTACGCATTCATACACTGCGCAATATGCAATGACTTTGTCCGGCCGATTGTTACCCCTCGTGTACGTCTGCTTGCAAGAGGCAACTGGAGCATTCGGACCTAGGGTTCAAAATACCGTTAACGCGTATGCTACGGAATATCAAAACGTCGTTATCACATCTTCGAAATCATGGAAGCTCACGAAAACTTTGTATAAATATTCTTTGCAAAGTTGTTCGAAACCGTACGTAGGAGAGAAGTTTCTTTTGCTAATCGATTCATGGGAAGGACAAACAAATCAGTGCATGTACGATGAAATTTTCGAAGACGACGAAGGTGAACCGCCATGCCATGTTGAAGTGATTCCTCCCAAATGCACTCCGTAGGTTCAACCTTGCGACGTGTATTTTTATAGACAGGTAAAAAATTTGATAAAGCGTCTCCAAAATTGTGCGTACTTGATACAAGAAGATCGGGAAATTACTCTCGTGAAGATTGCATCAAGATACATTCAATCGTTCACCACCAGCTGTCCTCTCCAATTTTCGGTAGTATGTTGCGTTACGCATGCTTCCAATCTCCGAGAGGATAGGGACATTTTCGTAAATGTTCATGAAGTCTGCTTTCCGATCGACGTTTTGAGAAATCCGTGTTTCTGTACGTTGTTACGTCCCCGTAACGCCACTACACAGACGCCTTAAGGGCTGCAACCCTCCAAACACGGGCGTGAGTGTATGGCCTTTTTCAAGGCGCCTACAAAGATATAAAGAAGGGGGTTCTTGGGCCTTCAGCTCGAAAAGATAAGATTCTTCCCACCTTTTGCATAAAACTAAGAAGTGGGAAACGGGCAATTTTAACCAATGAGACACAAAGAAAATTTGCCCTTTCCCACCCTTACCACTAGCTTCGTAGTTAAAAGCGAAACGCGTCTTAAAAAATAAGAAGTTGGGAGACGGTGTTTTTAACCAATAATGAATAAGGAAAACTACTCTCTCCAACCTGGTTTAATATTTTGTGTGGACCCGAAATTGTATAAAAGGGCCACATACGCGTCTTTTAGACAGTAAGAATTCAACCTCCGACGTCGTAACTTCTAAATTCATTTCGGGCCCAGTCCCAACTTGTAAATATTTTCAAAGTATAATAATAAATTCAAAGAAAAAGGACTCGAAGGAAAGGACGTTTTTGTAAGTTTCCTCTGAATTCTCTCCCAACTTCCGAACTACCTTTTTGTGAGTAACGCAAACCCTCTTATTCCTAGTCAAAACGTTATACCCCCATCGATGGGCGTATATACGCCGAAATGTCTGTGGGAGCATCACAGATTGTATCCCTTAAGGATGCAATCAAAGTAGTATCTGAATTCGACGGATACAATATCCCCGTTTTTGAATTTATCGATAGTTGCGAGGAAGCATCTAGTATGCTTCCCGCAAACGTGGAAGCAAATTTCGTAAAATTAATTAGGACCGCGATAACGAGCGAAGCAAAAAGATCCATTCAGGGAGTAAAATTCGACGATTTAAAAACTTTAGCCGCGCATTTAAAAGATTTATACGCCCCCGCGAGGACGGTCAATCAGGTACGACGAGAATTAGGGACCTTAGTACAGTTAGAAAACGAGGATATTATAAAATATATAAATCGGGTGCGCGAAATCGGAAATCATATTGTAGAAGCTTTCAAAAGCACCAATAACGATAATAAGCGATGAAAATAAAAATTCTGTTGAAAAAGAGTGCGTAGAAAGTTTTCTCGACGGCCTTAAGCCAGATGTACGAATACGAATGCCGGGAAAGACGCCATAAACATAGATAGGAAGCAGAAAGCGATTAGGGAACTACGTACGCCTAAAACCAACAAACACGAATCGCGTCGCGACGTAAGGGCTGTACAGACCGTCGCGGTCGCTTGCCAGATATGCAAGCGGCAGGGTCACGCAGCGGATAGGTGTTGGTTTAGGAACCAAGCGGCCGGGCCCTCGAAACAATGGGACGCTCGACCGCAGGCAGCAATAAAAAAACCGCCCGATACGACTACCGACCGACTACAAAAAACTTGTAGGTACTGTAAAAAGGACGGACATGCTATCGAAGAATGTAGAAAGAGGGATTATAATAATAAACAGCGAGCTCAGGGGAACTTAAGCGGTCTCTCGAAGAACGGGGTTCATCGGAAGACGCCACATACACTACTGTCCAAAAGTATGGACACACTCGCTCCGATGTCGAGCCACACAAAAAGTTCTATCCTTCTCTGAAAAATGACGATATCCCAATTTTCTAAGCGGCGTTTCAAAGAAGACATATAAATCTTCATTTACCGTTTTTGAAAAATTTTCACGATTTTTGTTGAGCCCGGTACGCACTTTGAAAGTTGATCGTTTTTTGGCTTTTTTGGGGGGTTGAAATTTTAGCGCACGACTTGTAAGAAATTTTTTTCACTTTTTTTTCCAGCAGAAACTTAAGGCGGACAGTAAAAGCTTCAATTTACTTTTTTTAAAACTTTCATATGATTTTTTTTCGCATAACTGTTGAACTTTTTGCAAAAAATGACTATATTTATGAAATGTTGCCTAATTCTGAAACTATTGAGTTTTCGTAAAATCACCAAGAGAGTGAAAAGATGCGTACAATCATTGTGGATGCACCTAATTTTTTTCAGAATTAAAAGAAAAAAAAGAAAAATTGTTTTCAAGAGGCGACGAAATTTTTTTATATTTTCAAAAATCCGTTCTCTTACCTGTTCTACACGGTTTTTTCATCGAAAAAACCGCCCCTCGCTCGGATCACAGCTTTAACCAGTCGTGGCATGCGTTCGATCAATCTATCCATGTGACTCTGCTAAGCCATTACAGCTCCACGCTTATCAAGATCGATTTCTTTTTTTCGTGACATTTTTCAACGAAATAGATAATAAAATATTCGCGAAAATCTATAAATTTTTTTCACGCATTCACGTTCGAAACGTTAGCACAACTGGATAACTCTATCGATACTGTTCTTTGTCGTCCTACAATGTCATGATCGACGTGTCCAAGATCGACGTTCAAAACAAATGTAAACAGAAACGATGTGTTTTCTATTTCTTGGCAAAACTCGCTGTCTCTCTCCACTCCTCATCGGTTTACATTTTTGTAGGACGACAAAGAACATTGTCGATAGAGTTATTCAGTTGTGCTAACGTTTGGAACGTGAATGCGTGAAAAAAATTTATAGATTTTCGCGAATATTTTATTATCTATTTCGTTGAAAAATGTCACGAAAAAAAGAAATCGATCTTGATAAGCGTGGAGCTGTAATTGCTTAGCAGAGTCACATGGATAGATTGATCGAACGGATGCCACGACTGGTTAAAGCTGTGATCCGAGCGAGGGGCGGTTTTTTCGATGAAAAAACCGAGTAGAACAGGTGAAAGAACGGATTTTTGAAAATATAAAAAAATTTCGTCGCCTCTTGAAAACAATTTTTTTTCTGCTATTAACTCTGAAAAAAATTAAGTGCATCCACAATGATTGTATGCATCTTTTTACCCTCTTGGTGATTTTACGAAAATCCACAGTTTCAGAATTAGGCAACATTTTATAAATATAGTCATTTTTTGCAAAAAGTTCAACAGTTATGCGAAAAAAAATCATATGAAACTTTTAAAAAAAGTAAATTGAAGCTTTTACTGTCCGCCTTAAGTGTTCGCTGGAAAAAAAGTGAAAAAATTTTCCTACAAGTCGTGCGCTGAAATTTCAACCCCCCAAAAAAAGCCAAAAAACGACCAACTTTCAAAGTGCGTACCGGGCTCAAAAAAAATCCTCAAATTTTTTTTAAAAAAGGTAAATGAAGATTTATATGTCTTCTTTCAAACGCCGCTTGGAAAATTGGGATATCGTCATTTTTCAGAGAAGGATGGAACTTTTTGTGTGGCTCGACATCTGAGCGAGTGTTTCCATACTTTTGGACGGTAGTGTACATCTGAAGAAACCCCTCGTACAGCCCTCGCAATATCAACACAAAACGAGTCCGAGTAGCATATGTGAATTTGAGACAACGTTGCCGACCCCCAACAGTACAGATAGAGTCATCAGTTGTAAATTCTCCAGTAGAATTAATGGTCGATTCTGGTTCTGAACCCAATCTCGTGAATAAGGCTTATGTGAAATCGGAATTTCGTATAGATAAGTGGGATATCTTAGAATTGCACGGAATAACGGCGACACTCGTAGAAACCTTAGGGTCATCCTCGGTAGACATCTTAGGAAGTCCAGTCGTTTTCCATATAGTTGCAAACGATTTTCCGATCGAACAAGCTAGGATATTGGGTAATGAATTTTTCCAGAAATATAAGGCCACAATTGATTTCAAAGAGCACTGTCTATATTGGAAGGATAATAAAATCCGATTCTCGAGTCCAGCGGTAGTAACCATTCCTGCGCGCTCAATTTCAACTTTTCATGTGAAAGTGAAAAACGTAGAAATTACAGAAGGCTACTTACCCAAACTAGAGGTCGGAGAAAATATTCATTTCAGTAAAGCGTAAGTCACAAACATCCGAGGTGTCGCGTACACCAAAGTCTACAACACGAGAGAGGAAGATATCGATATCGAAGTTCCTACTCTCACTCTTCAAGAATTTGAAGAGAATACAAAATCTACAAAATCTACTAAATCTACTAAATCTACTAAATCTACTAAATCTACTAAATCTACTAAATCTACTAAATCTACTAAATCTACTAAATCTACTAAATCTACTAAATCTACTGAATCTACTAAATCTACTAAATCTACTAAATCTACTAAATCTACTAAATCTACTAAATCTACTAAATCTACTGAATCTACTAAATCTACTGAATCTACTGAATCTACTGAATCTACTAAATCTACTAAATCTACTAAATCTACTAAATCTACTAAATCTACTAAATCTACTAAATCTACTAAATCTACTAAATCTACTAAATCTACTAAATCTACTAAATCTACTAAATCTACTAAATCTACTAAATCTACTAAATCTACTAAATCTACTAAATCTACTTGATCGCGCACGCCCTTCGACATGCGTGGGAGCATACTTAATAATTTTATTAAACGCCGATTCACCGCGAAAAGTGAGGAAATGGATACTATGGTGAGAGAGGGGGCCAGTAAACTACAATGAATCGCGTTCTCGTTATAATAGCGAAGGAATCGATTTATTGAACACAGTTTCGAAGTGCAACGCGCACGTTTTCTCGTTATAATAGCGAAGGAATCGATTTATTGAACACAGTTTCGAAGTGCAACGCGCACGTAGCGGAGCGCGGGTTTAGCATAGATCGTACAATTATCGATTCGCGAACTTGTTATCCTGTATTACGAATTCGGAGCACGGGTTACACTGGTAATACGCACCGTGGTAACCGACGAACTGACGCGTGAGCTCAGACCCGCTGAGACCTGAGTCGGGTGGTAGTGGGGGTCAAAGCGTTGGGCCAAATTACTTTGATTATCACGCGCAGCGCTTCGACGCGTTTACGATGAATTCTTAACATACCGCCCACCTCGTTCCGGAGGAACGACAGGAAACTTTACGATCGTTAAGTTATCTAGGTGAACACGGAATGTACATGATGGATACACGACCTTCATAAACGAACTTATAAGTAATTTAACAAAATGAATTTCCGACATTAGTAGCGAGCTTAACGGCTAAACAATCCAGATATGCGCGTGATCTAACGTATTACGCGGAATCGGTCGCGAACGGAAGTGGACAGACTTTTGCGATGGGGCGCTTGAGTTGAGTTTTCGCGGTTCGCACGGTAACGACGCGTACGAGACCATCGGGACCCGGATGGGTTTCGACAACCCTGGCTAACTCCCAGCGACACGGGGGGAGTAACTCATTTTTCAGGAGTACAAGGGCACCGACTTGCACGGAGCTCGATGAGGTTTGCCATTTTACTCGTTGTTGTAGCGTGTGTAAATAATCATGACTCCAAGCCTTCCAAACGTGTTCGCGCATAGCGAGGACCTTTTGCCAGCGAGATAACCGATTTTCGTGAAGGTCGAGCAAGGAGGGCTCGGGTATACCCAATAGGGGTCGGCCTATTAGAAAATGACCCGGAGTAAGCGCATCGAAACTGTCTGGATCGTCGCGGAGAGGCGCGAGAGGGCGCGAGTTGAGGCACGCTTCGATTTCGCACAGTAGTGTGGAAAATTCGAGCTGGGAAAGAGTGTGGGAGCCCACGACTCTTTTTAAGGGATATTTAAAACTTTTAACTCCAGCCTCCCAGAGGCCTCCGAAATGAGGCGCGGAAGCGGGGATAAAATGCCAGCGTATTCCGTCCGTGGCGAATTTTGCGAGTAAATCTTTGTTTTTTATGTTAGAAATGAAAGCACGACGTAATTCGTTATCGGCTCCTTGGAACGTAGTTCCATTGTCACTATAGACGTCGGAGGGAAGACCGCGCCTGCTTACGAAGCGTTGAAAGGCGCTAATAAAACCGGAAGTAGCGTAATCGTCTACGTATTCGAGATGAACCGCACGAGTTGCGAGACAGACGAATAACGCTACATAATATTTACGTGATCTTTGTCCACGTCCGACATACGGTGTGATGTGGAAAGGACCGGCGTAGTCCACACCGCAGTGAGAAAATGGCGGAGACGGGTTGACTCGAGGGGACGGAAGGTCGCCCATGAGTTGGCTGGCGGAGACTGCGCGTTCTCGTGCGCAGTTTAGGCATCGATTTATTCTTGATTTTACGAGAGATCTCGCGCCGAGGATCCAGTAATTTTGTCTTAGAAGACGTAGGGTTAATTGCGGACCTCCATGTAATGACTGAGAGTGCGTTTGGTCGATAATTAGTGCGCTGATATGATGACGCGGTAGTATTAGCGGATGTCGCTCGTTATACGATAAGAACGAATGGCGCAACCGCCCACCGAGACGCAACTGGCCCTTCCCATCGAGGAAAGGGTTTAGAGATTTAAGAGCGGTCGATCGAGGGAGCGACGATTTCTCTTGAAGCGCGCGAATTTCCGCGGCGAAGTGATCCTTTTGTATTTTTTGAACCCAAAATTCGCGCGCGGCTTGTATGCAGTCGGTGAAGTGCGCCTTCGTTGCGCGCGTTGGGTCGCGCCTTTGAGCTCGAAATTTGTGGAGCCATAGAATTAAAAAACCAGTAACGCGTAAGAGTTTGCTCCAGTTTGAAAATTTTGGGGAAAAGTCCCACTCTTCCTTTTCTTGAGCGACGTGTATCATCGCGTTCGCACGCTGCTCATTGAGCGCAGAATTTCGTTCGATGGAGTCTTGGTACGCAAGAGGTCGAGAACTTGGCCAGAAGGCCGAATTGTGACAAAGCCACTGAGGGCCTGACCACCAGAGGGAGGGATCCAGCAACTCTGAGACGGGAATGCCCCGAGAAGCACAGTCTGCGGGGTTGTCGTGCGTGGGCACGTGATGCCATTTCACGTTCGGCATTTTGGTTTGGATCTCTGAGACCCGATTCGCGACGTATGGCTTCCAGCGCGACGGATGCTGCGTGAGCCATGCGAGTGCTACGGTGGAGTCGGTCCAGCCGTGCACTGGGATGGTTTCTACGTTAAGCGAGTGTTGTACGTACTCGAGGAGTCGCACGAGTAGCACTATTCCAGTTAATTCGAGTCTCGGAATAGCCACGGTTTTTAAAGGAGCGACTTTTGTTTTTGCCGCGATTAACGAGACGGAAATGTCGTTTGGCGATTTGAGAACACGCAAGTAAACGACCGCGGAGTACGCGCGCTGCGAAGCATCCGCGAAACCGTGTAATTCCATCGCGCAATGAGATTGGGTTAGACCGATCCAGCGAGGAATTCTTAATTTTGATAGATCGGGAAGTTCACGACAATAACGTTCCCAATGTTCTTGAATTGATTGATGGACGTCGTCGTCCCAGTCGACTTTCGCAAGCCACAAATCTTGCATGATCAGTTTGGCTTGGATAACGACGGGTGAAGCCCACCCTAGTGGATCAAAGAGTCTTGCGATTAATGACAGAATCGCGCGCTTTGTAGTTCGCGATTTGGGTACTGCTCCGACTTGAAAACTAAACGAGTCTTCGTGTGGAAGCCAGGTAATTCCGAGGACCTTGAGCACGGCCGAATCTGCTTTCGAGAGATCTATCGCGAGCTCGTGGTCAATTGACGGAATATCGGATAATAACGCGATATCGTTCGCCGCCCACTTGCGTAAATTAAACCCGCCGCGTGTTAGGAGCGCGACGATCTGAGAGCGAATAGTTCGCGCCTCTTCGTGATCGTCTGCTCCAAACAGAACGTCGTCCACGTAAGTCGAGTGTCGAATCGCGTTGACCGCGTCGGGAAACGAATGACCTTCGTCGTCGGCTAGTTGTAATAGCACGCGATTCGCGAGGTAGGGGGCGCAAGCGGTACCGTACGTAACGGTGAGGAGACGGTAATTTTCGATGGGACCGTCTTGAGTAGGACGCCATACGATGCGCTGATAATCGACGTCGTCGCGGTGCACAATAATTTGTCGGAACATTTTTTCGATGTCCGCAATATAAACAAATCTGTATCGACGCCAATTGCTTAGTACCGCGCCTATTTCGTGTTGTAATTTTCGACCGATATGTAAATGATCGTTGAGAGACGTTCCGTTGGACGTCGCACTCGAGGCATTAAAGACGACGCGTAATCGAGTTGTCGTGCTGCTTTCGCGTATTACCGGATGATGCGGAATGTACACGGGCGTCTCGATTTTATTGGGGCTGTTGACTCGCTCCATATGTTTCATCGTTTCATACTCGGCGAGAAACTCTGAATAAGCGAACGCGAGTTCCGGTTTTTTCCGTAACCGTTGCTCGTGCTGAGCGTATCTCGAGAGCGCTATGCGGTGACTGTCACCGATATCGGGAGTTGACCCGTTACGAAACGGCAGACGAACGATATATCGTCCCGTTTCGTCACGCGAGTACGTTTTTACGAAATGCTGTTCGCATTCTTTTTCCTCCGGCGTGAGGAATGTCTGAGTGGGAATTTCTTCGATCTCCCAAAATCTGCGAATGAGCGCGTCAGTGTTCGGCTCGATTGCGCAGTGCATCGTGGATGCTATTGGCGTTCGAGGAGCGTGAGAGCTCTCGATGGGACCGGAAATTATCCAGCCTAAAGTCGTGAGTTGCCCGGTGGGGGAACCGCGAGGACCTTTGCGTAGTGGTCCGAGTAATAATTGTCCGTAGAGATCTGCGCCGATTAAAACGCTTATCGGCTCCGGACTGTCGGGATGAGGATCCGCGAATTGAAGGCCTCTGAGGTGAGGCCATGAATTGACGGCGCGCGAAGTGTTCGCGACGTAATTCGTTAGACTGGGGAAAATGAAGGCGATCATTTTCAATGACGTCGCATCTTGTCCATAGGACGATTCCAGCGAAATGTTAACGTAGGACGTGGCGCGAGCGGTTCGACCGTTTCCGAAAACGGTGATGTCGAGATCGGCTCGATGTCGCAAGGTGCGGAGTTTCTGAGCGAGTGACTCAGTTATAAAACTATGCGACGAGCCTTGATCGATTAAAGCTCGCGCTTTTATAATTCGACCTTCCGATGTTCTGAGTCGTACCCAGGCGGTAGCGAGAAGCACGGAAGTGAAATCCTGTCGCGAGGTGCACGTGGTTACTCGGGCAGGCGATTCGCTCGGTAGCGAGGCGGATGCGCCGTGCGGCGCGCGAGAGCGTGTTTCCCGCGACGAAAGTGAATTAACGCT
Organism: Sussaba pulchella; assembly: GCA_963971145.1. Classification (NCBI taxonomy): domain Eukaryota; kingdom Metazoa; phylum Arthropoda; class Insecta; order Hymenoptera; family Ichneumonidae; genus Sussaba; species Sussaba pulchella. The sequence goes on from OZ020166.1 coordinate 7,006,303, forward strand.
TGCTGCGTTATCGGTCTGAGCGTCCGACGCGATTGTAGCTTTGGAGCAACTTGGATAGGCGCGATGCAACGTGGTATGATGCGCTTTCTTACATTCCTTGCATCGATTAGAGCTCGGACAATTATTCGGAAAATGTCCGGTCTTTAAACAATTAAAACATAATCGATTGGTTTTTGCAAACGCGAATTTGTCGTCGATATTTTTCTTTGGCCATACGGGGCAGAAGGAGAGCGTGTGCTGTCCCGAGCACTCCGGCACTGCTTTGCAGCGGCAGTGTTTACATTTGCTTTACCTTTCGATTTGGTCGTGTTGCCGCAATTACTGTACTTAGTATGATCTATAGGTACGGGCGCTGCGATGCCGCGTATTCTTTCAGTCAAGAAATCTTTCAATATTTTGAACGAAGGAAAGTCGTTTGACGCGCCGAGGCTTAAATTCCATTCGGTACGCGTGCGCGAGCTGAATTTTTGCGTAATGATATAGACTAACAGATCGTCCCAATATTCGACCGGACGTTTCAAGTTCTTTAACGCGGCTAAGGAAGCGTTGACTGTATCGCGTAAAAGTTTAAGATCGTTGTCGGTCTCGATCTTCATTACGGGTAAGCTAGCGGAGGCGTGAATATGCGCGAGAATTAAAGCGCGTTTATTGTCGAACTCCTCTACGAGTAATTGCCAAGCGCCTTCGTAATTTACATCGGAGACGGATATATGCTCGAGCATAGTCGCCGCGTTACCTTCGAGAAACGATTTTAAATAATATAATTTTTGACTTGCGCTTAGAGACTCGTTTTCGCCGACCAACGCCCTGAAAGAGTCTCGAAATCCTTCCCACTTAGTCGCCGTGCCGTTGAATTTCGGGATCTCGATGCGGGGAAGGACGAAGGCTGAAGTCCCACGATGCTCACAGACGAGGGTTGACTCGTTCGCCCTTGAATGTTGAGAACCACTGGGTTTTTCCTGTTGGTCCAGTATGTCCGTGAGTTTGTCCATAAACTCTTCGTAATCGGTTTCTGCATGCACGAACTCCTCGTTGAGGAAATAGACGTGCTTGCGTTTTGATTCGTCGGCGGCTTGACGAAGTCGTACGTCCGTGTTGCAGCATCTGGACCATATCTCTTTGAGAGATGTGATGCGTGTTTGCGTTTTACTAATCGTAAAACGTTCTTTACCCATTTTGCGATAATTGGGCACGATTCTTCGGAGTTGTTCGAAGCTTGCGATTTGTTCGATCAGTATTTCTTCGAACGAAGCCATGGCAAGCGTGTTCAAGGCCGAAGAAATTTAAGAGTTTACCGAATGGTGTAGTTTAAGCGCGATAGAATAATCGCTTCACACTAATGTAAATATGAGCGCGTACGTGAAGGCGTTCACTATAGCGCGGTGTACAGACGTACAATTCTCGTAATGTGTGCGAGAGCAAAAGAAGAAGTTCGTCGCGATGGGCGCGAGCGAGACGGAGCACAGAGGCGTCGCTTCTATGTGTATTGTCACTTGGAGACGATTGTCGAGCACTGTTCACAAGCACGATTACCGAAATACACAATCTTATTTCTATAAAGCCGAGAAGAGTCGTCGTTCGCAAACAAGTGTCGCGCACAGAGTCGTACTTGCGTTGTAGAAAATGGTCACCTTGCCCGTTAGATACGATGTTTTCGAATAATACTAGTCCCCGTAGCAGCACTTTTCGCGAATTTTAACTTATCCGGCTCGAAGGACCTTAAATATGATCGCGCACGCCCTTCGACATGCGTGGGAGCATACTTAATAATTTTATTAAACGCCGATTCACCGCGAAAAGTGAGGAAATGGATACTATGGTGAGAGAGGGGGCCAGTAAACTACAATGAATCGCGTTCTCGTTATAATAGCGAAGGAATCGATTTATTGAACACAGTTTCGAAGTGCAACGCGCACGTTTTCTCGTTATAATAGCGAAGGAATCGATTTATTGAACACAGTTTCGAAGTGCAACGCGCACGTAGCGGAGCGCGGGTTTAGCATAGATCGTACAATTATCGATTCGCGAACTTGTTATCCTGTATTACGAATTCGGAGCACGGGTTACACTGGTAATACGCACCGTGGTAACCGACGAACTGACGCGTGAGCTCAGACCCGCTGAGACCTGAGTCGGGTGGTAGTGGGGGTCAAAGCGTTGGGCCAAATTACTTTGATTATCACGCGCAGCGCTTCGACGCGTTTACGATGAATTCTTAACACTACTAAATCTACTAAATCTACTAAATCTACTAAATCTACTAAATCTACTAAATCTACTAAATCTACTAAATCTACTAAATCTACTAAATCTACTAAATCTACTAAATCTACTAAATCTACTAAATCTACTAAATCTACTAAATCTACTAAATCTACTAAATCTACTAAATCTACTAAATCTACTAAATCTACTAAATCTACTAAATCTACTAAATCTACTAAATCTACTAAATCTACTAAATCTACTAAATCTACTAAATCTACTAAATCTACTAAATCTACTAAATCTACTAAATCTACTAAATCTACTAATCTACTAAATCTACTAAATCTACTAAATCTACTAAATCTACCAAATCTACCAAATCTACTAAATCTACTAAATCTACTAAATCTACTAAATCTACTAAATCTACTAAATCTACTAAATCTACTAAATCTACTAAATCTACTAAATCTACTAAATCTACTAAATCTACTAAATCTACTAAATCTACTAAATCTACTAAATCTACTGAATCTACTGAATCTACTGAATCTACTGAATCTACTGAATCTACTGAATCTACTGAATCTACTAAATCTACTAAATCTACTAAATCTACTAAATCTACTAAATCTACTAAATCTACTAAATCTACTAAATCTACTAAATCTACTAAATCTACTAAATCTACTAAATCTACTCAATCCACCAAATCTACTAAATCTACTAAATCTACTAAATCTACTAAATCTACTAAATCTACTAAATCTACTAAATCTACTAAATCTACTAAATCTACTAAATCTACTAAATCTACTAAATCTACTAAATCTACTAAATCTACTAAATCTACTAAATCTACTAAATCTACTAAATCTACTAAATCTACTTAATCTACTAAATCTACTAAATCTACTAAATCTACTAAATCTACTAAATCTACAAATTCAACAAACTCGACGAGCTCGTCAAAATCTTTCAAATCGAACACGCTCTGCTTGGCAATCGCAAGAAATACGAACCAAGACAACCGTGTAGAAAAAATAAAATCGCTGCTCCGTCTCGAACACTTAAATTCCGAAGAAAGAGCAAGCGTAAATGAATTATTAGAAAAAAGCGTAGAACAATTTCATATTTCGGGTGAAAAATTAGGAGCTACTTCAAAATTAGAACACCCAATTTGCACAACCGATGAGCATCCCATCAACACCCGACAATATCGATATCCTCCAATACATAAAGACGAAATCACGCGGCAAGTACAGGAACTTTATGACGGAGGCATATGTTGTGCCCCGCAATTTTCATCTAATTATCATTATACAAATCTCGGGAATAAAAAAAACTCATGAACAATTATATCAAGCATATAATTGTTCCCCACGGTCATCGAACCAGTCGATACAGAATTTGCTAACGAAACTGCTTACGCTAAGTAACGGAAATACGGCATTTCCGTTACCACGATTCAATAAACTCAAGAAATTCATTTCAAAAGACCTCGAACATTGACCGTGCTGACCAAGAACCAGGCGATTGGCCAGCAACGATCAGACCACCAAAATTGCAAAATCAGCTTCTCGATGACGAGCCCCGAACAACCAAAAAGCTCGCCATCGGAAAGGCAGTCTATAACGAACGATCAAGCCAAACGGTTCTCTGACCAATAAGCTCCCGCGCCGCGACGAATTTCCATATCTATCCTTGAAAGTGCGTACGGAAATACTAAATACAACCCGCGGCACGGTAACTGTTACACGTCGAACCGAGTAATATCTGTACCCTACGTTCATAATAAATAGCAACCGTATCTGTGTTTAAACGAGTATATTTAATTCGACAAACGATCCCAAAACTTATCCCTTCTGACCCGTAATCCCATCGTCAACGGAGACACGGGCCATCCGGGGACACAACACATAATAAAAACTTCACAATCCCCATACAACAGTCCCGTATGGATTGTTCCAAAAAAACCGGACTCCAAAGGCAATAAGCGTTGGAGAATGATTTTGGATTTTCGAGATCTCAATGAAAAAACGATAGGCGATTCATACCCTTTACCAAATATAACGGATATTTTGGAAGAACTCGGGGGAGCAAAGTACTTCTCAGTATTCGATCATGCATCTGGTTTCCATCAAATTAAAGTAAAATCAGAAGATTCACATAAAACAGCTTTTTCAACACCTTTCGGGCATTATGAGTTTTCTCGAATGCCCTTCGGGTTGAAGAACGCCCCAGCAACATTTCAAAGATTAATGGACCGAGTCTTGAGCGGTCTTGAAGGTATCGAACTATTTGTTTACCTTGATGACATTGTTATCTACGCATCCTTGGAGCGTAGAGCACAAAAAAAATTTAGAAAATTGATAACTCGACTCGCCGATGCAAATTTAAAATTACAACCAGATAAGTGCTAGTTTCTGCGGAAAGAAGTAACTTATTTGGGACATTTAATTACAGAAGACGGTATCAAGCCCGACCCCAAAAATATCGCTGCAGTGAGAGGGTACCCTGCCTCTCGCAACGTCAAAGGGGTGAGACAATTTTTAGGGTTGACCGGTTATTATCGGCGGTTCGTAAAAGGATATTCAAAAGTTGCTAAACCAATAACTAATCTTCTTAAAAAGGATACAGTATTTTTATGGGGTGAACAAAAAAAAATACATTCGAAGAATTGAAGGAAATCCTGTGCAAGGAACCAATACTGAGATACCCTGATTTTACCAAACCTTTTATAATTACTACTGACGCATCAGGTTATGCAATCGGAGGCATATTATCTCAGGGGGAAATAGGTAAAGATTTACCAATCTCTTATGTTTCACGTACTCTTACACCTGCCGAGAAAAATTACGAGGTTTATGAAAAAGAAGCTCTCGTGATAGTTTATGCTGTAAAACAATTCCACCCATACGTTGTAATCTGCGACTGGTCGGGAGTGGGGGAAAATTAACACGGAGGGTGAAAAATAAAGTAAATGACAAAAGAGAAAATAAACCAGAGGTGTAAGTTAAAATAAAAAAACAGTATGAATGTATTTGACAAAAAAAAGTGAAATAACGGGGTTCCGCAGATCTGATAGCCGCCCCTGTCCGGGGTTCGATACAATAAGTTCTCGGTAACTAACAAAACAAAAGAACAATCAAATGATAATTTGCCAAAAAAAAAGAGAAAATAAAGAAAACGATAACGCAGGTACGGGAACGCAAAAGTCCGCAAAAATAAATAATCGGGTGAATTATAACTGCCTCGGGATTCGGACAATAATTCGCTGGAAGAAATTAATAAAATAAATAATAGTCGCCTTAAAAAAAAAAATCAATAATCGAATAATAACTCGCCGGGGAAAATAATGAAATAAAGAATAATCGGTTCGAGAATAATTTAATAATCGGATATTAATTCGCCGGAGAAAAATAATAAAATAAAAAAAATAAAAAATAATCGGTTTGAGAATAATTTAATAATCGGATGTTAATCCGCCGGAGAAAAATAATAAAATAAAAAATAATCGGTTTGAGAATAATGTAATAATCGGATATTAGGCTAGCTATTACACGGGGGGGGGGGGGGAAGGGGGGTAGACGGGGTGGCTGGCCGGCACTGGTCTGTCTGAGAAATAGCACAAAAAAAAAGAAAGGATGTAATTGGAAATTTTTGGGCGCCAGTTGCTCAGACGGGAGCAACACCGATAAAAAAAAAAATAAGAGGAACGCGGGTATGAAAATAATAATTAGAACTGAAAGAAAATGGAACTGAAATAAAATCACAAAAAGAATGACTCTCGACGCGCGGCTAGCCGTCGGCGGGAATGGACACACACAGGGGGTGGGGGTACTGTCTCTGGCTCTTAAAATTACCTCGGCACCAAAACGCAAAAAGAAAAAGAAACACTGGATAAGATAAAATAGAGAAAAGAAAAAGGGGGACTGTAATCGTAAGGAGAAAAAATCCTACACTAATAACGATCGCGGAAGAGCACCACTGCTCGCACACGCACGGCAATGGCCGCCGAAAACTCGCGGGGCACAAAATGGCGCGACGGGACCGCGTGTTCTCCGTCGCGCGATGACGGGGCAAAAATTATATTATTTACGATTTAACAATTCCGGGGTCACGGGGAGGAAAAATCGGGTAAATTGGGGCTTGGGAAAATGGGAATAAAACGCACTTACTTCGCGGTGGGCCTACGACGGCCTCTCTCACTCTCTCTCGTTTTACCACGTTCGTCACGCTTCTCCTCGCCTTTCTCCTCTCGTCTCCTCTCACAATCTCGAACTCTCCTCGTCGCCTCTCACACTCGCAACTCTCCTCGTCTTTCTCACAAAAAAAAATAATACAATTCGCTTTGATAACACACAAGAAACGCTCAAAATCGGAAAATCAGAAAATCGGAAAGAATCTGCTACACGTCTGATACAATGGCGATCTCGGATCGAAGTGACGATTAATGGCCGTCGCCGTCTTCGTGCTTCTTCTCCGATAATTCTCCCCTCTGATTGGCTGCGACGGGGACTGCGCGAATCGATCCATCGATTGCGGTTGGATCTCTGGTGCAGCGGGTGGGGTCGCTGATTGGCTCACAGCAGCCAATCGGAGTTGCGGGTTCGAATCTTCTCGGGGTCCGGGTGTGGGCGCTCGTTCGCGCCACTGGCATCGGGGCTCGCTCCAACAGGCCTCCGCCGAGGGTCCGTAAGGTGGCTCCCTCGGGCGGTTATTTTGGACACCAACAGCGTCGTATTTCGGCCTCCGGGTGTTACTGGGTCCAGTTTTGACAGCTCGGCTCCTGTTGTGGGCCACCTCGCGGTTTTGTGGGTGATTTCCGTCGCGAGGGTGGCCGGGGTCGAGCTGTCCGGGTCCTCGGGTAGTGCGCGGGTGATAAAAGTGACCAGTGGTGCGTGAGTTTCCGGGTTGGGGGTTAACTCTGGTGTTTTCCGGGGACCTCGGGGGGTAATTTTGAGGTTATCCCGGATTTGGTGATGGTTCGGGTCTTCAGGGCAGTTGGAGGGTCCTCGGGGCTCCTGATCCACTCAGGGTAATTCCCCCGGGGCCTCTTCGGTATCCTGGGCTTCTCCACCCCGACTCCGACGACTGCGTACTCCGGGGTGGGACTGCGGGGCCTCCGGTGGTTCGACGACGGTCCATTTATCGTCACCGAGGGAATTCAGGTGAATATGGGGGATGATTTAAGGGATGTGGGGTGCTGGGGGGTAAGGGGGTGTGTTTGGGAAGGGTGTTGGGGTTTATTTTAATTTATTGTGCATTTTTCAGGTTTCGGATCCTCTGGTCACTGGACGGGAGCAGGGTACGGTGACGGTGGGTGACGGAGCTGCGACGGGGAGACTGGGCGGGGAGTGGTAAATGTCAGGGTAGGAATGGGAGGTAGGGTAAATTCTTATTTCCTAATTAGTTAAAGTAATTACTTAATCCTAAAATAATTAATAAATATTCAGGTTTGTCGGGGCGTAGTATTAATATTGAATTATGATGTTTCAGGTGCCGAGGGCGCGGGTGACTTCAATCCGGATCGGGGGGAAATTGTGACTGCCACGTCACAACGTATACGGGAGGAAATTCACGATCATCACGGACCATAAACCGCTTATTTGGTTCAAAAATTCGAAAGATCCGATATCTCGAGTCACTAAATAGAGATTTAAACTCGGGGACCATGATTAGGATATTATCTATAAAGCTCGGAAATCAAATGTCAACGCAGACGCTTTGGTTCGCAACCCAGTCGAACAACAACACGTCAAGGTAGTAAAAAACAGTAAAAATCCGGCAAACACGGTTACGGTAGAAGCAATGATTCACGAAGAGCCAAATTCTAAAGAAACTGAATTTACGGTAAGAAAGAGTACGCGAAATAAAAATGGACCCCAGAGATTACGGGACGAATGGGACGCTCAGGTAGATAGCCCCATAAAATCGAAAAGAGATAAGAATACAAAAACCAATAGCAAACATACCCAAAAAACGACACAAGCGATTCTCGACGAAATACAAAACCAATCAAGCGATTCAGAAACAACAAATGAAGATAGTGAAACGGAAGAAATTAGGAAGCATAACGAAGATAGTGTATTGGAAACAATAGATGAACATAATGAAATAGGAAAATTACGATATCCACGGAATATACTCGAATCTAAAGACCAGCTATTTATGAGGAGAGACAATTATGCATATTTCGGGAATCGTAACGGTGAACCATGCGACCTAGGACCATCTCAATTTAGTAAAAACTATCAGTTACCGAAATTCGAAAATTTCGAACCGGGAGTAGCCCAAGCAAAAGAGAAAAATAAATTTCATATCGCATTACCGTTACGACAATTTAGTGAAGGTCTCACGGATGTAATATCAGACTTAAAAAATTCCTTTCGTAGTCTTAAAGAATTAGCAACCGAATTGGGTTTAAAATCCATTAGCATCGCTGAAACAAACGAAATAGAAACAATAGAATGGTCATTAATCAGAAAAATCTTGTGCGAAAGTAGCGAAGATTGGAACACAAAAGTAATTATATGTACAGGAGCAATCCAATATGTAGAATCAACAAAACCTAAAGAAATTATTCAGGAAATGCATTCGTCCGCACTCGGTGGCCATAAAGGAGTATCGAAAACATACAGTAGAATCAGACAACGTTATTTCTAGGAGAATATTTAAAACAATTTACAAATCAAGATCAAGAGTGGGACGAGTTGCTGGAACTTGCAACCTTCTCATATAATACAAGCACACATGAAGGCACTAGACACACGCCATTCGAACTAGTATTTGGAAAGTTAGCAAGGCTCCCATCCAGCGACCCACCTCTAAACGATCATGAAATTACTTATAACGATTACCTCACAAATTTAGTAACCCGATTGCATGAGTTTCAGAGTTTAGCCAGAGATCATTTAATCGATGCTAAAGTAAAATCAAAAGGGTTCTATGATCGGAAAATAAAGCCCGAAACGTTGAAGACTGGTGATTTCGTTTTTTTTTCAAAAAGGGCCTTAACCGGGAAAATTAGAAGACCATTACACTGGTCCTCCTGAAGTTTTAGAGACAAACCTGTTGTTTTATATGTTTTAAGCACGATGGCAGGTTGTAGAAAAAGATATTCCGGGAATATATAAACGTGTATTGGACGGCTTTATTTTACAGGTCTCAACGCTTCGATAAATCGGAAGAGAGTACATTGAGTCAAAGACGAAACTTCCCGTCAAGGGAAAAGCTTGTACATAGATGTACCCTCGCGTTTTTATTTTCGACCGCGCGGACGTAGCGCGCTCTACCGGCATGTCAGCCCAACTGGTTCAAGTCTATATTTCCAACACTCCCACTTTGGGATGACATAGCCTTAGCTTCTTTTTTACTGATTACGTTTATCTTTGGTCGGAGATACTCGACTCGTTGCTTACTGAGTGGTTTTGTCAGAATGTCGGCTATTTGCTCATGAGTATTTACATATACGATTTCAAAGTCCTTGCGCTCGTGATGATCCTTTACAAAATGATATCGCACTTCGATGTGTTTCGAGTTTCGAGATATCTGTGGGTTTTTAATGAAATTTATCGCACTTTGGTTATCAATATGAATTATTGGAACTTCCACATTGCTCCTGACTAGTGTTTTAAGTAGTCTATCTGACCAGATCAACTATTTACTCGTTTGACTTGCCGCGATATATTCAGATTCCATAGTGGACAACGCAACCGTTTTTTTGTTTTTGCGAACCCCACACGACTGTGGCAACCGCCACTTTCACTATAAATCCACTCGTTGATTTTCTCGTTCGTCTATCTCCGGCGAAATCCGCGTCGCTATAAGCGTTTATTCGCATTTTAACGTGTTCTCCCGGGAACCAAATGCCATGGGTCACCGTACCCTTTAAATATTTTAAGATTCGTTTAATCGCGTTCCAGTGCAGTTTCCTTGGTGCTTCGGCGTACTGGCTCACTGTGCTGACTGAGTACGCGATGTCCGGCCTCGTGACAGTCGACAAAAACAGCAAGCTCCCCACCGCTTCCTTGTAGGGAACATTGACGACTCCACCGTCGAGGCTTGGGTCCTCCAAGCTCGGGTTGGTATGCTGATTGGCCGGAATCGCGACGGAGTTCGCGTCGTCCATTCGAAAGCGATCCAAGACTCTCCGAGCGTACGTCTCTTGATTGACAAAAATCGATCCGTCGTCGTAGCGCTCGATTTCCATTCCCAGAAAGGTACTCAGAGGAGATGCGATTATCTGTATCGCCGCCGATAAGTGCGGCAACAACTTCGTAATTTTACTTGAATTAACCGAAGCGATTAAACCGTCGTCTATGTAAATCGCGAGTATCAAAATTTCGCTGTCATCGTGTGAAACGAACACGCACGGATCTTCCGACGTCGCGATTAAATTAAATTTCTTCAAAAAGTCGACGAATTTTCTGTTCCAGCATCTTGCTGATTGTTTTAATCCATACAGTGCTTTTCGTAGCCTGCAGATATTTCCGGATGCGTCTTCATACCCCTTTGGCAGCTCCATGTATATCTCTTCGGCTAGGTCGCCGTTGAGGTAAGCTGTCTTTACGTCGAATTGCATAAGTTGCATTTTCGTCGTGGCTGCTACTGCGAGAATCGTTCGGATCGATCCGAATTTTACCACCGTGCTAAATGTCTCCTCGTAATAGATACCTGGTCGCTGCGAGAAGCCCTTGACGACGAGCCTTGCTTTAAAGCGTTCTTTTCGACCACCGATGGCGGGTTTTTGCCGGAAAACCCAACGATTCGGTAAAACTTTCACTCCTGTTGGGGGACGAACCAGGCCCCACGTCGCGTTTTCGCGCAATGATGACATCTCTTCATCCATTGCATTTTTTCAGTTTGCGCAGTTTGCGCCGTTTATCGCTTCGTAGTAATCTTTCGGTTCTGCTTCCTCAGCGACGAAAACATCCTCGTAGTCAAATTCGTAATTTTCATACCTTTGCGGTGGACGTAGCTCTGCTCGATTACGCAATTGCCGTCTTTCTCCGGAGGTACCCGGCGTGTTGCCGTTGTCTTCGCGTTGGCCTATTTGGTCCGGAAGCTTTTTGCCGTCCTTTCTTTGCTCAAACATTTCTTGCGCTTCTTCATCGGTCACATAGTCGTCGCTCGAACTTTCTTCGGATGGATCGTCGTCTGATTTTTCGTCGAATTGGTCGCCATTGGTCGATTCTCTCTCGCCGTCGAATTCTTCGTTTCCGCTCGTACCGTTTGTCGTGCGAATCGGCGCGTATTTTTCTTTTTCCTGTGCTTCAAAATCCGTTTTTCCCTCCGAAATGAATTCCACGTCTCGATGGGTATCGACCTTTCCTTGTGTGGGAAACCAGACACGGTAGCCTTTTGTTTTTTCGTCGTAGCCAACGAAAATGCCTTTTCTTGCCTTCGCGCTCCATTTTTGACGCTTCTGTTTTGGAACGTGTGTCCACACTTCTGTTCCGAAGATTCTGTAGTCCATTTTCTTCGGTTTTTCTCCGAGCCAGAGCTCGTGCGGGGTTTTGTCTTTCGTACCGCTGCTTCCCGTACGGTTGAGTACGTAAGTTGCTGTATTTACACCGTTTTGTTCCGGCGTGTACGCGGCGGACGTCTCGTGTTTGATGCCGTGCCGTTGCATGATCGCTCGCATTTCGTTGCTGACAAACTCCAACCCGTTGTCGGTCCTGAGAACTTTTATTTTTCGGTTGAGTTGCGTATCGAGTCTTTTCAATAGCCCTTCGAAAATCGTTTTCACTTCGGATTTTTTATTTAAGAAGAAGACGAATTTATGATGAGAAAAATCGTCTTTAACCAACAGAAAATACCTCGAATTCCCGATGGATAGATTTTCCATCGGCCCGCAGAGGTCGGCGTGTACCAATTCTCCAGGTTCTTTTGCCTTCGTTTGGCTACACGGAAACGGCTTCCGGCTCATCTTGCCCTGAGCACATCCATCGCAGTTCCAGTGCCTTTACATCGATGTCCCACCCCTTCAACACGCGTCGAATGTGCGGGATGTTCTGGTGGACGAGGCGTTCGTGCCAAACTTGCGTTGAGTCTCTTTCCGTGACGTTGGCTTGTTGCACTTGTCGTTTGGGAAGAGTCTCTTCTTTGCAGACACGGAACCGCATTTTGTAGAGATCCTTGTGCCGATCTCCCACTGCAACTATGTCCTCTCCGCTTTTCAACCAACATCGTCGGTTGTTCGATTCAAATTTTAGACCTTTATCTAAAGCAGAAGACATAGACATCAGATTATAGCGCAAATCTGGTACATGAAGTACCGGGGACAAGTGGTGCTCCTGCCACTTTGCTCCGTCGTACGATGAAATATTAATTTCGCCTTTTCCTTTCGCTAAAATTATTTCACCGTTGCCAACTCGTACTTGTATTGGCACAGCGAGTACTGTATAATTGATGAACCACTTACGCGTCGGACACATATGTTGGCTTGCTCCGGAGTCAAGAAACCAACCTGTCGAGAGCTGCTGCGAGTACAATCCTTGTGCTGATATTATGGCAGCGGCGAACGCGCTTCCCTTCTTTTGCTGTCCGAAGTTGGTTTCGCTCTGATTCGCTGTCTTCTCTTTCCTTTTGCAGTCCCTTTTCCAGTGTCCTTGTTTTCTACATTTGTAGCAAACGCCAGGTTTTTTGTCCTTCGCACCTCGTCGTTGGTTCGCTTTCATGGGAAAAGCATTGTCGCTGTCGTTCTCGCTGGCGTTCATCCGGAGCTCCTGCGTTGTGAGTCGAACGGTGAGGTTCGTCAGTGTGCGTTCTTCTTGACTCGTTGACTCCCACGCCGTTGCAAAATGCTGGTATGGGTTTGGTAAAGTCATTAGAATTTTAGTCATTATGCTACTATCTGTGACTGGCTCTCTGATCATTTTCAACCTGCATGCGAGATCGTTGATTTTCGCAATATGCATCGGTATATCGTCAGCAGTGTCCTTTTTTAGCGAATACCACTCTTGGTGCAAAAGATGTTTGGATGCCTGGCTTTTATTCTCGTAGACACCGTGCAGTTTTTCCCACATCTCTTTTGCTGTTTGGAAAATTGATTATATGTAATTTACACTGTCGACTCACCGTTTGTACGATTATTTTCTGCGCTGAGCTGTCTAATTTGTTCCATTTCTCGAGTCTCTTATCGTACGCTGTCGTTGCTTCGGGGTTCATGTCGTCTCCACGTTCCGGTTTCAGAAACGATCCGTTGACGATATCCATCGATCCGCTCGCCGAGATGAGCACGCGTACGTCGAATTTCCATAGGCTCCAGTTTTCTATTCCCGATAACTTCTCCACTTTCGTAAGTTCCCCGTCCGACATGATTCTGTTGCACTATTGCACGAGGCCGGCTAATCGTATTTGACGGTCGCGGGATTTTTCGCGTAAAACTCGATAATTAGTTTTTATTTTTACGAAAATATTTGTCTGTGGCACTTCACTGGGCCCATAACCTGTTGTTTTATATGTTTTAAGCAGGATGGTAGGTTGTAGAAAAAGATATTCCGGGAATATATAAACGTGTATTGGACGGCTTTATTTTACGGGTCTCAACGCTTCGATAAATCGGAAGAGAGTACATTGAGTCAAAGACGAAACTTCCCGTCAAGGGAAAAGCTTGTGCATAGATGTACCCTCGCGTTTTTATTTTCGACCGCGCGGACGTAGCGCGCTCTACCGGCATGTCAGCCCAACTGGTTCAAGTCTATATTTCCAACAAAACCCAAAAGGGAATATTAAAATTCAAATTAAGAATAAACCTCGAGTCCTGAATATAAATAGGCTATGCCTCTCATATATCACGCCATTTGAACCAACTAGCTCCGACCAATAATTAATCTCTTTCATTTCAGCAAAAAAAAGAGGAAAAGAAAAGGAAGGAGTTCGAACAAGAGTTTTCCACCACCTAAATAAATAAATGATTTTAAAAAGAAAAAAAACCATATATCTAGATACATAGACATATATATATGAGGCATTCCACGTCAACTCAGGCGGTCAAAACCCTGACCCCTGCCGATTTAGTTCGTGATTTTTTGTTGACTTCCATTTCACCCTCAAAGTACCCCTAATTTTTTCAGAATTTTCGTATCCCCGTACAACCCTTAAAAAAATTCAAAACCACCCCCAAATGAAGAAAGGCGTACTTGGACATAATTAATATCTTTGATTTTTTTTGTGTGATATCAGTAGGTCAAAAAATAAACTTTGCCAAAATTCCAGAGTGGGCTCTGTATTGCAACTATATTTTAGAAAAAAATAAATCGGACGGTCAAAACCTGATCTTTGCTGATTCAGTTCTCGATTTTTAGTTGAATTTAATTTCACCCCAAAAGTACCCCTGATTTTTTTCAGAATTGAAAATATCAACAAAATCTACTATTCAATGTACTGAAATCCTTAAAAAAATTAAAATTTTTAATTGTGTCCAAGTACGTCTTTCCTTATTTTGGGGTAGTTTTAAATTTTTTAAAGGGTCGTAGGGGGATCCGAAAATTCTGAAAAGAATCAGGGGTACTTTTGGGGTGAAACTGAATTCAAAAAAAAATCGAGAGCTAAATCAGCAAAGATCAGGTTTTGACCGTCCGATTTATTTTTTTCCAAAATATAGTTGCAATACAGAGCCCACTCTGGAATTTTGGCAAAGTTTGTTATTTGACCTACTGATATCACACAAAAAAATCAAAGATATTAATTATGTCCAAGTACGCCTTTCTTCATTTGGGGGTGGTTTTGAATTTTTTTAAGGGTTGTACGGGGATTCGAAAATTCTGAAAAAATAGGGGGTACTTTGGGGGTTAAATGGAAGCCAACGAAAAATCAGGAACTAAATCGGCAGGGGTCAGGGTTTTGCCGTCTGAGTTGACGTGGAATGCCTCATATACACTCTAGGCCATATGTTTGGGCACACTTCACGAAATTCCGGGCCGCACTAGAAGTTCGATAACTTAGTGAAAAAAAAAGATAATTCAATTTCCAAAGCGGCATTTCAAAAAGAACATATCAGGCTTGATTTTGCTTCCTCAGAAAAACGTTTGCGATTTTTTTGAGCACGGTACACCGGTTTGAAAATGGTGTATATACCGGTGGAAGTAACGGCTCGGAAAACTGAAGATTGTTACCACCAACTGCCAATTTCCAGGGGCAATCGAAGCTCATTTATCACTCCACGTACTCAAATTATCATGCAAACAGGCACAGAAATGACGTGTGATGCTTTGTTGCCATCGGAATATCTTTTGGGAGATTCTTGGTATAAACTTTTACCGGGACCTGTTCAAAGTTTACCTCCAACTATCATCAAGCCGATGACCGAGCCAACATGGAAATCCACCAATCCAGCATCCCTGGCAACCAGCGGAATCTACAGTCAGGAAGATCTCGACAAACTCAGGGATCATATCATGTTTCCAGTCGAGAAGCCCGCAGTCTAACGCCATCGCACGAGGGATCACGGGTCAACCGATCCAGACACGAGGCCTGGCTTTCTCAAATTTGCTGGGTGTGGACGAACTCCAGAGCCTCGCAGACTCCGTGTGGAACAAAACATATGGCCGATTCGTCTTTTTCGGAACTGCAAGTGCCGGTATCATCGGGATCTTTATCATAATCCGGGTGTAACACTCATCATAGACACCCTCATCCATGGTTATGCTTTGCATACCGTTTACGGTTGGTCTCTAGTTTTACTTGGAGCTATCTGGGATTCAGTCACACATCTTCTGCTGCATCTTAAACGTAATCTCGATACAAACCCAAATCAGAGGAAAGACATCGCAGAACAACAAGAATTGACAGAAATTCACATACCAACTACCCGCGACATTGCCCCACCTGCACCGGACCATCCCATGGGTGCCTTCTCGTTAAAAGGTTAATGGACCAACGGAATCACCACTGAAGGAAGAAGAAGGCGGGTCAACGATCGAGATACTTAAATTTATTGATATCCTGCGCCAAATATTTTAACTTTTTCGACCATTCTCTTTTTAATAAGTAATATCAATTTCCTACTAACAAAGGGACCCTGTTGACTCGTCATCACCGATTTGGCCCAAATTTACAGTATATGTAGGGCTTGACTATAAATGAAAGTGACGCAAGCGGGAGGGCCAGATGGCCAAGCGTTAATGAGATAAAACATTTTTGGCGCGGACCGGCAAGCGACCGGTAACTCATGAGCCTGCTATGTGAGCAGGATTTTCAATAGCTGGTGTTGGCGCAGCGGTAAGAGCTCGGATTCATAGTACGGGGGTCGTGGGTTCGATTCCCCGCGTGGGGAAACTTTTTTTTTTTTTTTAATTGACAGTTTAAAAAAGTATTAAAGTGATTCCCCCGAAATGCACTCCTCTAGTGCAACCCTGCGACGTGTATTTTTATCGTCAGGTAAAGAATTTTATCAGGAAGATTCACAACTGCTCTTATCTCATCCAGAGAGAACGAGAAATCACATCCCGAGAAGACTGCATCAAAATACATTCCATCCTGCATCACCAGCTATCCTCGCCAATATTCCGCGACATGTTGCATTACGCGTGGTTTGCTGCCAAACTCTGCGACGACAGAGAAACTTTTATGAATATAATGTAAATTCTTTATCTTTTAGGTTGTCGAATAAATGAAAGAATGGTTTCTCTGTAAAACAAAGATTTCTTTACTTTTCTTTTTCCCATATTTACAACTTAATTCTAATATTTACAACTTAATTCTAAATCTTACCTGTAAAACGAAGAAACAACATTCAATGTTCGTTTATCACGATGTTCTTTCTTTCTTCCACAGTTCTCTCTTATTGTTAACTAATTATTGATCCTTAGATCGATAACCATTTTTCTCTGCACGTGTCTTTTACATACGTTCTCGCTTGCACAACCAGGTGCCTGTTTTACCGATCCACATTTTATGCGGGAAGTTTAAACCCAAGCTGAGGCAATGTAACTCATTAGCCTTACATCTCCCCCCCCCCCCTGGAGAGAAAATTTGTTTACAGATTTTCCTTAAATAACTATATCTGGATTTTCCGCACCCGCAGGTTTCGAAGTTGGGATCAATTTTGTGATGTGAAACAAGTTCGATTCTGATTTTTTGTGACCTGTGTCTACGCTATATATCGAATTTGACCCTTTTTTAGGATTTTGTATGGCCCAATCCTCAGTTCGTCTAACTTTTTCCTGTTTAGGCGATTACCGTTTTCAACGTACACAAATTCTCCAACCTGAATTTTATAATCTTCTCTATTCTTGTCATAGTTTTTCTTATTGTATGCATGATATTTAATACTGTTGTCTAGAGCGGTCTTTCGGTCTCTTTCCAGATCTTTATTTGTTGTCGGATGTCTTAATTCTACTGGTAGAGTCGACGTATCGGATCCCTCTAATAGATATTTAGGAGCAAATTTGGTGACCGTGTGTTCCGTTTCATTGTATTTTTTTATGCATTCATGAGCTATGGTTGTCCATGCCTTTCCTTTATTCTTTTTTTCGTTTATGGTACATCTAATCTTGTTTACTATCGTCTGATTCAATCTTTCATTTAGACCGTTGGAGGATGGTGTATTCACTGCTGTGAAAATGATTGGTATTTTTTCTCTGTCTAAGAAATGTTTAAACTCTTTGGAATTTATTCCCGGATATTGGTCTGCTAATATCATGTCAATGTTGTTATTTTCCAGTATATTCTGGGTTAACTTTATCAAGTCATGTGAGTTTTGCGTTTTTGACGTTAAAATATATCCGAATCTTGTGAAGTGATCAACCAATAGATGTAAGTATTTCTTAGTTGACCGTGAACCACCAAAGCCCCCGATCGTGTCGATTGAAACTATTTCAAACGGTTTTTCCGCGGGACCTAATTGAGACATAAGGCCGATTTTTTTCTGCCCTCTTGATTTGTTCTTAATACAAATCTCACAGCATCTACATACCTCTTTTATATTCTCACGCAGGTTTTTAGCTACATAGTGTGGTGTGATTTTAGTTTGTAGCTGATTTATACCTATGTGGCAGAAGCTGCAGTGTGTTCTTCTTATTAATTCTTTACTGAAGTTTTCGGACAGTATAATTCTGCTCTTTTTCCTACCTTTCTTATAGTATATTTCATTCTTCAATTCTATTCCTCGATTGTCTGAAGATAAACCTTCATTTTTCTTTTGATCTTGAAGGATTTCTTCCAATGTTATTAAATTTACAATTTTCAAAACCTCTTCTTCATTTCCGTGAGTATCTAGCACCGGACTTCTACTTAGGCAATCTGCCTCTAAGTTGTTTTTTCCTGGATGATATATTACCTCCATGTCATACTGTGATAAGTAATATGTCAGGTCCCCTAGCTCTTCGTCCGTTCTTGCTTTTATATTTAACCTTTCTAGCGGTTTATGGTCCGAGAATACTTTAAATGGTCTCCCCATGAGCCAGTACTGCCAGTATTTTACAGCCTCTTTAATTCCGAGACATTCTAGATATATCGCTTTTTTTCTCTTTTGGGACTCATTGAGTTTCTTTGAAAAGTACGCTATCGGTTTTTCGATTTCTTTTCCCATCTCATCTGCCGGTTGTGGTTGTTTTAATACCGCTCCTACTCCTTTCAAGCATGCGTCTGTGTAAATGTGTATTGGTCGCTCGGGATCAAATATGGCGAGAACAGGTTGAGTACAAAGATAGTGTTTCACTTTGTCAAAGGCTTCTTGACAATCTTTGGACCAAATAAATTTTTGTCCTTTTCTTAATAGATTGTGTAGTGGGTCCAGAATAATCGAAATGTTGGGTACGTACTCATTATAAAAGTTAATTTTGCCCAGAAGTTGACGAACGTTTTTTTGTGTTTCCGGCACAGGGAAGTTTCGTATTGCAATCAAATTATCTTTTATTGGTGAAACGGAATTGTCTTTTATAATGTGGCCTAAGTATGTGACTGATTCTTCTGCAAACGTGCATTTAGAAAACTTCAGTCTAAATCCCTCTTTTTTAATAGCTTCTAGCAATCGCGATATTTGCTCAACGTGTTCTTCAAATGATTTCGAGAAAACCAAGATGTCGTCTATGTAGTTTACAGTGAAATCTGAAAGTGTATGTTTTCTGATAATGTTGCTCATTATTCTTTGAAAAATTGCTGGAGATGTTTTTAATCCAAACGGTAAACATGTCCATTGGAAATGTCCCTCTTGAGTTATGAACCCTGTTTTCCTTCTGTCTTCAACCCGTAGTGGGATGGACCAAAATGCTGAGTTGATATCGAGTTTTGAAAAATATTTGCAATCTCTCGTTTTTGTTACCAAATCCCCGATCAGTGGAAAGGCTTGTGTCTGAGGAATTATAATCTTATTCAAATCTCGAAAGTCTATGCATAAACGAGATTTCCTATTTTCGTCTTTCTTGTATGCTAGTGTCACTGGGGCAGCGAAAGGACTATACGATTCTTCTATCAGATTTCTTTTCAGCAATTCTGAGATTTGTTGTTCTATTTCTTTTTTGTCCTCTATTGTACATCTGTATGGTCTTTTGCTGCAATATCTATCTATTACTAAATCTATTCTTGCTTCATAATCTCTTACTGTGCCAATATCATATTTGTCTTTGGCAAACAATGTTTTGTATTTTTCAACGAGATTTTCTATTACGGATTTTTGGTGGCAGTCCAAGTGATTTATTGAAACTTGTAATTTGTCCACTTCCAAATGTTCATTGAAATTTATCTGTTTTACCTCGTTCTTTGTTACTCTAGGCTTGTCCTGTTCTATCGGAGAGTTAATCCTCAATTCTTCTATTTTACCGGCTGTGTCCGGAATCTTTTGCTCTATTTTTAAGTCTTCGTTTTGTTTTAGATTGAAACTTTGTATGCAGTCCAATCCGATCAAAAATTCGTAGTTGAAGTTTGTGTTATTTACCACGAACACATCTATTTCTTTCTCTATATTCAAAATTTTTGCTTTTACTGTGACCGTACCTTCTGTTTGATTCACACCATTAATCGTTCTCAAATTAATCTTTCTACCATTGGTGTTATCACCGTTTTTTAAATTTAATATCTTTGCATTTATTAGTGACACATTTGAGCCTGAGTCATATATTCCAGTTGCTTCTACTGTATCGTTTAATAATACTTTGAGTTTGATTAATGGTGGAATTACGAGTTTTTTGGCCCGTCGCAGTTGAGCTCTGTTTCCAGCATCGCGTTATTCACCATTTTTATTTTGCTATCTTTGAACCAACAAGCCGATTCGGGGTGATAGCGTGTGCCTTTGTTGTTATCTCTACAAATTTTACAAGGCGTTTTTTCTTGTTTTTCTTTTGTATCGGGAACCTTATTTTTTTTCTCAAACTTATGTTTATGTACTAGGTGTTCCCATTTTCCTATGTCATTGTAAAGGTCTTCTGTTTCGTCCAAGGTCTCTCTGTCGATTTTGTCCGCTATGTAATTCGGCAGACCGGCCGCGATGAGGTCTATCAAAGTTCCTGTATCTATCGATTTTCGAACCTCTAGTAACAACTTCTCCTTTTTTACCGCATATTCTAACAGTGAGCCTGTTTGGTACCTGAATGAGAGCGCGTATCTAGTAGGAGACCATCCTTTACTTGCAAAAGTTTCACAAAAATTCTTTTTCCATTTTTCCCATTCTGATTCTACTGTAAACTTCATCAACATGCAGCTGTACCAGTCTGCACAAGACTTCTCGATAAAAAATCTTAACATTTCGATTTTTTTCCTATCCTGATTTATCTCAAAGCGCTGGCACTCCTTTTCAAATTCATCTATCCACTGGTGAGCATTGGAGTTTTTTCCAGTGAATTTTTCAAGCATAAAATCTTTCGATATTTTCCCTAGATTCTGAACTTCAGACTTTTTGTTTTTCTCTTCTAATAGTTTTTCTAACAATTCTAACATTTTTTCATCCGAAACTTTCGGCTCGGATGCAGCGGTAGTTTGTTTTTCCTCGATCTCTTCTAGGAAGTATTCGTTGAATTGTACATTCTGATCTTCGTCCAAGTATGTTGTTATCAACCCTTTTGACAAAGTTATCCAAACCTTCCTCGATTGATGCCTTCTCTTTATCGTGTTCTTTATTTTAGCAAAAGTTTGTGTTCCTGCTAACTCCGTGTGTAACGTTATTGGTTGATATTCGTCCGGGACGCTGAATGAACGGCCGTCTGGTGTTCCGATTGAGGTTAGACACAGTACGTTCGTTTTCCCGTCCGCAGACCCTCTCATCGTAAACTCGAATCTCAATTTCTCCATTCTTCGTGAATTTTCAACAAGAATGTTGTTTTATAATGTAAATTCTTTATCTTTTAGGTTGTCGAATAAATGAAAGAATGGTTTCTCTGTAAAACAAAGATTTCTTTACTTTTCTTTTTCCCATATTTACAACTTAATTCTAATATTTACAACTTAATTCTAAATCTTACCTGTAAAACAAAGAAACAACATTCAATGTTCGTTTATCACGATGTTCTTTCTTTCTTCCACAGTTCTCTCTTATTGTTAACTAATTATTGATCCTTAGATCGATAACCATTTTTCTCTGCACGTGTCTTTTACATACGTTCTCGCTTGCACAACCAGGTGCCTGTTTTACCGATCCACATTTTATGCGGGAAGTTTGAACCCAAGCTGAGGCAATGTAACTCATTAGCCTTACATGAATGTAACTGAAGCTTGTTTTTCTATGGATAATTTTAAAAAACCATGTAGCTGTGGGAATGCGGCTTTTGTAACGTGTGCAAGGTGCCGACACAATTACTGTTTCCCTTGTTTTTACGATAATTATCACCCCAGCACGTGTGATTCACCAGTACAATAATAAAAATATCTAACTTTATATACCAATACCTCGTGTACGCTTTAATTACAATACCTCTGGGAATACCTTTGTAAAATTATAAGTAAGCATACTACATTATGAATTACTACGGTTCATTTGTGGCGCAAGTATCGTAAAAATAAAATAAGTAATAATAACAATAATAGTAATAATAAAAGAAAGCAATTTCAAGAATTAACCGTTGAAGTTATAAAGAAACAAATAATAAATATTAATACTAATAAAATAATTAAATTTACAAATGAACAATTTGTATTTTATTATAATTTCGTCTGTGATAAAATCTTGTTAATTCTCTCTTCTTACATTATTATTTGAGTTTCGTAACTTCAGGTGACCCTACTGCAACGCAATCACTCGTAATTTATCTTGTTAAAGCTTATTTTCATCGATTCACGTTCATTCGATAATGAAATTATTGCGCCGTGTTATTCAAATGTAAACATTAAAAAAAATCGAGGCGACCCCTTAAAATAGTCGGATCGGGCTTAATTCCGCGCGGAATTCTACGGAGCCAAAAATGACTCATACAAAAGTTGTAAGTATTAACGAGAATTATTTTTAAGATTTTTTAAACACATGGTTTACATTTTAAACCAATATGTTGTCTATCATAGCGCTGCCATTTTGGAATTTTTGGAAAATTTTTTTTTTCGGATGTCCTCCTTCAAACCCTCATTAAACGTCTATTCGATTGGACTCTCTTTTTTCGTGGAAACCTGAAGTATAAATAAAAATGCGACACTCGGTATGTCGTACCGGAAAAGAACAACATATTTATGGAAAAATAAAATTATCGACGGAAGTTGCAATTAGATCACAAAGGTCCGCACGTAATTTTAAGCAGTTTTTCAAGCGCTTTCAAATGAAACTAACCAGATCAACGTACCTATAAAATTAGCGGAGCTACGATTTTTTGAATGGGAACTTGACGCCCTTCTCATGTTAATCAAATGGGAAAACTAGAAAAATCTTGCGCGACCCCTAAAAATATTCCGATCGGGTTCATCTTTGGACACGATTCTCTTGATGGAAGATACTTTGGCGTGAGGGTATTTTGATTCAAGAAAAAAAAAAGTTTTTTTTCAAGCCGCCCTAATATACACATATAATATCAAATCGCTATAAAATAATTGTTATACAAACTAGTTTAGGACAACTCCTCAAATTAAAACTTTAAATTATATCCAATTCCTAATGTAAAATAACAAAGACTTCATATTCTTTTTTTTCTCCAACTTTAAATGTCGTTTTTAATCTTCTAACCCGACATTTAATCTCAGCAGGGAGGTGTGGTTTAATATTTTGTGTGGACCCGAAATTGTATAAAAGTCCCAACTTATAAATATTTTTGCAAAGTATAATAATAAATCAACGAAGAAAAAGACTTCAACGTTTTTGTAAGGACTAACATCCTTCCAACTCCGAGAGTAACGCGTACCCACGCGGACTCTCATCTCCTAACCCGAAGGTAACGCGTACCCACGCGGACGTTCATTAAATCCAAATCCGAGAGTAACGCGTACCCACGCGGACTCTTATTCCAAATCACGGGAGTGACGCGTACCCACGCGGACTCCCATTCTTTTATTAAATAATTAACATAGTTTTAGATATAAAGGTAACGCGTACCCACGCGGACCTTTATCACACACACACTAACCCATACATACATTTTACACTTTATTCTCAATAAATATCTTAAATATATCTATATATATAAAAATCTCGAGTCTCGGTGTTTGTGGTCGCACTCCTCCGAAACGGCTCGACCGATTTTTATGAAATTTTTTTGTATATTTGGTAGATATGAGAATAGGTCGTAAAGTATATTTCATACTGCCAGGTAATTAGGGTGTCCCTATAAAAAAAAATTTCAATTTTTTTGGGTTGGGGTATAAATCCCGACTGAGCGAAGTTTCGATGATGCAAAATCCAGAATCTCACCATTTTCACGCGGTACAACGAGCTACAACGGATTTTGCACAATCGAAACTTCGATCAGTCGGAATTTATACCCCAACCCATTTTTTTGACAAAAATTTTTTTTTCGTATTTTTTTTAGATTTGGGGCAGAACAACGTTTGCCGGGTCAGCTAGCATATATATAAAAATAACACCCTTTCTAAATCAAATCGTCAGCTCGTATCTCTGACCAATTAGCATTTGCCAAGGTCAAAAACAGGGCACATCCAAATGTTACTCTGGACGTAACAACGTCATCGGCGTTTATTAAATGTGCCGGGTGCATGAGAACATTCTGCTTCCCCTGTTTTTTCGGCAAATACTACACGGGATCGTGTTAGCAATAAGCTCGAAATGACGATTCGAGTCCTGATACTTGTGTAAGCAATGTGCGAATGAATATCATGTCGAATTATTAAAATTACATAGAATTGAACTGATAATTATTCCTGTGTCTTAATTTTCTGTAGATTTTCGATAATTAATTTTGTTCCATATTCAACGTATCCGAATGCCATGGAATGCCCTATATATATATTGTTACGTCCTGGGTTTGCGCGATGCGCGGGAGTGACGTCACGACGCAACATATTAAACGAATTGTTTGCTCCTTTTTAAGCGAGAATGTGCCCACTAGGGATAGGAGAGAGTGTCCGGGTTTATGATGGGTTGTTCAATAACTTTATTAATGGATATTTGTAAGAATGAAGTAAGCGTGTCGTGGAAAAACTACAAAACGATAACAATGTATTTATTTGTTCGAAACTTCTGAATAGTTTTGATATTTTACGCGATTGACCAACATGGTCGAGCCGCGGAGTTGAATTTTATGTTTGAGTGGACACGACCAACATGGTCGAGCCGCTCATTTATACTTTAATTTAGAGCGGACACGACCAACATGGTCGAGCCGCGGATTACAACCAACTGCTTGAAATTTGGAATTGAGGTAGTGCCCTGCACTTATTATGAATCAAGGCGCGAACGAGATATCAATCCGCCAGGGCACGGCACGTCACCGAGATGTGCACCGTCTCCTCCGGCTACCGTGAGATCCCATACGTCAGCGAAATTTACAGACGTCGTACCGTGGGATCTCCGACTGTTGCCTACTAGCACGTTGATTCGGACAAAATATAGAAAACTTTATATATCTGTAATTAAATATATTTTAATAGTCGGTGCAACACTCCGGACGTAACAATATATATTAGGGTGGGTTAAAAAAATCGACGATTTTTTTTTTTACTTCGTACTCGGAAAAATAGGTCACTAGACACCTATAGAAAATTCACACCAAATTTGAGCTTATTATTTTAATGGGATGGTCCTCCGCCTCACCGTTTTTTATTTTTCGGGTAGGTCTCGAAATCCAGAATCTCATTCTGCCGAAAACGTATATATAGATATAGTGGCGTAGCTCGCTTCACGCGTTGTACCGCGTGAAGATGGTTTTCGGCCGAATGAGATTCGGGATTTCGAGACCTACCCTATTTTTCCTGCAGTATTAGAAGAAAAAATTCATATTGCTCTATCATCTGTTCGTTCAAAATATCCCCCCTCATTCACTTGTAGGAAATTGACCGTTCTACGAAAAAGATCACCTCCAATTTTTTCGTAAACCTCACTGTATGAAAGATATTAAAGGTTAAATTTTGATCATTTTTAGACAAATTTCTGTTTTGCTTATGAATTTTATAACTCTTTAACGAAAAATCATTAAGAAAAGCGCAATGCTTAATTTTGTAGGAAATTAACTGTTCTACAAAAATTGTATCATGTGATTATTTGATTGAATTAAGCGTTTAAAAGATATTCATCGTCGAATGCACGCTAATTATAACTGTTTTTGATTAATAATTCGGAAAATTTCAATTCAGCTTATGAGTTTCAGAGAAATTTATACAAAGTTGAGTTTCTATGAACAGAGAAATGTTTTAAACTTTCTTTCTATTTTTTTTGAGTCGTAAGCATGTTTGGTTACATCGCAAAAAAAAATCAGTGCATTATTTCTGACTTAGAGTTAATGATTTATTAAATCTTGAAAAAAACGTTTTTGTTACGAACTGATTATGAAAAGTATTAATCTTATAGAAAAAAAAATTCAACTTGGTATTAAAAAGTTTTTTAACTTAATTATCATTGATAACAAATTGAACATTTTTTTTCTTTAACATTAATAATTTTCATGATAAATTTCTAACAAAAACGTTATTTTTCAAGATTCAATTAATCATTTACTCTAAGTCATAAATAATGTACTAATTTTTTTTCGATGTAAGCAAACATGCCTACGACTAAAAAAAAACTAGAAAAATAGTTTAAAACATTTCTTTGTTCATAGAAACTTAAATTTGTATAAATTTCCCTGATACTCATAAACAAAAATTAAATTTTCCGAATTATTAATGAAAAACTGTTAAAATTGGCGTGCACTGAAGTTTGATGATGAATATCTTTTAAACGCTTAATTCAATCGAATAAACATAAATGACCATTTTTGTAAAACAGTGAATTTCCTACGAAACTAACAATAAGCGTTGTGCCTTTTATAATGATTTTTCGTAAACGAATTATAAAATTCATAAGCAAAACAGAAATTTGTCGAAAAACGATCAAATTTAACCTTCAATATCTTTCAAACAGTGAGGTTTACGAAAAAATTGTAGGGGACCATTTTTGTAGAGCGGTCAATTTCCTACCATTATATAGAAGGAGATGTTTTTAACAAACAGTTGATAGAGCAATATGAATTTTTTTTTCTAATACTGCAGAAAAAATAAAAAACTGTGAAGCGGAGGACCATCCTATTAAAATAAAAAGCTCATATTTGGTGTGAATTTTCTAGAGGTGACTAGGAATTCGTAAGGAATTATCGACGGAAGTTGCATGGGACTAACGGGATCAATGTACCTATAAAATTGACGGAGCTACGATTTTTTTAATGGACACTTTTCGTTCTTCTCATGTTAATCAAATGGGAAAACTAGAAAAATCTTGCGCGACCCCTAAAAATGGTCCGTTCGGGCTCATTTTTGGACACGATTCTTTTGATGGAAGATACTTTGGCGTGAATGTATTTTGATTGAAAAAAAAAAAGTTTTTTTTTTTTTAAAGAAAATTTTACATACAACAGGTCAAATTCACGTTGGGATGTCTGTAAAAACTGCTAGAATCGATGAAAGTTCAAAAACTCAATGATAAACCAAATTTCATTTGCTCCATTTAAAATGTATAAATTCTTCTTCAACCCTCATGAGCCGTCGCTCATTGTAGATTTTTGTCTTTTAGATAGAAATGCAATGTCTAGAAGATGTTTAGTACAATTCACTACTTCAGTGATGGAGCGCCGCAGCAATTTAAAAATAAAAACGCATTTACAAATTTATGTTATCATGAAAATGATTTCGATATTGAGGCTGATTGGCATTTTTTCGCGACCGCGCATGGCAAAGGACCGTGTGATGGTTTGGGAGGGACCATTAAGCGAAATGCAAGAAAAACTTCGTTGCAAATGGACCCAGAAGAACACATTCTCACGCCATATGATTTATTTGAGAGGACAAATCAAAGTCGGCCAAATATCGACGTTGTGTTCGTTGAGGGGACGAAATATTTTAAATTGAAGCCGACGTTAGATGAACGAGCATCTCACTCGAAATCAATCAAAGGGACCCGATCAATTCACAACATTACGCCAATAAGCAATAACTTAGGTTCCGCTATTGTAAGGCCTGTGTTGAATTCTTCGAATTTTTCTATTGTTCAAGTTTTTAAAGACGAATAAAAACTATTTTGCAACTGAAGAAATATTTTCAAGAAATGTTAAGGCCTATTTTTGATTTCATTGTATAGATAATTGTATAACTTCCTTTCACTGCAGGATATTATGAGTAGTCAAGACATTGCATTTCTATCTAAAAGACAAAAATTCAAAATGATCGATAGCTCAAGAGGATTAAAGGAGAATTTAAAAATGTTGAAGGAAGAAAATAAAATTTGGTTTATCATTAAATTCTTGAACTTTCATCGATTTTAGGAGTTTTTACAGACATCCCAACGTGAATTTGACGTATTATATGTGAAATTTTCGCAGCTTTCTGAAAAAAATATTGAAAACAAATTTCAGACATGCGCAATGGCCAAAAAATAGCTTTTTATTTTTAAAGGTCGATTTTGAGAGCTTTGCTTTAGTCCAAACTGAGAATCAATATTTTTTTCGAAAAGTTGAGAAAATTTCACATAGAAATGCATTCTAAGTGTAATTTTCATTTTGCGAGACAATACTATGAAATTAAATTGAAAAAAAAACGGAAATGTCAGGAATGCCCTTAATTACTACAGCCAAAATGATGGAGGAAAAAATATGGAAAAATGTAGGCACATATAGGTTATCAAGGACTACATCCCAAAAAAATTTGAAAAGAATGTGAGGGGGGGGGGGTCACCCGGACCGATGCCTATAGTTTATGGAACTCTTCATATATATTAGACTGTGTCAAAAAAACAATTTCTTTTTTTTTCTTGGATTGCACGGTCGTTATAGCTAATGTTTAGCCTAAAAAAAATTCTCGCGAAGAGCACACTCAAAAATATTTTTTTTTCTGGCCCATCGCAAAGGGGGGTCCCCGTTCCCCTTTAAATAACATAGGAAAAATACATTTCTCGCTTCTTTTAACCCGTAGTCACCACACTGGTGCAAATTTGCACCCACGAAAATTTCAAGTGTCCAGAACTTTCTACCTGCGTGCCCTAACGTCCTTCCCCCTCCACGGGAAATATGTCTATGGGTATACGCTTCCATCGAGCAGAGCAGCGTTGCCAGTCGGAAACTTGTCTCCGAAGAACAAGCACCGAAACGTCGAAAAGGTGCGTATTTGCACCAGTGTGGTGACAACGTTAATTCAGTGAGATCTGTTCTAATATTGAAATCGTGTTTATCAGACCATAATCGAGTGGAATATTATTGAAATTAAATATTGACTAATATTAACGATTTTAGTATAATAATTATTATTTTTTATGCAGGATGGCACAACGAAAAAGATATTCTTTTACAATATGTTGAATCAAGCATCAATCAATGCTTGTATCCTCTACAATGTGATGGATACAAATAAAAAACTAAATCGGTACCACTTTTTGAAGAAGCTAGCTTACAGCTTGATAGAGCCACAGTTAAGGCGACGGTTGGAAAGCTGCACCTTGCGCCTTTCTGTAAAGCGCCTCATTTTAAAAATTTTAAAAATGGATCCACCACCAGTGAGTGGTCAAAAAATTATTCGAGATGAATCTCGTGCTCGGTGTGCACTTTGGGACAAAGACAACGCAAAGCACACGCGCATGAGATGCCATACCTGCCGGCGACGAATCTGCGACGATCATCGGTCAGGTGCATGCTTCGAATGCGCTGCGAACGACAATTAAAGTATTTTCATACTATTTTATATTACTCATCCACAAGTATAATATTTCGTCTAAACTTCAAGAATTTTGTCGAATAAAATTAAAAAATTCGTTCGAAAATACCGACTTAGACGTTTTTTCCCCCTAAAAAATTACCTCATTTTTAGGCACGCTGAAAAAATCTTGAATTTCTTACAACCATTCTAAATTATTTTTTTTCTTAAAATATGACTTTTTATCTTACATTTCGCGCAAGAACGATGCCGATATCTTGTGTAACGGTATTTCTACCTTGTTCTACATATCCGTCGGGATAGACGGTAGTTTAAACTCGAGTGGGTAAAAGAAACTGGTGTAACACGGTATAGAACAATAGTTTGTGTATATTCTGTTCAGTCGACGCCTTTTGGGTGGCAACCCGTCGTACAATGTATCTCCCTAGCGCTGCTTAGGTGTTAAATAGCGATACGGTTACGCCGCGCGCCTGTGGTATGACGGCCCGCGATACAGTTCCGCCGAGCGCCTGTCGTAAGACGACCCGCGATACAGCTACGGCTGGCCCGAGCCCCGGCGCTCGAGGGCCCCGCCTGACGCGACGCGGCTGCTGGACCGTGGAGAGGGGTCTAGGGTGGTAGCTGGACACCCGTCGCGGTCCGCTGTCCCCACCGTGCCGCCGAGAGCTCTTCCGTTGATTGAAGGAAGGTTCCTTCTGTCTCCTGAGGCCCTGATACTTCGGCTTCTCGTTCGGCTCGCCCGGGCTCTTCCTTCGGGCGTCCTCGTCCTTCCCTGGTTGTCCTAGTTGATCCTTCGGTTGGCGGCTGGTGCTCCCTAAAACAGAGTGTCTTTTCTGCGCTCGATCGGCTCTTTTTATACTGAATCACGGGCTCTTGCCTGCCCGCGATTCGTTCTTTGATTGGTCGGAGTCCCCTCCTCCGACGGTGTCCTGTCCGTTGCCACGCGCCAAAGTTTCGGGTCGTTGGCCCTCCAAGGCCGCTAGGGTGTTGTTGATTTTACCGGTAACGATTCGCATGTTTTACACGAGAGATAATTCCGAGTTACTATGTTATAACTTCGGAATTATTTGGAGCGCTGGCCCAACGTATTACTCGTCACGTTCCTTTGTTTCCGTTATTCTATTTGATTTATCGATATTCTTCGATCATTCCGGGGCTGACCACGGTGCCCATAAGGCTGTTGGGGCGGCAACGGTATGTAGCGTGATACGTTACACTTGATTATCATTGAAATGACATTTTTACAAAAAAAAAACCGGTTTTCAAAATTTTTTTCTTTAATTTGGCCATTTTTCGACAATAAAATTTCATTTTTCAATTTTTCAAATGACTGCATTCGATTGCTAAGGAATTGTTACCCCAAAAAAGACTGGTTTCAAGATTATTTCCATACATTTATCGAAGAAATACAAAGTTTTGAAAAGTCGAAGTGCAAATTTGCACCAGTGTGGTGAGTGTGTGACCTCAAAGGGAGTGTGGTGTCTACGGGTTAATACCTGGGCCCATAAAAACTACTGGAACTGAGTCCGCCGCCTATCATTCTCTAGGAAATCGAATTTCCTTCAAAAAGTACAGGAGTCTCAAGTAAAAAAATTCAATATCTCTAAGACATGCAGGCATTTGAAACCCATGTTTGACGAAAATTTGTCTTCAAACGAGTTTCACAGCCCAACTTTTCGTTCTACACGAAAAATGTACGGATACATTTTAGAGACAATTGGATTCTCTACTAGAAAGGTATACAGGAGAAAAAGCCTTAATCCAATAATTCACAATTCACAGCTCGTGGAAGTTCATTTTATGAAAGAAAAAAATTATTTTGAGACATTATAGAATTGTCGTGAATATCATTACTTTGCATGCATAGTACCTTTCATGAATAAAAGTATATTTTCAATTTTCGATACAAAAGTTATCGCAGCAATTCTAGAACTTTCATGTTAAATATTATTTTCCATGAAAAAACAACGTGTAAGTCGTTGCGGAACAATATTGGAGTCACATCATCCATGCCTGACATTTGCTTGTTGCAAAAATTTTGCGTGACATTCCATGACTGATCTAGTTTTTTTTAGTGCTTAGAACCAATAATAATGTATGAATGGGTGAAAAATATTTTTTTTTCTTCATATAATGAACTTCCACGAGCTGTGAATTGTAGATTATTAGATTAAGTGTATTTTTACTACATACCTTTCTTGTAGAGAATGCAATTGTCTCTCAAATGTATCTTTACATTTTTGGTGTTGAACGAAGAGTTTGGCTGTGAAACTCGTTTGAAGACAAATTTCCGTCAAACATCGGTTTCAAATGCCTGTACGTCTTAGAGATATTTAATTTTTTTACTTGAGGCTTCAGTACTTTTTGAAGGAAATTCAATTCCCGAGAGAATGATATACGGCTGACTTAGTTCCAGTAGTTTTTATGGGCCCAGGTATTAAATAAAGCGAGAAATGTATTTTTCCTATGTTATTTAAAGAGGAAAGAGGGGACCACCCTTTGCGACGGGCGAAAAAAAAAACATTTTTGAGTGTGCTCTTCGCGAGAATTTTTTTAGGCCAAACACTAGCTATAACGACCGTGCAATCCAAGAAAAAATAATTAGTTGTTTTTTTGACACAGTCTAATATACATATATATATACTGTAACGCATTCTCCAATTATCGCTACTTCTATTTCTCTGCTTACGTTCATCCTAACAGTACCGATCCTCAAGCCTCTGCCTGCCGGACACTGCCTACACCCTTATCCAAGTCCGTTGTCCTACCTACTCATTTACGACTCTTCGCATTCCTTCCTCTCTCCCAAGATGCAGCTGCCACATAAATCAACAGACCTTCGCCTTTTTCCCGTATTTCCCATTTTCCGACCATCATCATCCCTTCGCCGCTCGCTCACAACTACCTACCCTTGTACACCCATCTATGGCAGGTCTCCGAATGCCATTACCTCTCTGTTTCCTAGAACTCTCCCGCTTTCACCTTCACGACGATTTCCCGAATATCTTGCAGCTGTCCTCCCACTGCCCCAACTTTCCGACCGAACATCCCTATAAAGCCTGCTCTTTGAGCATCTACAGTCAGTCTATTTTCAGGAGTCATACGCGTAAGTTTGTAACGTGTGTCTCTGGTGGTAAAATAAACGTTTAAAGTGTCAACCGTGCCTTCCTTTCGTTATAACCGCGCTCCGTAGCCGAGTTGGCTATTCATTATTGATTTACCTCATCACAATACATATATGGGGTATTCCTGGGAATTTCGGACAGTTGGGTCGAAATTTTTGCCCCCCAATTTTTTCCATTAATATGTGTTGAAAATAAAGAGACACGTATTTCGGCGTTTTTTATTTTGAGCCCCTACTTTTGAAATACGGTCAAATGAACTTTTTGAAGTATTGACCACATTCG
The DNA here is from genome assembly GCA_963971145.1 of Sussaba pulchella. Lineage (NCBI taxonomy): Eukaryota > Metazoa > Arthropoda > Insecta > Hymenoptera > Ichneumonidae > Sussaba > Sussaba pulchella. The sequence continues at coordinate 7,039,122 of OZ020166.1, forward strand.
ATCATTCAAATCGATATATCTCAGCAACGGTTAGTGATAACTCGAAAAACCACGGGTCTTTTTTTTCGTTTTTGAACGCTCTATACAATGAAAATATTTACGATTATGTTGCACAAATTCAACAATAAGTTATAAACATTTTAAAATATAAAATGAAATAAAACAAAAAACGCACTTTTAATTTTTGAAATGTATTTTTTTTTTAATTCCTTGAACAAAAACGAAAATTTAGCCACCTTGAACTTTTTGGGCCGACGCTTCGTTCGGGAGTTATAGATTTTTTTGTCACAAAAAACCCGTAAATGTTTACCCGGTTGTTAAGAAAAAAAACTATAACTTTCGAATAAAGCGTCGGCCCAAGTCCGGCCGAGTCTCAAAATTTTTGTTTTCGTTCAAGGAATTTGGAAAAAAATATATTTCAATAATTAAGGGTACTTTTTCTTCATGCAATTTTTTACTAATAAAATCCGTATATTTACCGGTTTTTTATGACAAAAAAAGCTATAACTTTCGAACGAAACGTCGGCCCAAGTCAGGCCGGGTCTTAAAATTTCTATTTTCGTCCATGGAATTTGAAAAAAGAATCAATTTCAATAATTAAGGGTACTTTTTTTTCATGCAAATTTTTATTAATAAAATACGTAAATTTACGGGTTTTTTGTGACAAAAAAATTTCTAACTCCCGAACGAAGCGTCGGCCCAAAAAGTTCAAGGCAGCTAAATTTTTGTGTTTGTTCAAGGAATTAAAAAAAAAATACATTTCAAAAATTAAAAGTGCGTTTTTTGTTATATTTCATTTTTAATTTTGAAATGTTTATAACTTATTGTTGAATTTGTGCGACATAATCGTCAATGTTTTCATTGTATAGAGCGTTCAAAAACGAAAAAAAAGACCCGTGGTTTTTCGAGTTATCACTAACGGTTGCTGAGATATATCGATTTGAATGATCGAATGTGGTCAATACTTCAAAAACTTCATTTGACCGTATTTCAAAAGTGGGGGCTCAAAATAAAAAACGCCGAAATACGTGTCTCTTCATTTTCCACACATATTAATGGAAAAAATTGGGGGGCAAAAATTTTGACCCAACAGTCCGAAGTTGCCGAAATTCCTAGGAATACCCCATATACATATATATATTAGGGCGGCTTGAAAAAAAAAATTTTTTTTTTCTGTAAATCAAAATACATTCACGCCAAAGTATCTTCCATCAAGAGAATCGTGTCCAAAAATGAGCCCGATTGAACCATTTTTAGGGGTCGCGCAAGATTTTTCTAGTTTTCCCATTTGATTAACATGGGAAGGGCGTAAAGTTTCCATTCAAAAAATCGTAGCTCCGCCAATTTTATAGGTACATTGATCCTGTTAGTCCCATTTGAAAGCTCTTGAAAAACCGCTTAAAATGGCGTGCGGACCTTTAGGATCCCATTTCAACTTTCATCAATAATTTTGTGGTTTCGTAAGAAATTATCGACGGAAGTTGCAATCGGATTTCAAAGGTCCGCACGCCATTTTAAGCGGTTTTTCAAGCGCTTTCAAATGGGACTAACGGGATCAATGTACCTATTAATTGGCGGAGCTACGATTTTTTGAATGGAAACTTTACGCCCTTCCCATGTTAATCAAATGGGAAAACTGGAAAAATCTTGCGCGACCCCTAAAAATGGTCCGATCGGGCTCATTTTTGGACACGATTCTCTTGATGGAAGATACTGCGGCGTGAATGTATTTTGATTGAAAGAAAAAAAAAGTTTTTTTTTCAAGCCGCCCTAATATATCTATAGCCGCCATAATATATCTATATATGAAATTCATAAACTATTCTAAATCTATTGAGAGAATCTATGCGCGTCAGCTAAACTCTCGGGGAGTTTCTTACAGACACGGTTTTGTGTGTCAAGAAGGCCGTTATCGTTATTCCAAGTTATATCATAGCCATCAACATATAGATATGGGCCGATAATACTGCGAGAAAAAGTGCAATCGTAATAGAAAGAGAAGAGACTAGGTGAGTTTATTCCTCTCTCACGGAAAAGAGAGAGAGAAAAATAAACCCACCTAGTCTCCTCTCCTTCTATTACGATTTCACTTTTTCTCGCAGTATTACCGGTCCAAATCTATATGTCGATGATTATAGCTTCCGTTTTATCCATAACCATACATGGCGGTGATTCTGTCCTCTTTCTGAAATCCGGTGAAGAATTCTATCCCCACTTCTATCCGTGCGCTGTACGCGCCGCCGATCAACGGCGGCGATGCACAGTGAGATGAAACAGAAAAACCAGGTTCATATCAATCTGTACGGTGCAATTCTCAACCGATCTTTGATTTTTTTTTTCAAAAAATTCAGCATTAAATTCTTCAGAGAATTGTGGAAGCCGAATTTGAAATTTTCGTTCAATATAATTGTTATTTAACTGTAAATAGCACAAAAAAGGCATTTTTTTCGTTTTACTGCTCTAGTTCAGTATGAAACATTTTTCTACGTTCACCATCACTCGAATCTGGTGAGGGGGTTGCCCTACGAGAAAAAAAATGTTTGCTAGATGAAGTTGTTGGGTTTATGGGGTAAATAAGGACACAAGTGATTAATGAGATTAAGATGATGGTGGATGATGGATGATGATGGACGAGACGGTTCTTTATTGAAGTATTCGCTACGCGTCTATCGCGTCTAGTTGCCCGGGCGGCAATCTCAAGTCAGGGGGGCCTAAGTACGGGTTAAAATTCGGTTAGAGAAGCGCAGTAGCACCTCTGGCGGCGAACTAAAAATTGCACGAGACTGTACGAGTTAGGTAGGGATGAGTAGGGGCAGAAATGGGGGTACGACATAGGTAGCGGGGCACAAGGCGAAAGCATCTGGCTGAGCGAAGCGGGCAATGCCGGGCCATGGTGGGCAAAACCCACCGACATATAGATATGGACTTATAATACTGCGAGAAAAAGTGAAATCGTAATAGAAAGAGAGGAGACTGGGTGGGTTTATTCCTCTCTCACTCTCTCTCACACTGAAAAGAGAGAGAGAGAGAGGGATACACCCACCCTGTCTTCTCTCTTTTTATTACGATTTCACTTTTTCTCGCAGTATAATCGATCCATATCTATATGTCGATGGCAAAACCAGAGGCAGCCAAAGCAGACAGTTGATGATTATGTTCGTTTGAAATTGTCCATGAGAGATTTTCTAGACGCCGTTAAAAAACAATACCCAGATATTGACAACATTTTTTTACAGATCATTTAGGGTAGGTCTCGAAATCCCGAATCTCATTCAGCCGAAAACGTATATATAGATTGTAACAAAAAATTTGTTCAATTTCCCCATTTTTCATTGCGTTTTATCGACCCGAAGTCCATCGCCGCCGAAACCGTAAAATACGGTGGCGATGTAAAAATAAGTGTGCGATCCGACTCATGCGAGCTCTACCCCCCCCCCCCTCTTTCCCCTCCTGTACCCCCTCACCCGGACCGGAGAAAACAGCGAGAACGAATTTACGCCACCGTCGCGAAAATGGAGCGCGGTGGCGATGAGACGCCGACGTACGGCGATGCGCGCATCTCGCGATCACGCGAGGCCCCCTTCCCACCCCAGCGAAGACCGAAGGACCGGGCAGAAGCCGGCAGTTTCTTCACTTCGGGTCTGATTGTCTTAGGGTTAGGAGCGAGCGAGCGAAATTCGTCCCGAGACCACGTGTGTGGGCATTCTTGTATTGCGTGAGTACCCGATTTTGATACCATGTCCCTCCATCGCAATTTCTCCCTGTTTATTATTTTTTTTCCCGTTCCTAATTTTCTCCGTTTAGTCTCTTTTCCCTGTTCACCCGAATTCCCATCCGTCTCGTGCCCTATTTTTTTCCCCCGCTGTGTCGAGGTACTTCGGTATAAGAGCCGTTAGGCAGGATTCAGATCCCCACCCTTGACCCTGTCTCCTGTTCCCCGGTGAGCCGCTGAGCTATTATTTTTGTGAAATTCTATCTTTAATTGTAAATTGAGTTACGGTGTCGTTTCCGTCTAAACGACTGGCGCCCATTATAATATTGTTCTTTTCTTTTCGTGTTATTCAGAACCTCGTATCAAGGCGGCCATCTATTCTGCACACCCTTTTATTATTATTTTTTTTGTCATCGAATAAATTACGCCAATTTTGTTATTTGAAACCCCTCTTTTATTTTTTTTTTGGAATTAATATGTTCACTTTGCGATAGCAATTATTGAAATAATTTGTAATTCGATAAATCATTCTCATTTAATGGCGGGTATCCGTGATTCGACATTCGATTGCAACAAACGCGTGTACGCATATTTCGTACGATTTCCTATCTTTCCATGTAATTCTGACTGCTCTAAATTCTTTCTCACCGCCTCTTCGCATCCGATCCGGATTTAATTTAGTAACCACACGATTTCCCCGCGTCTAATTCGATATTCTCACTAACTTGCGTTAGCGAGAGTTATACATGTCGTTTTTTGTCTAACGTTGCTTATCCCATCCTTCGCTAATTGCATTATCGCAAGGTATGTGTCGCATCATTAACCCTGTCGTTCAGCCGTTACCCTAAATCCGGATTGGAGTCGAACAGCTGATTTTTCTCGAAATTCTTGCGATGATTTAACCGCGCATATTGCGATATACGTAGGTACGTATATATTGTAACGAGACGGGATTTCTCGTTACTCTCTTTTTTTGCTCTCTCTTTACCACCTCTCCAAATATTTTTATCCCCTCTACCTTACCGCGTCGATGACGAAATATCGTACGATCTTGCCACCTCTCTTACGGTACTGATGTAATATCGTACAATATCACCACCTCTCCAGGTATTTTCATCCCCACCGCTACGGGAACTTATATAACATCGTACGATGTTTCCACCTCTCCAGGTATTTTCATCCCTACCATAAAAAGATGATGAAACATCACGCCACATTTCCATCTTTCCCCGGATTTCAAACCCTATAAGAACGCCGAGCGCGAGCGATTCGGGGTCTTGCACTTCAGCAACTGCAAATGGTTGTTCGTATCTCCAATATTGGCCATAGGCCCACTTAGCTAGTAGATAGGGACCTCGGACTGATCGTTGGCCTCAAGCATTGCGCTTGAAAGTTCGCGACAGCTCCGAGAGAATCCGTGAGCACTGGCCCCGATTATTGCAATCGGACGTTCAGCAGCTTCTTTAGCGACAATTGAAAAAGGGTTGAGGGTCGATCGTAATCTCGACAGCGCCAGGGCAAACGTGGCAGAAGTGTTTGTCTTCTTAAGACAAGTCAACTCAACACGTTGTCCAGGCTTTGCTCGAGTGCCCGTGACTGACTCCTCCTTGAAACAATTGGTCGCCCCCCATCGCTCAGGGAATTAGGGAATAGAAGCTCATCTAACTAATCTGCGATGCAGTCAAAGTAAATCGGGTCATACCGCGATCAGTTAGAAACCCCAGTCGATACTCTGTTGCGTTTTCGCCGACTGGAAGGGGTAAACGCATTAATACCACGCGTAGTAAGGAGGCGATAGAAAAATCGTGCGTACCGTAGGCAGGGAGGCGCGTATACCATAAAATAAAATAAAGAAATAAAATCATACTTTCCGCGAACGACGCTCGATCTACGACGTCGGACGAATTTAAAATCATCTCGGAAAATCATAATCGAACGAACTCGGTCAAACCACGGTCCTTCTGACCGTTTCAACAAGTAGAAACATCTTGTGCGCTCAATAGAAGGGAATCGCGCGTACACCCTATAAAAAAATAAAATCATATTTTCCACGGACGACGCTCGCTCTACGACGTCGGACGAATTTAAAATCCTCGCTTGTAGAATCATAACCGAACGAGCTCGGTCAAACCCCGGTCCTCCCGACCGCTTCAAGCGCGTAGAAGCCTCTCGCGCGAACTTAATAAAATAAAAAATAATAATAAAAACCAAACTCCAAGATCCTAACCTCACGGCCAGTTATAAAGGATCTGTACGTTCGATAAAAGTGACACACATGAACGATTACACATAATCTGAGGCTGTCCCGAAAACCCACGTAAAATCCTTATTATTGTCGAGTCCAGAACACGAACTCTCCTCGACTAAATCTAAGTATCCATTCCGATACACCACCTTCGGGATTATTTTGAGAATAGACGGTATAAAACCGTCTCCGGGAAATCCCGAAAAGTTTCAATATATATATGGGGTATTCCTGGGAATTTCGGCAACTTCGGACAGTTGGGTCAAAATTTTTGCCCCCCAATTTTTTCCATTAATATGTGTTGGAAATGAAGAGACACGTATTTCGGCGTTTTTTATTTTGAGCCCCCACTTTTGAAATACGGTCAAATGAAGTTTTTGAAGTATTGACCACATTCGATCATTCAAATCGATATATCTCAGCAACGGTTAGTGATAACTCGAAAAACCACGGGTCTTTTTTTTCGTTATTGAACGCTCTATACAATGAAAACATTTACGATTATTTTGCACAAATTCAACAATAAGTTATAAACAATTCAAAATTAAAAATGAAATAAAACAAAAAACGCACTTTTAATTTTTGAAATGTATTTTTTTTTAAATACCTTGAACAAAAACGAAAGTTTAGCCACCTTGAACTTTTTGAACCGACGCTTCGTTCGGGAGTTATAGATTTTTTCGTCACAAAAAACCCGCAAATGTTTACCCGGTTGTTAAGAAAAAAAGCTATAACTTTCGAATGAAGCGTCGGCCCAAGTCCGGCCGAGTCTCAAAATTTTCGTTTTCTTTCAAGGACTTTGAAAAAAAAATAGATTTCAATAATTAAGGGTACTTTTTCTTCATGCAATTTTTTACTAATAAAATCCGTATATTTATCGATTTTTTATGACAAAAAAAGCTATAACTTTCGAACGAAACGTCGGCCCAAGTCGGGCCGGGTCTCAAAATTTTTTTTCTCGTCCAAGGAATTTGAAAAAAAAATCAATTTCAATAGTTAAGGGTACTTTTTTTTTCATGCAAATTTTTACTAATAAAATACGTAAATTTACGGGTTTTTTGTGACAAAAAAATTTATAACTCCCGAACGAAGCGTCGGCCCAAAAAGTTCAAGGTGGCTTAATTTTCGTTTTCGTTCAAGGTATTTAAAAAAAAATACATTTCAAAAATTAAAAGTGCGTTTTTTGTTTTATTTCATTTTTAATTTTAAATTGTTTATAACTTATTGTTGAATTTGTGCAACATAATCGTAAATGTTTTCATTGTATAGAGCGTTCAATAACGAAAAAAAAAGACCCGTGGTTTTTCGAGTTATCCCTAACCGTTGCGGAGATATATCGATTTGAATGATCGAATGTGGTCAATACTTCAAAAACTTCATTTGACGGTATTTCAAAAGTGGGGGCTCAAAATAAAAAACGCCGAAATACGTGGCTCTTTATTTTTAACATATATTAATGGAAAAAATTGGGGGGTAAAAATTTTGACCCAACTGTCCGAAGTTGCCGAAATTCCCAGGAATACCCCATATATAGATACACACAACTCTGGTTGTACATACATCCGAATTTCAGTACCTCACGCGAGCGCTTTTCGAATAATTATCGAGGTTTTCGTTTCCCCTTTGTTACCGAATCCGTCACTATCGATCATTTCTTCTTACTTCACATTGGATTGTATCAACTTCATACATTAATGTAGACATATTTAGTCTTCAATTGTGAGTTTCACTATTCTTATCAAACAAAATATACGCCTTGAACGACTTATTTAACTACAATCCTGGTTTCAACAAACTCCATCCTCGGGTCCCGTACCTTTTCGCTGTTTTGTCAGCGGTGATTCATAATTTTATTAAAAAACCGATAAAATCAACTCTTTTTCGAACGCGACAAAGAATGGTTCGTTACAATAAATTGAAAATAATTACGAGAACAAACGATTGTTTTCAAGGCATAATCGTCTATTATAAGAATTTGTTTACATAATTTGTTGATAAAATTAACAAATACCATAATATTTGAATTTTCCATAATTAGGTCACATTTCTGCAGAAGAATCGAGCGTTTCCCATGCAAAAATATACTCCAACTGCGAAGAATCCAGGAATCTGACAATTTGTTCATTTAATTTGTTAATAACAATGAACTTCTGTTAGAATAGTCCTCCATACACTGCTATATGTATATGAGCTGTGCGCTTGGGGAGAGGAGCGCGCTGCGACGCGGCTCCCTCGCTCAGCGACGCTCACTTGAGATCGGGCAACTAGACGCGATAGACCAGGGGGGCCTAAGCAGATAGGACGAAATGTTAGAGTTTTTCCCCACCCCGATGCTTTGAGTGAGCACGAGCAGAGGAGTTGAAGGAGAAATCACGCGGTCGAGAAGGAGTAGTGGGGAGTGTAGGTGCGAGGAGAAGCAAGGAGAAAAATGAGCATGTATGTGCGAACTGGAGAGAACGACGCTGCTGCTTGTGGCTCTTCCCGCTCTTTCCTGCAAATACTGTGTTAGCTGGTACAGCGGGATCAATATGCGCAAAATCGATTTTTATGGTTCTAATTCGATTTTCACATATTTTATCGAGTCGAGATGAAAAATTGATATTTTTCTCGAATAGCCAAGACAATTTCACGTCCAAAACAGATCTTTTGTATGTATATTTTTCATGGTAATTACATAAAAGTGAAAATACTCGAAAGAGAAGGAACGAAAAAAATCAAAAAACGCTTTTATTGGCAGCTGCTACAATAATAAAGAACAATAACTGAAATAATTGAGGATTTGTTTTTTAATATGTAATTTGAGCTCCGTAAATATTATAAGGTCGGGCTGAAGGACTCAGGTCAATGGCCGATCGCGTTCATCTTTCTGCACGATACTACTGATGCATGATACTTTGACCCTGATGAGGGTTGCGAAAAACACCACAAATTTTTTTTCGGCTGGTCACCCCAATAATCATTACATAAATATAACAACATAACGCAACAAACATGAAATGCAATTATGCGGAAGAAGCAAAAAAGTTGTATTTGAAATCGAAATTGTAATACAAAATTCATTTATCACATTTACATTTTTTTATTAAATTCCGATTTTTTAAAATTTTTATTATTTTTACACTCAATTTCTCTTATTTATTACATTTATTACAGGCGCGGGGAATTTTAAACTTCTGGGAAAAGACTGAAATTCCTTTACATTTTTTTCCGCGACTAGTCTCGAGAAGTTTTACATTTGATTTCCTCTTTTGCGACTGAATTACCTCTTTCTTGTTTTTATTTGATTTTAATTTCTTTTCTTTGCGTAAAGAGTTGGCGACGTTGATTTCTTTACACCACGAGTGAATAATTTTTGCGATGACAATATTCGTCAAAACGTTAACGAATCTTGTGTGATATTCGTCACATTCTTTTGGTGCCAAGCCAATCGTTTTATCATTGATGTTCCTGCACAATAGTTCTTCTGTCGTGTGGAAATCTTCCGTATCAAATTTATTGGCGAAATGTTCGGGAGTCTTTGTGCAGGAACATCGATTATAAAACGATTGGCTTGGCACCAACGGAATGTGACGAATATCACAGGAGATTCATTAACGTTCTGACGAATATTGACATCGCCAAAATTATTCACTCGTGGCGTACAGAAATAAATGTCACCAACTCGTTACGCAAAGAAGAAAAATTAGAATCGAATAAAAACAAGAAAGAGGTAATTCAGTCGCAAAAGAGGAAATCAAGTATGGAACTTCTCGAGACTAGTCGCGGAAAAAAATGTAAAGGAATTTCAGTCTTTTTCCAGAAATTTAAAATTCCCCGCGCTTGTAAAAATGTAATAAATAAGAAAAATTAAGTGTCAAAATAATGAAAATAAGAAAAAATCCAAATGTAATATAAACAAGGGTGCAAAGTCAAACCTTGCACATTGCTTCCTCATAATTTGTTGAATTCGACAGAGCTTCCTCTATGAGGAACTGTGTCGATCAATTTTGGCTTCCTCATAGAGGAAGCTTTGTCGAAT